>VZTA01006928.1:44368-78632 GCA_013398855.1 Mohoua ochrocephala | reverse complement strand
GCTTCCACTGTCACTGATGTGCTCGGCCTTGGCCAGCGGTGGGCCTGTTTTGAAGCTCACTGGCATTGGCTCTGTCAGACATGGCAGAAGCTTCTGGCAGCTTCTCAAAGAAGCCACCCCAATAACCACTGGCTACCAAAACGTGGCCACACAAACCCAATACAGGGAGTAATCACTTCACAGAATTTAGACTTAGCTTAGTTATGTCCTGTCATTGATACTGAAAAAAAATTAAGTCTATAAATTACAGAACCCTACATCTCAGCAATGTCAGGTCCCTGGGCTCGATCACCCAGCCCACCACTTTAGCCCACGATGAGCGGGGGAAATCAGCAACAGACTTTCCATCACTTCAGATCCTGAGTCTATTGTGAATCAATTAAAAGGCACTGCCTACTAGTGAAGGAATTTCACAGCAGCCTCAACTGCAAAAGAAAGTGCATTCAAGATTTAATTAATTTACAGCATTCCCTTACCTCATAATGCATAGCAGGAAGAAGGACCACATGGGGAAAAAAATCAGTTCAGAAGCATAATGAAAAATTAAAAATTAAAGAGGAGTGGAGGGGGAGAAGGGGACTTAATGCTTCTTTATTCAAGAAGTCTGTTTTTCTGAATTTTTTAGGGTGAGGTTAGGAGGTCTCACCCAAAACCAGTCCTTCAGTGTTTTCAAGCCCTGATCACAAACCTTGGTAATGGCTTTTATTTGTTTGTTTTCAAAATTAGTCTGCAAATATTGTTCTTTGCTTTTAGTGATAATGAAGACAGTATCACTTGGTAAAAATTTCTCCCAAACTGAAAAATGCAGTTCTCATTAATGCACATATGTGTATTAATAGAACTAAGTTTAGTTAGTTTAGTTTTAGTTTAGTTCTAAACTTAGAACTAAGTTTATTAACTTCTTCCCTCCAAGTTGTTGACTAACTTTTCCAAAAGTGCTGCAGGGCATCACCAGCAGCTGCTACTCAGCTGTGTGAGGCAACAGAACCCTGTAACTGCGCTGGAGTAACAAAGCAGAATTTGTCGATACATTTTGGGAGGGTTAATGAAGAATTACTCTTGTATTCCATGCAAGTTAGTAATTTATGTTCCTTCTTAAAAAGGAGCATATTCATTTCCAGCAATCAACAAAATAAAGACAGAACGTATTAAATCCTTGACATTAACAAGTGGTACTTAGAACTAATCAGAGATTTTTAACCTCGAAGAATAAATCTGAAATCCAGTGATAGTTTTATGCTATGGTAGCAGCGAGGAGTGAAACAAATGTACTTTTGTTCAGGATCATGTTTAATGTTGATTTTTGGTTGAAAATCTTGTTAGAAAGCTACATTGAAGACTGCTGTACTTATCAGTCTACTGTTTTTTAAACAATATAGTAGTTAACCTAATCTGATCTCTCTGTTGCCAGGGCCTAAGAGCTGAAACAGAGGTCAGGGCAGACAACAATAGGTCATGAAGGAAATAAAATATTAAATAAGGTGGCCAGCTGCCAATTGTGCCTTGGCATGAGGAGCTTATTCTTCACCCCCATGCTACTCCACCTTTCCCAAATAATTCCCTTAAAGAGGACAGTGAAATTTGACATGTGATCAGAGTTGATAAGCCACCCCATAATTACAGTGCTGTCCGGACCACTTTTCCTCTAAACTGTAACCTGCACCACCTTCCACCCCCACACAGTTTCTCTACTACATTCAAAAATATAGCAACACGGGTATTTGGTAGCTTTTCTGGGAACTCCCTACTTAGATGAACACCAGTTTGTCTCCCTGAAGGGACACCTATCCTTGTCTGCCTCAGATACAAAATACTGTCACAGTTGCCCTGGCAGCAGAAAGCAGCGTCTTCTAGATGCATCTGGTGAGCAAAAAACCCACACAAGAGGTATGTGACCCTAGGAACACAGGAAAGAACAAAAATAATTCATTTTTTAAATCTCCTTTTGGAGCACATATGATCATAAATCCATGCATAAACAAAGGTATTTATAAGAACACTCATTTGCTACCTCAGCCCTTCAGCCACTCTTGATTTGGGAGAGGCTTACTTAAATGGCCTTTTGATGAAGGAATGCAGAGAGTGGTTTGGGGAACAAAAATAACTTAAGCTATCTTTTACAGAGGCCTGCATACTCATTAATCATGTAAAGAAAAAGATTCACCGAATTTCAAGACAGAGAGAACTTTCAAAATTAGGAAAGGCTTCTTTTATTCCCCACCTAAATACATTATGTGTGACCAGACAAGTTCATCTTTTTTGACAGTGCTACAAGGAACCCTTATTTTCATCAGTTTCTTGATCACACGTCGTAATTTCCCCGGTGTACTGAGAACTCAAGTTCCTAACATCTGGAGTTCTTGTCTTCATACTGCAATCTATTTGGTAAGAAAAAAGCTGAAAACATAACCCCAAATAAGACATCTAATTATTCATTTTTAATAAATTATAATATTCCTTTAAGTGTGATAATATTCTCCCTCCATGCTCAGGAAAATCAGTGGCAAAAAAAAAGTGTGCATCAAGGAAAAATTTTCTGGTTCTCATTAACATGAGGAAAACCACCTGGAATTTCAATAGAATTAAGAAAAATATCCATTTCCTTTAAACAGATGTGAAAAAAACACATTACTTGAGAAGAGGAGACTGATGCAGACTGATTCCTTACTCAAAATGACTTTTAACAGCCTGTAAGCTCGCTGCTGAGCAGGGCAACATGATTTCATGAGGCTTTGTGCAGTCTCACAAAGATGAGAGGAACAACAGGAGCTCACAATGCTCAGAGCACACATAAAGTGAAGCCTTCCAGGACTCCCACTCAGGCAGAGGGCCAAAGTCATACCTAGATACAACATGAGTAGACTACTGATTTACTACAAAGTCAACTGGGTTCACTGTCTAGAAAAACGAATGTTTGCATGCACGTTCCAGAAAATATGAGCTATTTCCAATGTAGAAAACAGTTCCCATATTACCCAAGTCTCATTTACACACAATAGAAGTGATTTTTGCTGCCCCCGTGCTGGACAGCTGCAGTATATCATTGCCATTTTCCATCTCAGCCCTAGACAGAAAGCAGAAATACTCCTGGTGCACACTCTGTTACAATTATTTTAAAAGGAGAGAAAAGAAAATTACCTACATAATAAATTAATGCTGCACGTTACTCGGCAGCACAAAGGAGAGGAAACTGAAGAATCATGTTCCTTCCAACACTGTTGCAAAATGCTACCTGTCATAACATTCCCTCCATGTGCACCTTCTGCTGTTCTGCCCAAAACAATATGCAAAGTGGGACAGTTTTCAATTCCATAATTTTGTGGGAGTTCTATAGCTGCATACAAACTGACCCTATTTCCCTGCTTGCATCATTTGCAGTTATGTACTTCATATTTTCTTGTGACATCTCTGCACATCTTCTCACTTCCTTGGAAAAAAAAAAGAATGGGTTGGACAAGCAACAGAAAGGAGAAAGTTCCATTTGTCTCGGTTATTCCTCATTAAGCCAACAATAGGCAGCTCCTTGGACAAGGCCAGATCTGGAATAAGATTTGAGACTACTTGGTACATCTTCACAATATTCCCAAACAAGTCATTAATTCTGGTCTATTGTTTAAGACACAATCAATATTCCTAGACATCTTGCACTAGGTGAGATGTTTTTAGCAAATATTTAATAAACAACTTAACGGCTTAATTAAATGAATACATGCAAATTTCAAACACTGAACTTTATGGTTTATTGAAGGTTGTTTGATTCATCAGGTCTACCAAATCATCAGGGCTGCTTTTAAACTGCCATGAAGTTTGACAGCCCCTGCCTTGCTAAGTGCCAGAAGTCATTTGCTTACAACTCTTGTGCACTGAGATGTATTATATTTATACAAGAGAACTGAAGAGTATTGGATGTGCTACACAGTATGTTAATTTGTTTCTAAAATGCCATCCCTGACATACTGTGTGCACTCCAAGCCCTATATAATTATCATTCAGAGCAGTGTGATAATCCAGCCCGGCAAAGAACAGGAGAATTCGGGCTTTCCAGCAAGTTGTGGCTATTGCTGAGGCAGTGCAAATGAAGAGAACTTGATACCATGCATTACCAGCTCAGATTTCAGGTCAGATGTGTACCATTGCATTTCTCTTACACCAACTGATGTAATTAATCAATAACATAAACTTTTAAGCAAGCTTTTTTTATCATGTGAAATTGCAGCTGAGGTGGTATTAAAAAAAAAAAAAAAAAATCTCACTGCAATTGTTCCATGGGTTTATACTGCCTAGAATTATTGTGGGCACATCAAACCAGACAGAGAGCACCTTCCATGGAACTGTTTTTCCATCACTACGAATGCAGGCATACCTCCATTGAGATATGGCAATGTACACTCCTCAAACCACACACCTGAGCAATCCTGGATGCATGCAAGAAAAATCTACCCACAATTCTACAGAATTTAGAACTTCCCTCTGCATAAAAGAAACCTTTGCCCTCCTAAACTGTAGAGGAACTGTTTTTCACATTTTGATAATCTCAAGAGCAGAATGGTTAAAAACCAAGATATTGGTGAAGAATTTAAGAAACCCCATTATTATGTGCCTACAGCTGCAGGATTTCTATCAATTTCTTTGCTTTTCATTATCTCCTTGCATTGCTGACCTTTTGATTCCTTCTTTTCTGGCCAGCCTATGACAGTTTAAGCCATACACTTATCCCACTCTTCTGTTAAACTAAAAAGACAAATTAGTACTTTACCACAGTGGGGACAAAACAAAAGAGAACAAAACAAAAACACTTGTACATAAGCAGGTTAAGGAGAATCTGCCATTTAAAAATTAACTCCCAGTTTCATACACATTTTCCTTGTTGGTGGCAAAACTCACTTACAAGAATGGGTGAACAGTTGGGTAGTTATTTTATCTTGGGCTCCTGTAGGCGTGACCAGTGGTGCTGGCAATGCTACAAAGTTTGCTCAGCATGGTGTTGTTTGGTGGCATCCAATAGTTATTTGCTTTACAAAAAGAAAACAAAGCTTATCACCAGGGGACAACATACCAAAGCCTTAGACAGGTCACAAGCAATCACTGAACTCCTCTAGTTTACCCTAAATCTCAACAAAATTGCCTAGATTTCCCTAGGATTTTTACAGGAGGAATTGTTCCTATGGGCAGAATGGGCTCTGAGGTTGGACAGGGCTTAACCAGCAGCATTTCTAGAGAAAAGGTTGTGAGATCAGTTGCAGCTGCATTTGTGTCCAAAGCTAAACATCAAGCTTGGAGCTCATATAAATAATTGATGGAAATGGGCGGAGGGATTTCCTAGTAGAGAATTTCACAGAGAACAAGAGTAGCTTATTTGCTGAAAACAATTGCATTTTAAAGCCTGCAATTAGAGAGAGAGAGAGAGTGTGTGTGTAGAAACATAGTGTCATTTCAACCCTCTAAGCAACTTTGAATGACTCAGCCTGGTACCTTATGCAACAAGTTGTTGCCTAACATCTGAAAGGACTGTGTGCTTTCCAAGAGAAAGAAAAATGGCTGGGCAGGGTGGGGATGATCAGATTCCTTCATTTCCCCAGAAGGCACTAAAGAAAACCCTCAAGCACATGGTGCCCTATCAAATCCAATTTCATATTTTTCTAGTAAGGAAGGTGTCCATTCATCTGACATAACAGCAAATATAAACCAGCACCTGCCACACTTTAAGTGATTCCTCTAAGCCTTGCACAGGCAGAAGTATCTCTTACTCACTCCTTATAAACACTTATTTCTGCAGTGTCACTGAAAATCTGATAATATTTTGGCAGCCAGTTGGCTCTGATCGATGGCCTCATGCAGCTTAATTGCTGAATTTATATTTATCTCATGCTACACCTTTGCTTACATGAAGCATATAGATTCCTCATCTTAACCCAGCTAGTGGGTTTAAGATTAAAACTCCCAAGGGTTAATACTAAGATCAATACTGTTCGATGTCTTCACTAAGGACTTGGATGATGGGAGTGAGCCTGCCTAATGGCAGTGCTGGTCAAGGCCCAGCTCAAGCCAAGTTTGGAAGAGTTGAACATCTGTACTTGGTATGTAAATATGACTATAATTCTATCACCTTTCTCCATAAATACTGGACAACCTAGGGCCTGCTGAGCTTGAAACTGATGCCTAGTCTATGGTAAGACTGCTGAAAACCCCAGTGAATCTGCACCTGCTCACAAACCTCTCCAGCAGCATAGGTCCCTGGAAAAGTGATACTCCATCTACACTAGAGCCAACAAGCTCCTACAGCCACCTGAGGAAAAGTGACATGGGATGAGCCAACCTGGAAGGAGAGCACTCAGTTTGAAAAGGCACAGACAATGACACAGTAAAAGACAGTTAATGGAGCAGGAGGGCTGGCTCAGTTTCAGAAGTGCTTAAACTCAGGAAGTTATCCCACATGAGGAGTGTCCTGGAGGGAAAGAAGTCTCTAAGAAAGGACCACAGATTTCCTTGAAAGATGACATCTAGGCATCTTCTTGGAATACAGAAGGGTGCTGTTAAGAAATAAGAAAACATCAAAGGAGAAAACACTGGTCTAGAAGCACAGGAATAAGATAGAAACTGCCCAAAATCAAATTTAACTAGACATTGAAAGGTTAAAACATCTAGTAAGAACTTCTTCAGCTACATTAAGAAAAAAAAAAAGGAGAATATAATATCACAGGTAAGCAGTAGAGGTGTTATCCAGAAATAAATGTAGATGAAGATCATTTGGGAGCAGTCTGATAACTAAGATACAACAGCAAGGGAAGAGCTGTTCTAACTACAGAGTGCTGCTGAAGAACAAATAGGCGTTTTGGCCTAGAACAATTTTAGGCTTTGAATGAAAGAAATATTCTGGATCCTTAGAGAAATAAAGCTTTGAAATAATTTCCCACAGAAATGAAGGGGAGGGGACAAAGTGCTTACAAAAGGGCTCAGCAAGTTAATGAAAAGGATTGCATGAGGCATCTGCTCCCAGAGAAGAGGAGCTGGTCCCAGTGTCCTGAGACATCCCTTCAATTCTTTTGTTGTCCTTCAAAAAAAGACAGTAAAATCCTTGCCCACCTTTATTATGAGAGTCAGTATTACATTCATACACTGTAATAATTTGCAAACCTTTTTTAATCTTTTAAATGTTTTTCATCACTAAGTGAAAAAAAAAAAAAGTGAAGAAAAAGTGTTGATGCTAAAGAACAAAAGCCTTAAAGCATTGTTTTACAAAGCCTTTTCTCTTCCAAATATAGTTAATCCATCTCCAAAAATTGCATGAAGTGTATGGGAATAAATCAAGGTTCTAAAATCCCAAATTACTATACAAGTGAAGAGACGCTGAAAGCATTTCCTCCATCCCTAATAACTTCGGTCCCAGTTCTGAGATGTGATCAGAGCATAGTTTGTTAATGTGTATCAATGTTAACTCAGTTTTAGAGAAAAATGGCTGGAAAAGCTCCAGTGTAAGTACTTTCTCAATATGTGCTCCTCTTGAAATGAGTGTCTTTCAGAAGACTGTATAATGGCCAATCATTTGCCCAATTTTAGGAAGAAGTCAGCACAATAGTTGAAGATGTTCAGAAATAAAAGTCACTGTTTTCATGGTGAAATGAACGCTTTCTCTCGCATCAAGTAATAGGAAAACAGTATTAAAAGTGAAAACAGAAATAAAGTTTTAAATCACAGGAAACAACTGAAAATTCTGACAATCAAATGAAAATATTTTTCTGTTCGGAGTAGTCTTATAACGTAAACTATCTTTACAGCAAATGTAGATCTCTGTCTCACTCCATTATCTATATTCCCAGACTTAATAAAATCCCACATTTTTCTAAACTTGTACTGTGCCTCATCTCTTTGCAGAAAGTTGACAGAAGTTTGCTTTTATAAAAAAAGCTTACATGTATTAGAATGGGAATATAAGTTGAACAAAGGGAAGACCTCTCCTCTCATAGTAAAAGAACAAATTTGACTCTCTCAGGCAGTTAGACACAGACTTAAATTAGTAAACTCAATACAGAATTTAGAAGAAAAGCAGAAATTGAGTCAGTCTTCAGGAATGTATCACTTTTTCTATGCTACAAGACATATGTAGTTATGATGCAAGTTTAGGGGCAGGAAGAGCTGGGTTTAGGGATTTCCAGCATATTTGTAAGGGTCTTCTTTTCAGCTGCTGGGGTGTCAAGTAAAGAACCGGAAAAACGTAACTGAAGCCTCCATAAATTAAATACAATTCTAAACTGCAATTAAATTGTTCCCTGCTACCAGTTTAATAGTCCCTCCTTGGTTTCATCTTCAGCTTTCTGTGGCTTACATTCCTTGCCGGGATACGTCAATCTGTATAAACCACAGCAAGAATTGTTAAAACTGTGGTGTCTAGGCAGCTGCATATACCCAGCCAACAGCAGTCAAAAGCATAGAAAAAACAATTAAATTTTCTCCTGCATGTATGTATTAAAAGAACAACAGACTTTACAAGGCCTGTAGAGGAGTCAAATTAAGTAAATCACTCTGCTGGAAATATTAAGTTCGACTTTAGGCACATGAGCACCATGGTGTAAACTGACATCAGCCTTGAGTTCTTATTGACTGGGCAGATGGGGGAGGCAGGAACACTCTTGTGGGCTTCCAGGACATTGGCTTTGCGGGGAGGCTTAAGCCCTTGAGGAGATGCCAGGCGCCACAGCTGAATGGGGATGACACCTCATGATGGCACGCAGCTAATGCACAGGCAACTGGGCAGAGGGGCTGTGAAGAAGGAGCTTCTGAGCAACCAAAATCTATGGTTTCCAGGACCTTGTGCTGCATTTAAAATGCAAGGATACCAACAGGAGTGTGACTACTATCCCTTTTTAAGTGCTGCTGTGACAAAACCAAAGGGGACCATTGAGAGAGGTCTTTGGCAGAAGCTGCAGTGAGCCTGGATGCCTTTGCAGAAAAGCAGGCAAGCAGTGGGGTTAGACCTAGAAGGGGTGAACAAAGCCAACAAAGCCAAGCACTGACTTTAAGTAATAGCAACGGAGTGATTGCTGAGGAAATTCTCCGTGCTTCCTGAGCTGCAGTAGAAACATGTCTCCCAGATATTTAACACCTACTTAGCCGTTAGGAAAGCACCAGGCAATTCAACAGTGTATTGAAAGTTCATCAAAAGATAGTTTCTTGCACTGCACAAAGCATCTTCTCATGTGACACTCCATTGAACGCTTCCATCAGCCTGGGGTCTGGTACTGGAGTGACGCTCTGTGTCACAACAATTTGCCTGTTCAGTATTCAGTCCTACTGTGCTGTTAATCTGTATTAGCTACGGGAAGCAGGAAAATTCATGGAGTTTTCATCTCTGTTGATGCATATGAAAATCTTTACGTGGCAAAGTCCTTTGTATGAGAAACTGCAGTAGAATAATCATCCTGCAATTAACAACTTCTTGAACTGGGCCCATCTAAATACTATTCGAGCAACCTCTACCATCTAAGACATGACTCATGGTTCAGAGCTCAAGTGGGTCCATTCTTGGAACCCATTTCTAGGCACATGTAAGAATGAGATTTAGAACAATCAGCAAAGCTTAACCAAGAGGAAATCATGTCTGACCCACCTGACTGCCTACAGTGATTCAGTGACATTGACTTTTTTAAGCCTTTTATTGCTATCTTCTTCGATATTTTTGCAACCAAAATGGTATACCACGGTCTGGATGGCTGGACAACCAGAGGGGCAAAAAAATGTTGGATGGTTGGTCCATTCCCAAAGGGTAGTGATAATTCGGTTGTACTCTACCCAGGCTAGCAACAAGCACCAGAGGGATCAATCCTGGAGATTCATGTGACCACATCTCCCTTACTTCCAAGTTCTGGACTCTCTGATACCAGACTGACATTGAAAAATTGGAGTAAGTCCATCAGGAGGCCCCCACGGTCATCAGGCTACTGGAGCACTGACCTGTGAGGATAGGCTGAGGGATCTGGGCTTCAGCCTGGACAAGAAACAACTGAGGATGCGCCAGGAGGAAAGGGCTAACAGCAGTTTCCCAATCCTACAAGAAGGTTGTCAAGAAGAGAGAAGCAGGCTCTTCACAGCAGTGAAGATGTGAAGAGAAGAGGCAATGAACATGAGTTGAAATGAGGAGTCCAGATGCTGTGAAAGGGAAGGTCTTTTTTGCTCTAAGGAAAGTCAGTGGAAGAGGATCCTCAGCCACTGGCCTTGGAGGTTTACAAAACCCAACTGGACAAAGACCTGGAAATCTGGTGTGATATAGCAGGCGGTTGGACTTCTCCACCAAAGTTGTCTTCCCACCTGAATTATTCTATAATTTTGGAAAATACTACTTGTTTTCTTTTACAGGAAAACAACGCTGTAGGATGTTATACTCAGAGATGTGACAGATTTGCTATTTTCTGAATCAAGCAGATTTGCTTCACTATTATATGTACACAAACTTTTCCAAAGCAGCTCTTCCCAGCATGGACAACCTGTATCAAATCCAATGAAAAAAAAATACCATCTAAATTTTCCCAGAAGGAACTAGAACTAAAACCCAAGAGTGCCTCATGACATTAAATCATTCATACTATTTCCCCATATAAAAAAAGTTATTTCCTGTGAACAAAGCATCCCAATCAAGGTGCGGGATAAAAGAACATGACTGAAGTCTGTACCACCCACTGGATTCCACCATTTTTGCTGCATGGGTTAATTTATCCAAAGGCTTCCTACAAACAGAGGTATTTATGAGAATATCCCCCTTAAGTGCCTTTATTGACAAAGTCAGGGCCAGGCAACTACTACCTCATGAATGCAGCACTAGACTCTACTTTTGCCCCTACTGAATGTTGAGGTCCACAAGATATTCCCTGTAACAAACTTCATATTACAAGGGTTAAAGCATCCACGAATGAAAGTGCTTATAGTACACAAGATGTAAGTACAAAGGCATTAAGGACAAGTCTACACTCTGGAATTAAATGAGGAACACATCAGGTAATGACCAAATGCGTCTGGAAGAAACCAAAACAAGCTGTAGCACTTTTTTCCAGTTATCTTTCTACTATACTACTATATCCTTCTTTGAGTCCTACAGCATTTAGCAACAGACCTATTCTATAGCATTTTTTGATATATTGTGGAATCCTAAATGTAGGACACCATTTTTTACTGACACAATGAAAGTGTTGTCTTTTGGGGACAGAACAATATTTTACTTTTCCTGGAAATGGAGGAGGGAAGAAGATTCAGACCAAGGACTTCTAAAAGATTCCTAAATCCATCAATTTTCCATTTCCATAATTTGCAATGTTTGAGCAGTCACTACAGTTTGGGAGCTATCTGGATAAATGACTCACTTCTGGAGTATTCCAGCTGTCACTGATCTCCCAGAAAGATGTCTGAACAAATGAAAATGCTTTAGCAAGTTTATCTGCAGCCAGAAAACCTCACACTAGTAATTCAGTTTTATTGTAAGTGTCAAGATTCTGCTAATGTAAATGGACTTTGTCCCTTGGCTCAAAGAATCCATCTATCTCAATTTTTGAGAAGACTTCAACTTCCCATACCTAACAATATGAATTAATAGAAATTCAAACAGCTGACACTGCTCAACATTACAGCGAGCACATTCCTACCGGTACTTTCTAGAACCCCAACAGCACTTTTGGAATCAGAGTTCTGAAAGCCAGCATCCAGATTTTTATTCTCCAAAGGGACAGTAATTGCACTTCCAAGTGCAGGTCTGAGTGGCAAAAACTTTTTCCGCCATGACTGCGTTTGTGTTTAATGCTCTATAGCTGAACGTCTGAAGTAACGTTTGGCTGTTTTGTAAGGTGACAACGTGTCTTTATTTCAGAGCTGCCTACTCCATGCACTAAAACATTCAAAAAGCATTACTTCCATCACATGGGAGGGAGAAGGAAGCTTTCAATCATTTGCAGATTCAGGTTGCTGCAGATAGTTAAACACCTGATTTATGTGTACAGGCGCTGTTTGCCTCTGCACATTATGGTAGAAGGACTTCACATTTTGTTTTTTGTGGCTCCAATTTTGCTTCAACAAGTCAATTGTGGGTGGAAGTAACCAAATAGCATGTAAGATGCCAAATAGAGGCCTCTGCAAACTTGGCCCACAGTGTGCATACTTGTTAGTCTTAAGTTTGCTGTTCTCATTTTAATCCCCTGTGCTTCTCGCATCTGCAAATTGTTTAGCAAATTTAAGTCCTTCATTTATCCACTTACAACCCAGCCTGCTTTCCTACAATATTTTATCATCGGATTTGTGGAGCCGCCGTTGTTTCACTTCGAATTTAAATTCAGTTAGATAGTGAATGATGCTAATCTTTAAGCAATGGCCACCAAGAAGGTGCAGGTATCAGTAACAGCATCCTGCTTATTTAAAATACTGCTGCCAGAAATGAGAGGGCAAGTTTGAAAGGGAATTAAATACAGCCAGATATTTCAACTCCACCATATCTAAAATTACACTATTTTATTATTTTATTCCTGCAGGTTACATCAAGATGGGCAAATATTATGTGCTAGTGAAATGTTAATTACCCAAATGATTTATGATACTTAAACCTTCAGGTTCTTTCCTAATGCAAAATGCATATCTCGGTATGTTCTGCACCAAATTTTCTGGGACACGCAAGGTATCTTTCTTTTCTTATGGTCATTTGACCTACCCATTAGTGGATGGAATTATTCATACATTGAAACACCAGCAATATGGTAATTTTTCCCTTGCAGAAAGGAGCAAAGGATAAGAGGATATTATTACAATATAGACAATGTCATTTTTCTGGAAAAAATAGTACAAAACTATCTAGTAAAAAGCCACACAAACATTAAATAAACCAAAGAGAAAAGTTTAGAAGCAGCTCCCCACTTTACGTACCAAAACAGAAGAAAAAGAAAGAAAGAGAAAAATAAATACAAAGGGTCTAACATGCAATGACACAAAAAGAATCGTTCCTCACTTCAGATTTCAATGAGTTGCACATTTCCAGACAGCTGTTCTGTTTCAAACAAACAGAAAGGTCCGCCTCAGGATACGAAAGTATTTCATACTTCTATCAGTATTTTTTTGGCCAGATAGGGGTAATCTGGCATGAAGTACCTATATCTGTAGATCCTAATGTACCAGGATTGTGTCTCCTATTATACTAGGAAAAAAAAGAAAAAAAAGGAAAAAAGGAAAAAACCCACCAAACCTACAAAAACCCCCTCCGCTCCCCAACAAACAAAACCAACCCTAACAACAGAAGGACTCCACACACAAAGATACCAAAAAATGCCAAGTCACCAATCCCCAAACTTTTAGGAAATAAATTCCTCTTTTCAATAAAAAATACTACAGGTAACATTATTGCCATATCATGGCATTGTTCTTTGAGTCTTGCCTTGTAATGGAAGTTTCTCTTGCCTTGCAGATTTGATTTCCAGTTCCTAGATTGCAAAAATTAGTCCCATGAAGTTCTGGGTAAGTCACTTGGCTCCCACTGCTCTTCCAACCCTTCCAGGAGTGCAGCTGTTCCAAGGCAAGCACAAAAACCCAAGCATATTTGCCATTTGATGTGCTATGTAAGCAAATAACATGTCTTTCTTCTGGAAAGAGAGGCATGTCTGACAACTTATTTCATGCTGCTTAATTTATTTCAGACCTGAACAGCTAAATGACTTAATCGGTCTCAGCAGCTGACCACTATGATTTGATGGCCACATATGGCCAAACCCTGAGGGAAAAAGAATGCTGGAGTTAGCATGGCAGCCAGAGCTTTTTAATGCACAAACAACAGGTGAGAATACAAAATCCTCTGGTTACCCAAGACAGGCAGCTGCAGACATAGAAAACGTGATACAGCTGCTTCTAGTTGGTAGTGTTGACTGTTAGAAAACTAGTTATCCTTACAAACTTAACATATTTGCAATAGATATCCTCAGGAAGACATCTGGAAAGGCACAGAGGGATGTTAATTTCCCTTGGAAACAAAATTCCATCATAATTCAGCTTATCTGTAACAGATGCTCATTCTGAAAAAAAAACCCAACCAAGACCAGTCCACCATGGGATTCCCCATCAAAATGCAACTAAAGGTTTTGAATAAAAAAATGATAATCATGTGTAATTCATAGCATCTTGGCACTAGATATTGGCCAATCAAACAATACAGAAGAACATGAAGAACATGCTGCTCAGTGCAGATGCCAGCAGAACACTGCCACCAGGCAAGAAACCTGGGAATTTGAATTCAGATTAAAAATCTGTGCTTTAAGACTTGAGTTCTGCATTTGTTTTGGACAACAGAGAACTCCTCTCTTTCCATGAAAAACACATGCTACTAGTCAAAAAAATGTTCCTATCTAACAAAAGCGACAGTAGCTGACTAGTGGAAGAGTTAGTTATTGATGTCTGAGAAAGAGAAAGAAGTTTAGGTATAGAAATCAAACTGCTGCAAATTTACTGTAAGATTTCCTATTCTATATTTGTCCAAACCAACTCTCCAGTACTGAATTATAGATATACTTTTTTTTTCTAAGGAGCAAAAAAAAATATGAAACTGGCAAAAGATTTTAAAAGACTTACCAACAGGGTTTAAAATAACCAATAATAGCAGAGAGTGAACAAATGGCTTAAATATGGTAACATGCTGGAGAGATAATTTTTTGTCAACCATGAAGTGCAATTTGACATGAATGTTATTGCTGGCAATAGGCACCCATAAATAGCATCATCAAGAGCATGCTAGTGTGCCAGAAAAAGTCATTGCCAATTAAACAAATTCAGCCCTTGCTTCTTCCCCTGTTCCCTCACTACATTCAACAGCTCTGCAAGGAGCACAGCCGTGAATTCTAACTAGCTGCAATGTACTTGGAGAGCACCTTCCTGAAAACCCTTCAAGCACAGGGCACGTAAAAAAAGCCAAGTTCTATCTGTTGGCATGGAATTTATTTCAATTTCATCCATCCAGCTCCACAGTTCCATCCCTCATCAGGTACTGCAACGTTAATACGGAACTTGAGACTTCATTACAGCTACAGTGCTCTGAAAGAGCAGCATTTACCAGCTGCACAAGGACACCAACCTCACCTGAGCTACATTTAAAATTACAGGCAACAGAACAGAACCAGAACACCTCAAAGAGAAATCAGAGAAGCTCCCTTAAAGGCCATGAGGGTCAAAAATGAGAGTGGGATTCCTTCCTTCCAGTTTGCTTCCTGTATTTCTACATTGCTCTGCCTGGATGCACCAAATAGAGTTAGCTTTTGATGGGTCAAAACGGAGGAAATTCTTTCTAGGATAAATAAAAAGAGGGGTACTGGGGGTTGGAACAAACCATATTTCCATATTTGAGAACAGTAGGTGCTTTTTAAACTATGAGTTAATTCTGTACAGAAGCAACACAATTAGGTTAGAACTTTCAAAGCAGTGTAAAGTCATTAAACAACCAAATTCTGCATTAAAACAAGGCCTCAGGTGAATTATTGCCATCATCTGACCATTAAGACTAATTGCAAGCTTAACACTTGTAAATATGTTTTTATAGCATTTAACAAACGGGCAAAAAATTGAAAGCGACGCTTGCATGCTTGAGTTTACAAACATATGTCAAGGACTTAACTTTTGACACAGATAAGTGAACCAAGTACTTTGAAACTCGATGTCAAGCCTAACAGCTGACCAGTTTAACTGTAAAGACACTTTGGACTTCATTCACCTGAACTTATGGCTGAGTAGCCAATACTGACGAGCATAAGGAATCCATTGATCATGACAATATTTGCTAGGTCATAAAAATCTGATTATACTGCAACAAGCCTGTTCTAAATCAACACTAAGTGTTGGGGTTTAATACTGTTTATGCAGCAAACATACTCGCTGAGAATTATGATCGACTTTGTTTATGCTCATTTTGAACGCTTTTCTCCTCAGATGATTTACAGTTTTATTTTTTTCTTACAAGGCTCAGTTCCTAGAATTCTTAAACTGCTCCAACTCAGCCACTTCCAGATCATCCATTAGTTGTTTCATTAAAGTTGTGGATTTACAATGCCCACTCAGCATTCCTATCACTGACTCACGTTCTCATCGGCAAGCAAGTTCTGACCAGTAACTATTTCGCCCCAAAACTGAG
Organism: Mohoua ochrocephala; assembly: GCA_013398855.1. Lineage (NCBI taxonomy): Eukaryota > Metazoa > Chordata > Aves > Passeriformes > Acanthizidae > Mohoua > Mohoua ochrocephala. Next base: position 62,503 of record VZTA01006928.1, on the reverse strand, counting down.
CTCTGCATTATCTGTGCAAGGCACCTTGCCAGCATGCATGCCAGCACCAACTGGGCATCCAGGTGTTGCCCCCTCCCAGGAGCCGCTTTAAGACTTTTTTGGAGATTCCAACGTTCAGTCATGCCTAGTCCTGCAGTCCTCAAGCATCCAGTCTCCTTGAAATCTCACATCAGCTGGACACCACCAGTAATTCAGGTAATACATCTGCCTTCCCTCACATTTCCTCCCGCGTTACGCAAAATATCTCCTGCTTTATGGCAGCTTTGCAAATTCCATTCCTCCTAGAGCAAGTAAGAACTGGGAAACATAATGCACACTCAAGCTGAGAGAGACTAAATTAGAATATGTTAGTTGCATCCATGTTAACACTGGAAAACCATCCATTCTTCCCACTATGGAGCCAAGGCATTTACACAAGGCTCTCAGAAGCCTGAGTATTGCTCTGCAAATCTGTGAGTCTCCATGAACCAGAAAGACTGCTCTCTCACATCGATAAACAGATACAATCTGAAATACTACCACCTTTAAATAGCACTGGAAAGGGACTCCATGGTACTGCTGCCTTGACTGGCTGTCACAATGGAGCAGATTGAGAGAGAGTCACTTAAATGTTAGTGTGTTCATCACAGCTTGCATAAGGAGACAAAAAAAAATAAAACAACCCTGATAGAATCACTACTCTTTTTCCTCCAATCTTTTAATGCTGTTTCCTATGGAGTTCTTCACTAATGCATCCTGAATATCTAGCTATTGTTTTAAATTCAGGTGTAAGTTCGCTGCAGTACCACTATCTTTTGGTTCGCTAAAGACATGCTGCAGCTGGAACTGCTGCTTTTAAATTAACTTTTGTGATTTGCGATAATTTGTATTGCCTGTTTTCTTACATTGAAGTTTTATATCTAGTGTAAGAAAAAATTAAGATGCAGGTTATATTAGTATAAGAAATGCTTAGGCTTGCACATAGGCTTCATCGCTTGAAGATGCGATAGATGGATTTGAGCTATAATTATAAAAATCCACTGAACGCCCAATAATTCAAGAGGGATCCCTCTTAAATCTTTCATGCTTGGAATGATCACAAAATGTAAAGTAACGCCAGGAAATGAAAATATGAAAGTGTAGATTGGTGCCATTTTAGCACTCCCAGACATGAGCAAGCGATGGCGTTAACATATCCATTCAATTTGCTTGAATGTATGAATCCCCATCCGATCCTCCCCCAAGCACAATGTGTGGTTAGCCTTTAAATGGAGCAGTCTTTGCTTCTCATATACTTATCACTCATCTGATCATACGGCCTAAATGTGAATTGCACCATTTTTTTCCAAACAATTCCCTCAAGATTCATGCCATTCATGTTACTAATAGGCATACTTATTTTACTCCTCAGTTTCTTGTTAGTATGTTAGCCCCAGTAGCTTCTAAAAAGTTAACCATAAAAATACTCTCCAAATTTAAACTATTTCAAGTTCAGTCAATATTCAAGTCTCAAAAACAAACAAATCAAAATCAAAAAGGAGGTTTTTCCCATTATTTTACTACCTCAAAGTGACTAAGACAAGTATCCTACATCGTTATGTAATACTCACTTTGTATAAATGCAAATAAGTCCAATAGATAAAAGGCATGGGTGTGTATGTGAGTGAAATCTGGCCCATCAGTCGCCACGTAGCCTACACACAGAGAAAAATGCTAGCAATGCACTGCTCAGCCACTTCAAAACACAGCAAAACAAACTGCATCAGCTGCTGAACACAGACTGATATCAGGGAAATTCCTGCATTGAGAAAGCAATGCACACAGGCTCCTCCTCTTGACTGTAATGCCTCTGAGAATAAATTATATATGATTGTTAAATAAATCACAGCTCATTACCAAGTCATATCATTTGCCTTCATGAGAAACAACAAAAATGTCATGTATTAATAAGAATAAATCTCTGTGCCTAACAGTACTTCTGCATTTCTATATTTAACATTCATGGTTCCCCTCTGATACTTATTTCACACACTCATTAAATTCCTACCAAATGCTGAGATACGTCTTAATTCCTGCAGAGTGAGCACCATCACTCTGAGGGTAAAGGTCAAATTTTGCTCTCACATCAAAGTGATGCCTTGGAAGCCCCGAGTTAAACTGAGATTATATGAACAAAACTGAACCAAATAGCTTCATATATTGGTAATCACCCAGTCTGCCAGCTGTGCTACTGAGCAAAGTAATTTATCTGCCAATTCTTGAGCAGGTATGTGCTCTCCACATGAAGAACCAAGGCTCTTGAAGCCAGAGGATTATGTTTAGATGGCTTCTATACTACTTTCACTAAAGCACATTTTCTCAGGCAGACTATATATGGTCAGGGAGCATCATCTGACTGATGCACATTTAGTAATGTAGGTCTCCACATAAAGACAAAATGAGTTTTTGTTAGAAGCAGCACTAACCAAAACTAATGAATTTAGGGGCACATTTCTTTACAAGCAGGACTGAACCCTACATGACAGGGTTCTGTGAGGTTAGTGCCTTGTACAACAATTTCTTCAAAACACTGAACATTGCTCTGCAAGCAGAGGGTGAGAAAGGAGTTCACAACTTCTAGGTGATGTTAGAGAAGAAACAATAGGAAGAGTCACTGAACTTTTCCTTCTTGTTTCCAGCTAACCCTGCCAAAGCAATCCAAATCATTTAAGACTCTTTTCTTCTTTATCCAAAGTAAGAGTTTAGCTTATTAACACACAAAATTTTCAACTATTTATTCTGCTCAAAGCACATGCAGATTTCATTTCTTATCAACCTGATATTGCTCTGGTCTCTCCTGTCATATTCAGAAAACTCATCCATTGTGTTGTGCACCACAGGAGAACTGCATCAACGATGATAATCCAAACACCATTTTTTCTACACACACAAGTTGCTGCACGCTTTTAGAAAACACATCCTGCTAACTTCACACCAGAAAGAATAAAGATAGGTTCCAAGCTAAGCCACACAGCAAAAATTTTACATAAACTATTTCATCTACTGAAACAATATTGTTCATTTAAATAATTTACTAGTTGTACAACTAAGACATTACTTCAAAACTCATGCGTAAAGCCCTGAGGGAGTTGGGAGCTTTCATCTACATGGCTTGTTTTGAAATCTGGCATGAGATGAGTGCTGACGAATAAAATTTGTCACAAGGCATTTTTGCCATGTAGTTTTGCATCACTGAAATAATTTTTTAGCCCTACACTCATTGACAGTTGTATTAAATCTGATGAATATGACCATTTCCACTACACTGTCAGATTCTAGTGAAACATGAGTTTTCAGTGGTTCAGGAACTGGAGCTGTCAACTATAATGTAAAACTGCACCCAAATAATGACACAACATTACTTCAGTATTTCAAAGATATCTTGAAAGAAGACTCCTAATAAAATACCCCCTCTTTGCATGAACAAAGTCCCATTAGAAACCCCCACTAATTAATAATTTATATTCTTAGAAGAATTTTTAAGAAGTCTCAAATTTCAGACTCTGAATTGAGCTAAAGCCCCAGAAGCAAACTGCAGGTTTAATTTACTGTAAGAGAGTCTCATCATTTTCATTAAGCATGTTATCTGGAGAGAGATTTGAGGGAGAACTGATGAATTCCAGACTACAAAGCACTTGACTCCCAAGAACTTATCATTCTGTCAAATCTCTTAGTATCATCTAAGAAAAAGGCAAGAGCAGAATAGCTTATTGTTCCTTGTCAGAGCTGCCCAAAATTTTTACTTCTCCTGGCATGCATGTTTCCTCCTTACTGACTCTATTCTGAATAGGAAGCACAATTCATGCTGACACTGTAGTTGCTTAATTATTGCAGCCTGCTTACCCTCCAAAACAAACTAATCCAAAAGAAATCAGAGGAAAACAGAAAGGAACTGATGGCATCTCATGAGCCAGAGCATTGAAAACAGTGGGAAAACCCAAATAGGATAATGATCAAAAGATATTTTTCTAGTACCAGTGCCACAGAATTCATAAAAAGTTAAAAGGAAACCTTCAGATTAGCATTTGGTAGTTTGTGCTCACGTCTTCTGCTTCCCTTCCTCCCTCCTCTGACTCTGTGACAATGGTTGTCCGGTAAAACTTTAGCAACCACAGATGTATACTCTTTAAAACTAATGGTGTGAATGAAAGTTTATTCCTCAGCAACCTGAGTACGGGAATAACAGTCACTACTGGTCTCCTACAAGACTTTGACCACAGCAGGACATATCAGGAGCAGCATCTTCAGTTCCATCCTCAATGAGAATCTCCATCCAACCAACACTGCCCACTGAGGGCCAAATGGGAATACAATTCTTTTGTGCTAGGTGCTTCAGAGAGAGCATACTCTACCCACTCCCCATTTTTGGCCAGTAGCACTCTGGGCTAAGTTTGAACTGCTGTTTTAAAGACAGACCTAAACTCACCCAAAATACAGTTGATTTTCCTATTTCTTCAATTCATGTTAAACAAGAAAGGTAAGCCCTGAACTCTTGATGCTTTAATGTGCAGGATTACTCTGCACATGTCTCTTGCTTATATCTCCTCTCAGGATGTGGAGAGCATTACTTACAATAATATTCTTGTCAAGTCCTGCTGTTTGCAGACTCATTTAACATTTAATCAAACTTTCTAAAAAGAAGCAGCATGCTGAGTAATTCTCCATTCTCTTATCACACTCATAGGTTTAAGCTTTTCAAAGAGTCAACTGAACTAGTCTGAACGTGAAGCTGCATTTGGTTTTTATTGTGCAACCTTCAGGAAAGGCTGAATAAGTTAACATTATTCTCCAAGCAGTACTTGGGCAATTCCTTTGAAAGCCATAATCAATGGCTGCCTATTAAATACATTTCTGCCAAAATTTCATTATTTGACTAGTATAATAAAAAATTTGGTAGGACGTGCCGTACTAAAACATCTTTCACACAATACTTTAACTCAGTGATACTTCAGCATGAGAATTAAATAATTTTTGAAAAACACTGTCCTCTTTCTTTAAAGCAGTGCCACTGCCAACACCACCCAGCAACACGCACATGGCATAATACCTACCTGTTCTGTTTCAAAGCAGCCCCTACATCAAGACATTTCCATCTTTGCTGCCTGAAACAATTACAAAAACAATATAACGCCAGACCTTCTCCCAAGCGGGACAGAGGATTTCCAGGCTTCAGTGTGAGGAACCAAAAGGTTTTTGGAACAAGGCTCTCAGTGGAAATCTGAGTCTGAAATGGACCCTCTTCCGTGGAGGGTGGGAGGATTTGAAGAAACCAGGCAAATGGTATTTGACCTTTGCTCTTAAAGCAAGCAGAAAAAACCCCAAAAGCCTGAAACTCACTGGGTGGCACATGTAGACCCTTCATGCAAAGCTTTGTTTTTCTCCTTCAGTAATGCTTGAACGGTCAGAGAAAGCAACATGCCAGAAAGAAGTTTTATTGTCCTGCTATCCAACACTGCATGCTCCCTGGAGGCTTCCTCTCAGATTATCATATCGTCACAACATGTTTCTGTGAAATATTTCACTATACTTGGAAAAAAGCCTTAACAGCAGTCTCAGGGAAAATCACCACGAATAAATGCCAGGCTGCTTTTCCTAAAAAGTGGCAGATATGAAATGAACTTGATCGGCAGTGTTTGAAACACCCCATTACCTGCTAGAGTGGCAGCTCTTGAGCCAAACACAGCAAGTACCTCCAAGCACTGTGCAGTTATCCAGTCCTGAGATAATTATCACTGCTAGATCATGTCAGTGCAACCAATAAAAGAAGTTTATTTGAAGCTTCTGTTTACATAGAACCCCTAAGGTATTCTCGTTTTGAAGAGGTTGTTCAAAAATGGTGTCAACACAGCTTCAGCATTAACATTAAGAGATACATTTTCAAGCAGGGCTTCTCTGACCTGACCTAATAAAATAACTTATCCACAAATGCAAGCAATATTTATAGAATCCCTATGCGATCTTAAAACAAGAGTCATCATTTTTCCATACTTGCAAAAGAGAATTGATATTTATTTTAAATACCTAAATGCATCCTCCCTCTTTTTCTCTGCAGGAACAGCCAGTTATTTTCACAGCTGAAAGCAATAATTTCTAAATGGGAAAATATTTCCAAACAAGAAACTTCTGATTATCACCAAGCTGCTCAATTGTTATTTGGTTTGGATTTTTTTGTTCCCCTCCTCCACAAACAACCATCTACAAAGAGGGTGGAATTTAGGTGTGTGTAAGAACACACATTTATAGGCAATAAGCGCTTCAAAGCATGTATGGTTTCTCCAAAAAGCACCATTAATACAGTTCACATTTGGCACCACAAGTGTGCTTAGGACAGGAAAAGTACTTTTCTCCGAGAACTTGGGAGAGGAATGGGAACATCTTTCAAAGTCTTACCTACTGAGTCATAGCAATGATCATATTCTTCACAAAAGACACAAATCAGAGGCTAGTTTCTGCGAGAACCATCTTCCCCCTAAATGTTCTTAAAGGCTGAATTCTGCTAACTGAAAAGATTAGTGCTGGTTTTACACAGGCTCTTCTCCTCTGCTGGTTCCAAGGCTGTTCTTATAAGCAACCACCAAGCAGTAATCATACAGCCAAAGACTACCTAGAACAAGCCAAATCTCTTCTCACAATCTTGTGCCTACACAGATGTAAATATTTGGAATGCCATTCATATCAGAGCAATGGCAAATGATTCCTGCACTAGTCTGTTACTGAAATGCTTGAAAACTTGGACAAGATGTATCAGAGGCAAAGGCTTGAAGGATGGAAGCAAATTCGATAGAGCACAGAATGTCATAAAATACAGATCCATTAATATCACGGGAAAATCAGAATACATGCAGCTGTCCAGGAAATAATCAGGAAGTTACATTAATTACAGCCCTTTTCTCTGCTTGATATTTCACCACAATACAATTTCAGCTTTTTTTTTTTTTCCAGCTACTTTTTCAGCTGCTAGTAGGACTTACACCAGATTTCCCTCAATTGAACAGGATGATAGCAAAGTGAATGACGTTAAGAGACTATATAATCTTGAACTGTTGCTTTTCCACTAGATGTCAGAGAAGAACACAACCCCATTTTCACAAAAGATGTTCCAGACAGATTACAGATGTTAACAGATGCACCCAGCTAGAAAAACAGAATGGGCTGGGCTGTTACCACTTTCTTTCTAGAAGGAAGAGATGAAAATAGTGGAAAGATTCCTCCCCCCACCTAAAAAACCATCATGGCAAGTTGGTGGACTAGATCCTTGTGTTTAAGTCCTAGGAGACATAATGTCCTCAAAAGTGGCAGAATTGACTCTGACTAAGAAAAAATGCAGTGTCAGAAAATGCAGCTCACTATTTTTCTGTCAGCTCAATTTAATGAGTAACATCAACACCTACAAGTCATGCCTGGCTGAAGTCTTTCAGTGCTTTTATCCCTTTTTCCTCGTTGTCATAAAATGGTTATTATACGAGAGTATATATAATTTTATGTTAACAGTAAGAAAAGTAATGTCTCTGGACTAATATCTACAGTATGTTCCTTATCAGATCAGAAGTCCTTTCCTACAAACACAGCCTTCACAGAGGAAACTGTCCAAAGAGAGTTGACAATAACTCAAGAGATGCTATTACTGAGAAAGTCTAATTTCTCAGCTTTATCCAAAACAAATCCACCCAGAATGAAATTTCACAAACTGGGTTCTTAAGACACAAGTGCACATTTCCAGGCCATTAACTAGGTTCATGGTTTCCAGTTCTACAGACAAAAGAGGGTGTTTCAAAAGCTTAGCCACAACCACTTCTCAATGCCTCTAACTGTTAGTAAGAAAAGCCTGGTGACCCTCCATTCTGAAGTACTCTTATTTCAAATTCATGCTCATGACAAATGGCCACAAAGAAAAGAAACAAATTCACACTGGATGTGAATTCTCTCTACAGCTGGTACAAGGACACATCACCGCCGGAGAGAGAATATTCCATTTTTCAACATCTACAGACATTTGGGGTTTCATTGTGGCTAGGAAAGTGTCATAAATCTATGTGGAGTATGCTTAAGTCTACCAGAAAAATTAGGAAAAGAAACAAAAAAATCAAGTTATACTGTAGAACTTGGACAATTGAGACAACAGTTTGACCCGAAGGTACCCCACAGAATCCCATACAACTACCACCTCCTAAAGAAACCAAGTAAAACTATGGTTGTGAGGTAATGCTATGCTTGTCCTTTTTCCAAGAAATCTGGCTCTGTGTAGCTTCACAAATTCCTGCACAAACAAAAATGGACAAAGAAGCAGAGGCAAGGAGCAGAAACACCACAGAGAAAAGACTCACTCTGATCAAGCACCAGTCTTGACTTTAAAAGTTAAAAGGTAATCTTTGTCCTAGAATGATAGATCACAGTTAACAACCACAGTTAAAGGTGGTTGTTTCTTGGGGGTAGAGGGAGTTGGGTGATGGAGACTAACACAGGGATTAAGTCCTCTCTACTTCATAAATTTTCTCAAAGCCTCCCAACACAGGATAATGAAAAAGAGCATAAACTTGTAGACTAAGGGCAGAAAAAACATGGGTGAGTTAGGTATGCACAGGAAATTAAATTAATTTCTGTAGGTATAGGACAGAATGCCGACAAGAACAAATAAAGTTTGGAGTTTTAAGGATCCAAAAGGGCACAACTGAGCACAGTAAGCATACAAGATTTATGTGAGGGGAAAAACAGAGGCAAGGACACGAAGACAGAAAAAATGATGTTACATTCTATTTCTCAACACCAAGCCTAAATACCTGAAAGAAGGGATGTGCTTGCCAGAGAGAATGCTTGGTGATGATGTGAATGGCATGGGGAAGGAAATTCAACATGTGGAACCACTCAATAGTTTTTACACACTTACTGTCTTTCCCACCATCAGTGCTCTGTGCAGAACAGAATTAATTTCAGCACATTTACAAGCAGGTTACTAGCCAGAGGACACATCCTAACTGGGTTACGATAAAAGCTAGACTTTGGGAGAATTACAAGCAAATCTCCTCCACTCTACCCTATAACAAATTCTCTGTAGGGTTTTGGAGCTCAGCAGGAGCTCCTTATTCCCAAGTCCTGAAGGTGATCATCACTCCTTTTCTTTCCCTGCATACTAAGCAGGCAAAGAGGTTTGCCAGTGGGTACCTAGCTATAACTTTTGGGGCACAATTATAGCAGCACACTTACTCACCAGCAAAGGAAAATCCTTCTGCAGACAAGACTGCTGATGCACAACAGCCCACCCTGAGACATAACCATTAAATGGGATGCTCCCACACAAGGGTTGACCCTGATATCAACTGACCAGGTTTGATTAAACTTAAGGCAGCAATTCCATGCTTTACACTGAGCCAAGAGACCTGCACCTATCGTAGAACCATAGAATATGCTGGGTTGGAAGGGACCATCAAGATCATTGAGTTCAATTCCCGGCCCTGCACAGGACACCTGAAGAATCACACCATGTGCCTGAGAGCATTGTGCAAATGCTTCTTGAACTCTGTGAACTCTGTCAGGCTTAGTGCTGTGACCATTTCCCTGGGGAGCCTGTTCCAGTGCTCAATCACCCTCGGGGTGAAAAATCTTTTCTTGATACCAAATCTAAGCCTCCCCTGACTCAGTTTCAGGACATTTCCTTGAGTCCTGTCACTGGCCACCACAGAAAAGAGATCAGTGCCTGCCCCTCCTCCTTCCATTCATGAGGATGTTGAAGACTATAATGAGGTTTCCCCTCAGTCTCCTTTTCTCCAGGCTGAACAGACCAAATGAGCTCAGTTGCTCCTCACACGGATTCCCCTCAAGGCCCTTCACCATCCTTGTGGCCCTCTGGATGCTCTTAATAGTTTAATGTCTTTCTTATATCATGGTGCCCAAAACTGCCCCCAGCACTGGAGGTGAGGCCGCCTCAGTGCAGAGCAGAGCGGGACAATCCCCTCCCTTGCCCGGCTGGCGATGCTGTGCCTGATGCCCCCCAGGACAGGGTTGGCCCTTCTGGCTGCCAGGGCACTGCTGACTCATGTTCAACTTGCCATTGACCAGGACCCCTAGGTTCTTTTCTGCAGCACTGTTCTCCATCCTCTCCTTCTCCTGTCTATACACAACATCAGAGTTGTCCCATCCCAGGTGCAGAATCCCGCCCTTTCCCTTATTAAACTTCATACAGTTGGTGATTGCCCAGATTTCTGTAAATAAATTGGTACCATGCCTTTTTCACTTCCTCATGAGCCTATGTAACAAAGTAAGGAACATTTTCTCAAGAAGGGCAAGTCCTCTAGCTGTAAATGAGGCCTTGACCTTACCATTTACTACTTACCCACTACTACCAATGGGACCTCCTTCAGACTAGAAAAGGTGTAGAGGGCCCAGTTGTTTAAAAAGACTACACACATACATGTGTATACACACACCCCCGACACCCCCTCTTTCTCAAACCTAAAACTGTCTTCATTTCATTTCTTCAGATACTAATGGCATTAGAACATTAACACACAGGAACTTCAAAGTTAGGATACAAGTTGGAAAATTTTTTAAATGGGAGCAACACAGCTAAACGCCTCTGGTCAGGTTTTATTACACTGATTCAATAAAAAAGTATTGCTTCAGTCAATATGTTGGTCTGTTCAAACAACATGTTGCAGCTATTCAAGGTTCCACTGGTGAAAAGTCATCTCTTTCAGAAACAGAAAGGTAGCAAGGGAAGCATGAAGCACTCCTCTCTTTGGTGAAGAAAGAGATGCTCTCATTTTTCTCAGGGGTTAAAGAGGAGTGATGACTTAGTGCTACCCATGCTCTTAGTACACTTCGTTACTTAATTAATATGAAATGCCAAGTGTGTGGTACTGCTAACAAAGAATTTTAAATATTTTAATATGCATAGTGAAGCAGCTTGCTATGTTCAGTGAAAAAGTTTTAATCTACAATGCTAAATACATGAACAAACAAGACAAATTTATTAAAAAAGGAGCACAAGACTAAGTCCTAATGCTAGGTATCTATGCCACATAATTGTGGTGTGGCAATTGTATTTTCCAGTGTCCAAATAAAACTGCTACATTTAAGTCTTTATAATAAAAGCTTACAAAGATTACTTTTGTCCAACATTAATTCACATTTGTATTTTGCAGGTTACTTAATATAAGCATAAAATATTGAGATTAATGCTGGTATGCCAAACAGATATTTTTGTGTTTACCAGAAACATCTAATTGGTTTTGTCTACATAAGTAATGAACATAGTCTAAAGGGAAGTCAGCATTATCTGAAGCACCACTGCAGAAGAGTAATTCTGAACTTGCTGAACTAGCAATCCTGTGTACTGATACTCGTGTCGACAGGGATTAGTCACAGCAATATTTTTAATACATCAGTTTACAGCTGAAAAAGCAGCCCCAAAACATTTGACATAACACCTGCAAAGGTGCAAAGAGTAAGATAAATTCACTAACAGTAGGGAATAGGATAAGTCACGCTTTAGGACTTGATAAGACAAATGAGCTAATCTGAATACACAGGAGCATCTTCTTCTCTCCAATTGACCACCTATCTTAACATTGACCGAGTAATTTCTTCTGCATTGACTATGACTGATATTGAATCATCTGTTTATGAAAAGAAAACTCTGCACCAGTGTTAAGAAAGTGCTGCCATGGCTTACAACCTTAACTAATTATCCACGTTGCAAGAATCAGCTCCGATATTAATAATTGCATTTCATTTAGGCAAGGATCAGAAAAACTACTTACGGACACAGATACAACTAAGAAGACACAAAATCTTTTTATTTTATAATATATAAATTAAATATAAGAGGTCATCTTCAGATGCTACACCACAAATAACAGGGGAAAACCAGCTTCTACCACTGTATGACCGTATTTCTCTCAACAGCCAGCCCTGAAGATCAAAATGCAGAAAGCTAACTCACAGCAACAGCAGATCTGAAGTACAGGTGCCAAGCTTTGAATTGCTAGTAGTTTTTCATTTGTGAACTGGAGGGCAGGAATAAAGGCAAGAAGATTTTAATCATAGTTCAGGAATTGCATTTTCTGTTTTGCTCCTCTATGTACTCCCAAATTTGGACAAGGCAACAGTGTTTTTAGCAGCTACTTCCTTAGCCTGAAGTCTGACCTGATGCTACCTAAGGCCTGTACCTTGACAAAAGAAAGAAATTACTGTAAAGTAATTAACATTACAGAAAAAGTTTTCATATTCCAGCTAGGAAATGAGAGGCCAGAAAAAGAACAGAGCAGATTGAACTCATGGTTGCATACAAGACACCCACAACAATGCAAGAAATCATTTAGTGTAACACACTGTGGCTGCGTGACCATCCTTTTCGAGGTACTTGTGAGCACTGGGACAGGTTGCCCAGGAAAGTGGTGTAGTCACCATCCCTGGAAGTATTTTAAAAGACTTAAAAGACTTAGGTGCCTAGGGGCACAGTTTAGTGGTGAACTTGGCAGAGCTGGGTTAAATGGTTGAACTCAATGATTTTAAAGGTCTTTTTCAAACGAAACAATTCTATGATTTAAAGGCAAAATGAATAGTGGAATTTTCCCACCACAACTTAAAGACTGGGGCAGGGGGAACAGGATGGACTCCAAAACCCAATAATGGCGCCACAGTTGTGCATTCCTCTCCCCAAATACGTGGCTAAACCAAGATGTTGTTTGAAGTGAATGCATTCCCATTTGAGATTTGCAAACAAAAGGCCCCATACTGCTTACAGGACATGCAGAGAGATTTCAGCTAAAATACAGCAACAGTGCACATACAGATGCTGGCAGGTTTAATCTCATCCTATACAGCCATGGGATCCTAGATCTACTTGAGCTGTATCTTCAATTTTGGATGTATGTAGCAACCAGTTATGTTTTCTTTTTCAGCTTCCAGGAATCAATTTCCTCAATGGATAGCTAGCTGATCACCTGCAAAAGCCAATAATGAAACCCAGTCATCAATAAGTTAAGTCTTCAGCATTAGTACAACTATCCAAATTTTTAATCTTTTTCTGCTTCTGAACTACCAAGAAAATTCAATGACCTTGAAAATTGAACCTATTAAATACTCCTTGGACAGTGAGTGCACTGTATTCAATCACAATTTTTTTCCTGGTTAAAACCAGAAATGTATTCAGAGCCTCTGCAAAACGGCTTTTTCAAATTAAATAATTACTTAACGAGCAATTTTCTGACTTTGGACTTAATTTTAACTTTTGAAATCTCCAATGTTTAACGAGTACATAACACAGGGAGGAAAGCTCCATTTACATTTCACTAAGGAAAATATATTCCAAATTCAATTCTGCATTCTGCATCTGTATCATAAACCTGATGTAAGCATATTTAGACACCCATAAAACTGTCACACTGCAATAGTTTCTCACTGTATCATGATACTAATGAATAACACAATATCTGCAGTGGAGAAAAAAGAAATCATTTTTTTCCTTGAGAGATTTTTAGCAACACTTTCTCACAAAGTGATTTTAGATTAATTGCAATATTAGAGAATATCAAAACTTTGCCTGTATGGATCCCCTCAGTTATGCTTTAAACTTAAGGAGGTTTATTACTTAGCAGCTTGAAACTGTTGCTTATTGATCCTTGAGTGAAAATATACAGAAAAGGAAGTTTTAAAGCATTTTGGGTTTATTGAGCAAATACCATTCAAGTCAGATTAATAGACAGTGTAATATCATATTCAAGGTCTCTGCATTTATTTTTTGTACTCGCTAAAATGACATTATTATTTGAAACATTTAAATGTCATGGAGAGTGACTTTGATTTGAAAAGAAACAAAAATAGTATCTTAAGATACCCACAAGTTTATAGGAAACTATACATTCTATTACACTGGTGTCCCACAATCTTTGAGTTGCTTCCCAGTTTAATGTAAAGAAAATAATTGGCATTAATAATTTAAGTTTGCTTCTTACACATTTTCAGGGATGTGTTCATTCTTAAAAGGGTTGTTCCTGAACTAACTGAAGTGGCAGTAATATTATAATAATGCAATTAAACCAAATGAAGATGGTTTACATTTGCTTAATTAAGAGTAATAGATAATCTCAACATTCAGTTCAAGCCTAAGTCATACGGTGCTATCCAAATGAGTCTCCCCTTCTTCTGCCTTTGACTGAGTCCTTTAAAAGAAACATTTGGCCTCAGATTTTAACAAGAACAGCTAATTCTTCACAGCCAACCTGATACTTCACTTTTCAGAAAGAAATTCCCATGCCCTCTCTTCCACTTCCCTCCAGCAGAACCTTCACAAGGAATGACACTAGGCACCCAAAAATGCTGCTGTTCCCTTCCTCTGTTCCCCAAGCTCTCTTTGGCATTTTTTCTGATAAGTCATTTGCTCGTAACCTTCCTGTTAAGAAAATTTAAACTCAGAGCTTCCATCACTCCAGGGCTGGAAGCTAGGGAACAATAAAGTGGGGAAAGGCTTTTGCTGTCCACAGCTATGAAGCTTTACTGAACTGACCACTGGAGCTTAAAGCAGATAAATTTACCTTCTTGAGTGAAAAGGTAATATACGGTAGGGAAAGACCATAAAGGCTATATAACAAGACAGAATACTGGACTTAAGGGAAAGCACCTCATATCTACCTCTATGTCCTCAGGCAGCTTACTGTAAAAGCCTAGATCCTCTCCAATTATGTGAAGGAACAATTATAAGGATAAATGTTGCTTAACTTTAGAGACCTCATGATGGATGAGCAAAGAAGCAATATGTAACATGTTCAGGTAATATGTAAAAATAATCCACATTCTCTCTTGAAAAATGTAATGTTTTCCAAACTAGTTTGTGTTCACAGAACTCTAAAAGCAGGCATCCACATTCTGCATGAAACAGCGCTGTTGCCGATGCTTAAACTCTTGTTAAATCTCTCCCATTTTATAGCTAATCACATTTTTATAGCAGGCATGAAGCACTCTACAAGGCCCTTGCTGAGCTGTTCCTGTAAATCAAAACCTTATTCCATCTTTCTGCTTGCTGGCAGCAGAGCAAGGTTACTTTTACCATTTATGGTTATAAAACACATCCAATTTTTTCCCCCCTTCAGTTGCTGCCTTTTTTCCACTATTCTTTCCTTCTCTGTCTCACTCCAAGAAAGATATTCCAAGTTCAGCTAAACAACTTCAGAACTCATCTATAACCTTTTTCTTGTCTCCCAGCACACTTACAACCTCATGAAAATGTCTAATGAGAAGACAGTGAAACATTAATACAGTATTTAGGTCAAGAGCCTCCTTCCGACCTCAAGTTGCATGAAACAAACAAAAGCCACACAAGAACAGCAGGAGCTCAGAAGCTCTTTGTGATAAGTTATCACTAGACGGCCCATACGCGTACCAGCTCACAAAATAAGGCCCAGATGAGGCTGGAGGTGCTCAGAATGATAGTTTAACACTCTGATATAAACACTCAGTTCAACATGTGAGCAAGAAGGATGAAGAAACACTTAAATGTTACTATTCAACCCACCTATAAGCAGCCACCACATTCTGCAATAAAGCAAGCTTAAGAATGAGGGAGGAAAACAATTCCTAGGTTTAGATAGGCTGTCCAATTACATCCACCCCTCCTGGCACATAGGGTATTGAACTGAAACAGCCTCTATTTATGATGACCACAGGCTGAAACACCAGATTCAGTTTCTTGTCAGGTCTGGCTCCGTTTTTCCCTCCTGCAACTTGGAGCCAGAGCATCCTGCCACAGAAACAGGACACTCTCTGCCCTTTCACACGCCTCCACAGGGCACATTATCAACACAGCTCCACAAGAAGCTATGTTGCATGGAAGAGCGAAGATGCACATCGGAAACTCCTGAATTTTCAGCTAGGAAGGACTCCAGCCCACACTGCATATGGGAGCAGTCAGCACACACGAAAATCATTACAGGGATGTTATTACAGGAGAACACATGTCCAGTTACAAAAGCAAAGCAACTCTGCTGCTTAGAAATGAAGTTTTTCCAATGGACGTGAAATCTACAGTGCTTCAGAAAGATACAGATATGTTTATGGACTAAATCAGATTTATCTGAACATCAAGAACAGCCTCTATTTGGTCTCAAATAACCCTTTAAGAATGTCAGCCTATTGTTTAAAACTTGATGTTCAAAAGAAATTTAAGCACAGCACATTCTCACATTTAATTCCTACAGTCATCTTAGCCAGAGAAATCAGCACCGAAAAAATACTGACCTTTAAACTTAACATTTCCTGAATCTTGCAGGTGAAATGAACAAGCTACAGGAATGGTGATGTACACATGTATAGAAAAAGACTTCCCAAGGAGATTATTCCCACATTAACTGGGTGGCTCATGACAACAAGCTGGTTTGTGAACGCACATCACTCCATTCTTTTTGTTCCATTCTGCCTCAAGCAGAAATCTGCAAGCAATCACTAAAAATGATGCAACTACCTGCTTATCAAGGGGGTTTAGTTCTTCTGATTTCTGGAAGCATGCCTTAAATAATGCTGTTCACTTAAAAGATGTTTGATTTTGTGCGTAATTTATTGTACATATTCTATGCAGATGTGAGCATAAACTGTTGTTACAATTTTCCACCTGGATATTCACAGTGACTGTACTGATTAATGGCTCCATAACTATTACATCATTCTTGACTTCATCCCTTGTAGTTAAGCATATTTCATGAACAATGGAACAGAGGGTAATCAAAGGAAATCGATTTTCAAGGTCCTAACTTCTTGACACACAGACCACCTGCATGAGGTGCTCAAAATATCTTTGCATCCTGAACTCAAGGGCAGGATGAGGCAATGGAAGCATTCGGAGTGAGAGCTGGGTGCTGGACATTGGGGAAATGGTAGCACATGAGAGAAAGGGAAGAAGAGGAGCCATGCAAAACCTTGCTCTGCCTGCAGAAGTTGCCTCCCCTTACCCCGAGCCCAGCAGGACAAGGTACCAAGAAGTGGAGCTTCCCTTCACCCAGAGAGGGAGTCCCTGGGGAAGAGCTGCAAAGAGCAATGCCTATGGAGGTATCTCCATGCTGGTATTCTCTTTTTCATGATTTTCTTGCAGAACTTATGCTGCTACTAAAACTAAAGTCACTGCAACCATCTCCTTCCTGTTCATTGGCTGTCCCACAGAGAGGTAGGTCCTCACAGCTGCTGCCTTTACCTTCCTGCCAGGGAGAAAAGGTAGAACATCCACTGAATCAGAAGAACTCTAGAAATTAGGTTGCCTGCAAGTACCTTCTGATAAGAAACTTCAACATAGCCATCCTCTCTCATACTTAACATAATTAACTACAGATGAATGCCTTTGAGAGCTCATCAACAAAGGCAGAGAAGGAACTTGCAATAACCTTTCAGCTCCACAGTTCCCCTATCCCAACGGCAAACCAAATCAAACATGGGTTGTTTATTCTTCAGAAACAAAGGTCAGATTACAATTTCATGGTAAGGATGAATAAATACCTGGAGTGACACCATTAAGTCAATGGAGATCCCCTGGATTTGCACAAAAAATCTGGCTCGTATTCCAAATTGCTAAAAATGTGGCTGACATCACAACATAGCACAGTAGCTGAAAAGATTTGAAGGGAACTCTACTTGCATGCATTTTTCTGAGCAAAAAGTGCAGAAGGTTAGATTCCAATCCTACTGTCAACATAGCAAGGGTCAGCATTAATATTTTCTTCTCATGTAATGAATTGTCAGATCTCAGCTACGCTGCTGTCCTATTATCTCCTGGGAGGAAGGATAAATTGGTTAATATAGTTCTTTCCAAAAAAAGCCTTCAAAAGCAGAAACATCTGGTATGTTCATTAGTCACTATTTGGCCTGAGTTCAGTAGTAAGGCAAGCTACAAAATCCATTCCCTTTCTCTTACCTAGAGAGGTCACAGTAAATGGGACCCTAGGTTTACGGAAACCATCGCTAACTGGAAGGAAGATGGCTGTGAAGCTTACAGATACACTTTGTTTCCTGTTCTCAGCAGCAAAAAAATGCATTCACACACACTATCATCTAATGGCCACAGGAAGTCATATGATTTACAGGAGACACAGAGATTCAGGTAGTCAAAACATTTTTAGATGTGGCATTAAAGAGACCCAG
>VZTA01006928.1:0-44280 GCA_013398855.1 Mohoua ochrocephala | reverse complement strand
AAGAGTTGCAGAAATCAAGCAGCATGAATTAGTCTGAAACAAAGCTGGGAGCTGAATCCAGATACCAGAAGTTTAGGTTTAACTTTTCTGGTCAGTTGCCTGTGCAACTGGACTGAGCAATATTGGAACCACACCCTTGTTTTACATTTAAGAATATTAGTATGGTTCAACCCTAATTCAAGCCCTCCAGAATTGGAAAATAAACATCAGAGCCCTATCAGTCTTTCTCCCATGCTGGACTACACTAAACAGAAGCCATTTACAAAACAAAATACCAGTTTTTCACTCATCATTCGAGAGAGAGGAGTACACACGACATGCATGATGCACACTGTCCGAAGAGAACTGTGTGATGAGATGAGGTAATTCATGGGATAGTTTAATCACAGCAAAATCCACAATAGGAGTTTGCTGTTGTGATGCTCAGTATTCTAATACCAGGAGTCTAGACAACACCTAAGAAAGTCCCTAAAACTGCGGGCCATCTTTCTGCATGCACGTAACGTGTTTTCACACCTGATTGAAGGTAAAACTTCAGGTTAAATGTAGTACACCCAACAATGTCAGTATTACATAGCTCCTAGGTCATCACTTCACCTCCAACAACCCTTAGGCAACTGAAGAGTGCTTGCATGCAACCTGCCCCAAAGGCTGTCCTGACGTATCAGAAAGATAGGTAAGTGCTGCTCTATCCAAAATATGCTGTGAGCACTACATCTGAAATATTGGTACCGCAATTAGAGTGACCACAAAAAATAAACAGTAGATCTTTGAACAAGCACCACCTGGTCTTAATATCAGTCAAGGCAGAAAAGGTCCAAAAAGAAGATTTTTTAGAATTCATAAACATGCCAAAGGCAAGCTAAAGCTTTGCAGAATATCCTAATTATGAAATGCTTGGGTTCAAAACCATAACTACTGTTTCATCTTAGGTCATCTACCACTTTTAAGTTTATTTAAAAGAAATTCAACCTAAAATAAAATTTTAGACTATGGTCAAGCATTAAAACCTGTTTGTTTCAACAATTATCGACCACCCTCTGATCCACTGCACAAACCTCTGCTGTTCAAGCAAGCAGAATTGAAAAACAGCAGTTGTCATACACCATGGTGGAGAGAGCAGACTGGAACAAGGGACTGCCACCGGGTTTCATAGGCATTTACAAAGAGAAGGCACTAGCCACGTACTTGGGAGATTTCCTACCCTGTCCCGCTCTTCCTGACCAAGCAAGGACTCTTACCACTCAGACTTTTACCTTCCCTCCCCCTTCAAATACCTGTCCCGCTTCCTTTTCACAGAGGGCTGTGAGAGACAAACACTTCCTCATCCAGTGTCTGCTTCTAACTTTTTAACACTCAGAGGTTTGGGATGTGAATGTGGAAAGGGTGGGATTTTTGTGTTGTTTTTTTTCCTTCTTCACAGGTCATTCATTCTTGCTTGCTTATTCTCACCACTTTCTCAGCCCAAACCACAGCATCTGTGCAAGCAGCAGAGGCTGGCACTGGGGAACTAGGAAACAGTTTCTTGATCAGCTCTAGGACTCCTGCAAATGATCCAAGGTTGTGTTCATGGTGGCACCAAAGGTTTTCAAGACACAACTCTCATCAAACACAGCCAAGCTGAATGTTCCAGGGTTTACAGCTCAACATAATTTGGATCAGGCACCGCAAGGGTACAAGCTTCTGACAAAAATTAGCCTAACTCAAACCAGGGACGCTGTATTCCGCAGCTAGAGAAATAAACAATAGAACTTCAGTAAAAATTATAGTATGACTACAAAATAATTTTCTCAATCTTCACAGAAATAGTTACTACGCTGCAATGAAAAAGGTTAAAAAAAAAGTAAAATATCAATAGCACCATACCACAGACACACCAAGAAGTGATGTAATTAAACTTCTGTGATCCTTTTGTACAGGTATTGTGCAGGTCATCTTTATGGTTGAGCAGCTTCAACACACATAGTTCAGAGCACTGCTTCAGACTGTAAGAAACTCATCTGTTCCTCTTAAAAGGTCCAAAATTATATTTTATATTATTATAAGATCACTCCATATTTTAAAAAAGGGTGGGGGGTGGGGATGTACAGCACCATGTAATTTTGTACCTGAATTATTTAAAAAATACTTAGCTTTTTCCATAAGAAAATGAAGTTTAAATTAATCTCATTACTTTTTCATATCTAGCCTCTTCTTGGTTTTCAGCAGCCCTAGCAATTTCAAAACTAGATAACAGCTATACTTTTTCAGGCAGTAATCTTACTAAAATATTAAACATTTCTCTAGACTGAAAAATGGAAGGACATCTCCTTAGGTCCTTCCATTATCTATTTTTCTTCAAAATAAGCTTGTTTTGTTTACCTTCAGGGATCTTCAATATTTATTATGCATAATCTGCCTTACTGAGCAATTTCACTTTCAGGAAGTAAAATTTTCAGCTTTTGTTGTTGTCGATGGTTTGGTTTTATTCTTCCTGGCAAACGTGCTGTTACTTGCATATGGCATCAATGTGAACCCAAAAGGGAGAAACCAAATCTGGAAAACACCTTGAGCCTACAGTCTTATTAGTTCACTGATAAAACTGAGATGCTTTGAAAATGTCATTCAGCATCAAGAATTTGGAAGTTAATTCTAACTCTATCAAACTTCACAGTGAGGTTTACATCCCAAGACATACACTATTTTAGTCAGAGCCTACAAACTTTGATACAGCAACTAAGCACATTTTGCTAACTGAGAGGGAGACTAACAGCGTACCTCTTGACCTTCACATCTATAGCAAATGATCCCTTTTATGTACAGATATTTGCTCTAGCAAAATAGTTTATTCATTTACTATGGATCATACTTTCAATAAACTCCCTGAACAAGTTTTCATATGCTTCACCTCCTTTCCATGTACGGGAAAACATGCACCTCTGTTTTATCTCACATGTTCCTACAAAGAATATTCCACATGTTTCCCCATGTGCCCTTCTGCTAGATTTTCCCATAATTTTAATGCCTACAAAATTTGACCCCACCACAGAACAGGTAGATCAAAAGGAGGCTTCCTGGAGACACTTTACAAAACCTCTTGACATTTCAAAAAAGCTGCCTTGGTAGTTGCATTGTCAGAGATGCTCTTCCAGCCTATGAGGCAATTGAAATCCTGGTTTTCCTTAGGCTACTATTCTCTAAAAGGAAAAATCCAGTATTTTGTAGTAAAACTGGCAAGATGTTATCTTTCACATCAGCAGGCAGAGTCTGTCCACAGTATGAATACACTCAATTCCTAAATGACAATCTATTTCCAACTTACACGTTAAAACCAACAGTACAGGAAAAACATTCGTTTGTGAACAAATCCAACACGAGAGCAGACGAGGGATAGAGTCTGCAAAAGGTCACAAATAGTCCCTTTTCATTTTTAGTTCTTCTATTTCACAGCAGTGTTAGCTGTTAGTTTTAAGTGTATATATAAGACTTAAGCATTAATCCTACAAATATCTAGGCCAATCTCTCCTTCCTTCATGACTCAGCAGAGGCACCAGAACTTAGCACAGGCTAGTTCAATGCCCATAGTAAAATTTGATCTAACATTAAAATCTAATTCTCTCATCCACACCAAGCATGGACAAGATCTTAATCCTTTCTCTTCTCAGTATTTTTATTCTGTATTCCAAGACGCACTTATGTCCTCTTCCTTTCCCAACCTTATACTAGATTAAGGAAATAAAGATATTTCAGTGATTTCCTTTACAGGTCAGGTTTTCTGGACTTCAGCTCAATCTTGTATTGCCTTGAACTTGCTCAAATCATTATACTTGTAATGAAACACACTCATAAACCCTCAAAACAACTATCAAGATGCTTCTTAAAGATAAACACACTTTAAAAATCAAAGTACTTGAAATTCAATCTAGCAGGGAGTTCGTGTATCATACTTTAATGCTTTGCAAACTGAAGGAAGGCATTTGAAATGCCAGTGTGAAAGAACTCTGAAATAACTCCATTTATATGAAGTTGCCTTTTTCAGATACTGTAGTACTTTTTGCCACCTCTATAAAAAATAGCAGCTTTTACTTTAAATACCACAGGGTTTATGGTGTCAGAGCTGGGTCCCCTCTTCCTTATCGAGATGACTGAAATGCCACCTAAGTGCTGCAGGACATGGACTTCATGGATTACAAAGGCACTTGCCTCTCTTGATACTTGATAGACCACATAGATCTGAGAACGGAAATACCTTTAAAAAGCCCCATGGTGTTAGAAAGTGCAACACCAGACAAACGAAGCTATTTCACTCAAGTTTGTTTTGGCAGGTTTTCAACTCTCTAGTCTATCCTTGCCTTGTTTTCACACACAAGTCTTGGAACAATTCCATTTATCAAGTCTTCCTAGATGGAGCATTAAGTTGGCCTCTAAAATAAGATGGGGACAAAAGGGAAAAGTAACGCAACTCAACGCTGTTAACAATTTTCTCACTATAGTTTTATGTACAGGGGAAAAAAATGCAAGGTAGAGGGGGAAAAAAACCACATATGAAACCTGAAGATGCAAAAGGCTACTTTTCAAGCCATGCTCCTTGGCATAAGACAATGTTAGCCAAATATGAAAACCTACTCTTGTGAAAAAAGTCATCATAATATCTCAGGATAATTTTCAATTAAGCTAGAAAAGGGATATATACTTATTTTCCATAGTCTAAGTCAGACAGTTGCTAGTGCTTCACGTAAGACTGAAGAGCTTCCAGTTATGCCCATTATATTTTTATATATTAATAGAATGGCTATAATTACACACATATCATATATCCAGCATACATCTGCTAATGGAAATATAAAATTAGTCTGTGTTTCAAGCAAAAGCTACACTTCACTTTACACTATCTTTCAAGGGAAGCTACTTTTTTACAATACCAATACTCACGTTAGATACTACCAAGAAAGAGTTACTAAATACGTACACTTGGGTATCTATTCGCATAAGAAGAGCTTCCCAATTGCTGAACTTTAATAGCAGCTTTAAGAAAGATGAAAAAAATTTGATTAACCACTACCATGCATTGAACTTGAGAAATGAAAGCAACATCCTTGCTCTATTTTGGAATTTAATGTGGACAAAATTCAGCTTCCATTTTATTCTCAGACGTTTCAGTAAACCATAACCAAGTTATGATCAGTTTTAATTAAGTTAATGGGTTATGAACAGTAAACTACCTAAAAATCACACAAATCCTTTTTACTGGGGCCTGCATTTGGCTTCTAAAAACCAGTTTAGTTTGGCAGATACTTACCAAATGGCAAAAGAAAGAATAAAAAACAATGAGAAAACATTGTCATTGGGATGACATCTACTACCTTAAAAATTGTCTCCTCTAATAAACATATCTTGCAATAATTTCAGTGGTGCAATTTACAAATCTTTTAGGAGGAAATTGCGTTCTTATGATCATGAAATTCCCGAAGCAACTTTGTTGAGCATTTTTAAGTATTACTGCGAGATACATGCCACCCTTCCTGCTGTATTTTCCCTGTGCTACGTAGCTGTCGAATAGCACACACGCTCTCAGTCATTCTTGTGCTCCAAGCTTTTGAAGAGTAATACAATTTAAGTCAGAGCCTTAGCTTGATTCAGAGTATCGAACTAATGGATACTTGTTTATTCAAATTACAAATAAGTTTTTTACATATAGAACAAACCAGAGTATAGACAAATGAGTCATTAATAACACAACTTAACATTCACCATTTAAACAAACAAAAAAACCCCTCACCATTTTACATCTTGTTACAGTTTGCCTTCATGGCAGACAGCCATCCTGCATCATTCGTGAGTGAGGAAATAGACTGAAATTATAAATGACAGGAGTGGTTTCTAAGACTTACAAGTTCCTTGATTCTTCCCAGAACAGTGCCTTTTTTCAGTGGAGATGTCATTACATCGGAAGTTTCTACCTGAGGGTTCAGAACTTTTACTATCAATATAAAAAAAAAAAAAAAACAACAACCCCAAACCTATTGTCAGCAAGCTTAAGTTCATGACTGGACTCTGTACTTCATGGAAAAGTTTCAAGATCTGCAGATCAACGAGTTGACATTCACAGTACATTACTTCAACTCTGTTAACCACTTTTGCAAGGAGTCAGTGCTTGCACAATCATCAAGAAGTGCAGACAATAATTCTTACCCTTTCCCTTCTAGGTGCCCACTGTGTGCTTGATTAATGACTGACAAGTTTCACCAGCAACGTAAATTGGCATATTTAGCAGGGAAGCCATGGAAAATTGTTTGCCTATCAGCAGAAATTAAACATAGGATTTGTACAAAGATTAAGCTTACGAAAGAAGGGACAGGTAGTTTGCAGCAAGACACCATACTTCCCACCACAGGAGGTCTTCTGGAAAAGCTTTACTACTCTCCACAAGTCTCATCTTGGACAACAGGGAGTAGTAGCAGTGTCTCAGTAACAGACACTGCTGCGAGACTGCAAGCAGATGCTTTTCCCTGTGTTAGCCAGAAAAACAGGGCACGTTTTCAACACCTGAACTTGTCTACTTCTGGTGTAGTCAGAACAAGTCAAGATTAAGCTACTCACTTACAGCTTTACTTCTCAAAACAATTTAGCCAGACATTTAAATTATCCAAGACAAAAGTTTAACTGCTCCTAATAATTTAATAAGCTTCAGAGCAAGCAGCAGAAAGATCATGGTGATCACTGATGGCATTTTATATTAGATTTATGATGCTGAGGCCCTTTTACGCTTACAGAAAAAACAGACAAGGTTTTTATTTCCTTCTTCCTGTGCACAACATTTGGTGAAGAACAGTCATGACTGTTACTCCAGCAATCAGGCCTATTTTTCTGCTTGTGGAAGTAGATTAATTAATTTATGACTGCCATTGCTCATTAAGGAATTTCTTTCTGAGTAACTGTAAATTATGGGATATAATTTCATTTCAGGTGAGACTATCAAAATACAAAGCCTATGGCTCCAGAAAAACAAACAAACAACAAACAAACAAACCAAATGGAAAACCCAAAACCTGGAGAAGGAAAAAACCCCATCACGTCTTTTTTGGGGGTTTTTTTGATGAAATACCATTCAAGCCTACTTTGCAATTGCACGAAGCTCTGCCAAGCAATTCCACTTAATTTTCATCTCCTACAAGCAGCACTCCTCTCATCCATGTTTTCCATGTTTGAAAATAGACTAGGTATAGCCAGTAGGTGGGGATTTTTTCAAGGAAGCCATCACCCACTACTTTACACCTCCAACCCTCATGTCATCTGAGAGAGCTGGCATCAAAGCTTTTACGATTACTGATGATTTCTCCTCCTGGCCAGCTGAAACCCAGCAGTAAACAGAACTGACTACTGTCCTAAAACAGTCCTCTCAAACAAGGTCAACAGACAGTAGGCCTCCAACCCAACCTTCATACTGTCCTAAAGTGAAGACTCCAGAGCTCTGCTCGGTCTCAGCAAAGAAGTTTCCACCACATTAAATGAAGCACAGGCACAACTCTGAGGGCTACAGAGAAATTAGTGACTCATTTGCCTTTAATCCTATGAATGCAAACTGCCATGAATGCCCCATGGTTCTATAACCCACCATGGTTTAGCAAAGTCATTTGTCTAGCTATCATTAAAAAAATTAAGGTCTTCACGCTAAGCAACTCCAGCCCAGACAAGCGATGCAACAGAACAGGGCTGTGAATACCAGTGGCTTCTGCCTCCCACACGACCAACAGTCCCTCTCACCCTCAAGATGTAAACCTCAGTGCAGCCATGCTTTATACATCCTTGGAGAGGATTAATTTAATTTTGATTTCCTCCCTGTGTTTGCTTTGGAAGTTTGCAGCTTGAGCAATATATATACGACCAAAGTTTGGCAGCAAGAAGCCCGTAACTATGATGTGTATCATTTCAGCCTGGCCAGCATATGCAAGAAAATAATAAGCTGGCAGTGAGGACAGCTTCATCTCACATTCAGAAAGTGGAAGACTGGTGTAGGAATAAGGAAAGTCAAGACATTTCCAGGAGGTAAATTTAAGATGGATGGAGTCTGATATCATCCATGTGAGTGAGGGAACACAGTGGTCAGCAAAACAAGCTTTGATCATGACAGAGGAGGAGGTGGCAGGCATACAGATCTTTAAAGGCAGGCCTTTCCATCATCCGACAGGTTTCTAGTGTGTTGGTTACTGGTACCTTCCAAAGCTTGCCAGAGCAGTGGTAAAACCAGGGCTGTGCAAAGATATATTATTGCCACAGGACAGCCCACGGAAAAATATGAATTTTGCTGGTCCAGCTTGCATGTTTCAGCATAATGCTAGGTTGACGAAAACAGTAAGTATTCTCTATAATATTTTCCAATGAGAGGAATAATAATGAACTCTGAACTGTACCATTTCCAATTTCAGTGTTAGTTAAACGTTACAAATTTCAGTTTCAACTTTTATTCCACTAGATGTCCATCGCAAAGAAGTTAAAAGCATGTATACTATGCTATTCTAGACACGTAATATTCTATTCCATGTAATCATAAAACCATGCTTCTATGATAATACCTCCAAACCTATAACACATTCTATGCACAATAGAAAACAGCTTCTACTGCATTCCAGCTAAACACAAGGACTCTCCTTTTTAGCTTATTCATGCTGTTTCTATATAGCTGAAATGCATTTGCTCAGCTGAGTTCTCTGGTACCTCCCTGCAGTCATAAGCCCCAATTTATGAGTGAAGAAGGCATTATTGCCTAGAGCAAAATAATCCGTCTGTCCTGACACAGGCCTTGTTTCAGGGATTTTCTAGCACACAAGGGTTCTTCACTGTGTACAAACTCAAAATTATCCAACATCACAACCTATTACTGTTTCAGCAGTGTACTAGTCCTCTAGTATTTAGATTTCCATGCACCTAGAATAGACAGGGTTCCTTTCACTACATCTCCCCATTAGTTTGTCAAGAGTATGTTGTTGCTTCCACCAGAAGCTTTCTGTAAAGAGACACAAGTGCTGGAATGCAATGGCCTACATTTGCCTTGATGTCTTGTTATCATTGCCTAGCAGTGTGTTATCCCTACAGATGAAACCTAAACCTACATTTTTAGTATTATACACCTTAGAAGCCTTATTTTCAACTTCCACTTTGCGATCTTTTTACATCACTGCTCCCTTTTCCCAATCTAAATTCAGTGCTTTTAGTTCGAGCAGTCCCTTCCCTCCCCAAAATAAAATTCAGTTTGGTGTTTCTGTAATACAGAACCAAAATAACTTGTGGCAGAAATTGCAAAAAAAATTAAAATATAGTCCATTCAGACTCAGTCACAAGCTCAATACCAGAGCTAAGTATGACCGTTTCATTAAAACTAAAAAATTAGACACGGATGAATAGGAGTTATCAGGTTCAACTCCACAGTCAAAAGTTCACCAAAAAAAAAAAAAAAAAAAAGGAGGGAGAAAAAAAGGAGGAGGAATAAAACCTGTTTAAAATCAGTGTCAGTTTCCTACACAGTATTTCACCCAGGCCCAAGATTCAACATGCAATGTTCAAACACTGGGAATAAGACCATATATTTCAACACCTATATATAAGCTTTTATTTTTTACTTTTAAGCCTTTGCCATCGAGTGATTCATGGTTTGAATACTGCTATCTGAAGACTATCATACTAGGGATGTGTAAGACAACATCATTTACAAGATGGTGCAACATAGTGAAACACCTGGTTTTCCCTGGCCTTGTTCTGTCAGCCTACAACTCTTTCCTCGAGGAAAAAGAGAAAATGATGATTTTTCAACTACTTCCAGATGTTAAATGGCAATGGCTCTGACCAGGATACCTGAAGCTTCAAAAGCTCCAGCTAGCTTGTATATTATCTACATTAAGTAGAATCAAATTAAGTGCATCTGGCATGGTAAGCAAAGGCATCGTGTCACACTTCCAGGGCTCTGCACAGGGTGCCTCGACAAACTGGGGGCAGGAGTGTCCTTCATTTGGATCAAATTAACACAGACATGATCTACAAACGAGGACTTTAAGCCAGCAAGTCAATAAAACGGCACAGGAGCCTGAACACTTCCAAGCCCAGCAAAAGATCTAATTCTGAGCTGAACACACCATTATCAGACCACAAAGCTTGCCCACTAAGCTGGGACAGAATTGAAAAGATCACAGTCCAAGGAGAAGCAAATTTTTTCTGTTGATATGTGGACCACAATAGTATTAAAAAATACTCAAAGTCAGAACAAAATTGATGTTACTTGTTTAATTTTCAAGAAGCAACCAAGGCAACAAAACCTTTCTAGCTTTTGAGTAAACACGCACACACCACAAACTACTGCAATACAGTGTTAATGAGGTGAGGACTGACAGTGCGTTCGCAGTTTAGCATCCTCCCATGCCAAATTTCTTGAAAATTCCAATACACGCACAGATGGGAAGAGTTGAAGCTCATCCAAATCTTGAATTTAGTTTCCTGGACACTAGTAAATGAACACAAACAGAAATAAATAACCCTCCAGCACATAAATAGCACCCCAGTGCCTCAAATACACACATTTTTCTTCCTACAGGGAAATGTGTCAAGGCATAAATGGGGACCAGGATCATTGACAGCAGTGCAGTGTATACCAAAGATGATCTGGTCCTCAGGTTAAAAGGCGTTGACAAACACGCCTCAGATTTTCACTTAAGTTTCAACTATTTTCTTTTCATAAAGGCTTTGTGTAACGATTGATCACCAGCTCCAGTTTATCTCACTATTCCAGTGTAAGTCCTTTCAAGAACAGCTCAAGCTGTTCTTGATGGACAGACTCTTGATGGGACATAGCCATAGGTTCGATGATGCTCAGACATCAACTGAACTCCTTCAAAGCTTTGAAGACATATGGCCTCTCTTAGGACTTGAAATTAGTGACACTTACTTTTGCATTTAGCGTGAAAGTATAATTTAATCCAAGACAATAAGCAACATTTCCAGACTGGTATGTGACCCACGTCTTAGAACCACACTCACAATCCCAAGATAAATATCATTAAGTTTCACATAGAGTTTATGATTTATCTTTTGGATTAAGGAAGTCTCTCTGGTTACCCAAGCAACATCAGATTCCAAAGATTCGTCATGATTACATTTGCTGTTAACAAAATACTTGTTTCTCTGGCATGCACTGCCCAACCATTCAGGCAAACAGTCACAACTTCCACGAAGGGGCCCAAAGGAAACACTTTATTCTTTCTGCAGTATCTGACCCTGCTAATTTTATAGGCATAATATATCATATTAAGCAATAGACAGTAGAATACAAAGGTTTGGTCACTCATACTCTTAACCATATTCTTTTTTTTTAATGACTTTGCAGATACTGTTTTTCAGTTTCTTTTACCTAGTTTTACTGCTTGCAGTTCCAACTACATTCCTTTTATTCTCCTATTAGGCAAATAGTTTAGTTATGATATTGTTATTCTTCCTTCAAAAACAGTGCAGAATATCACATATTTAAACATGGTTTCTTCAATTTAGAAGCAGGAAATGTTTAGCAGTAAAAGGTCATGGCATATTGTCCTTCTACACTCTTCTTATTTCCAAGATACACGAGAAAAGATCTTTCTCTCAGACAAGGCTATATAAGGAGTTGATCTAATATTTTATGTTCCGATTTGTGCAAAATTTAAGCAGCATTGAAGCAATTACAGTTCTGAGTTAAAGCACAAACGAAGGATAATAAGAACTTACTCTAACAGTCTGGGCATTAACACCAAATTCAAGAGGCTACCCCTGTTGTTCTTTTGTCTTAGGGTTCTGTTCACACCAAAACTGGAATAACCAAGAACAGAAATAAGGACATGAGATAAATTACTTCAGTTCTGAGGCTTATTTTTTCAGTTTGTCTGCTGTGTAATTCAAAATGGACAGCTATAAATAATCACAACAAATAGTTTTTCACAACATGAGATTTCATGTCTGCTTCAGAATCTTCACAGTCTTCTCCTTATGAACAGTATTTTAAAAACAACCAGTATCATCACAGCAACAAAAAAAACATATTAGGTGGGGGTATTTTGTGTGTGGTTTTGGGTTTTTTGGTTTTTTTGCCATATACAACCACACATTCTAAACAGAATTAAAAAAATATGTGAAAGTATTAACACATCAAGGTGAGCAGATACCAATTCTCCTTCATTCCAAATAGCTATTTAATCTGATTGGTAAAATCTGAACCCAGTGACTGAATGGCAGTGCTGTTATTTTGAATTGGATACACTTCCATTGGGAGTAACATTCTCAGCACAGTCCAGCAAATATTCCTATTTCGCTAAATGTTATGGAAGTCTGTCTTCCTTAAATAGACAGTGGCAGAAGTGATCTCTATGAAACATTGAAGGATAGGAGCAGATTTATCATTCCTCTAATGCTATTTCAGGGGAAAGAAAAATAAATGTTCCTTCAGAGCTTTTTTCCTCGAAACGTGTTTGTTAAGTAGTCTCCCAAATTAACAGCACCACCTGACACTCACTGATGTCAGCTTTTTTTACTGGAACAACACAAAGCATATTCAGGATATTGTGAATTTTAGCCAGGTCCATAATAATCTCCCACTAAAACCAGGCACATCAGCTTCTTGGTCAGCTTCACGTGTTTTACATGGCAAAAGCTTTCAGAAGACAAACCCAAGGCTGGACAGAAAATGTGTAGTGCAACTGAATCTGAGGTATGAGGGCATTAAAAGAAACTTGAGAAAGTTAACTCTACAAGAACAGCAAAGGGAAAACACACTCACAGCTAAAATCAGATTGAGCTGTAATTTTGCCTCAGACTATAAGTTACTAAAATCTTGTTTTAAAAGTAAAAGAAAAGCAAGAGTAAGAGAGCATTTTCAGAAAGCAGAGTTCAAGCTAATGGTTTATTTCAGCCCACAATAAAGAAGGGTCACACAAATAGTTTTGCAAGACACAGCCAAAAAAAGGCAGTCTAATTATAATTGTATCATTTAGACCACATTTGTCCCTTTCTATAAGGAAAACTACCATCAAAGTCTTTCCTTGACCAAGGTAAATGACTGCTCTGAACAGTGAACAGTTTCTGAACTTCTGGGTGCCAAAGAATGGCACCAATGGTTTTCATTGCTCAAATGGAAGTTCAAACTCTACCTGACAAGGCTTACAAATGTTTATCTTATGGGGTGGAGGTGGGAAATGTGGGTGTGTCTAAAAAAGAAATAATCAATGTTTAGAAATGTCTACATAGACATGTAAATACCTTCAGATTATGCAAACATCACAGCTGGAAAAAAGAATTTATTCTGACCGCCCACACCCTCGAGATTTCTTACTGTTGTCTTTCAGAGATTCCCACACAGCATTATTTACCTATAATGAACAAGGTAAAAAACTTCCCACAAACAATGAATATGTCACGGTGCTGTAAAATTTCACACTCTTAGATACATAGGATGGAAATGGACTTCATGTTAGGGAAAACTAAAAGCACTGTGGATTGGATTAGGCACTGGTAAACCCCAAAATTTAGTTATGGTAACTCTGATAAAAATTTACAAAGGAGATTTATGATGTATCCAAGTCACTGCAAGCAGCATGCCGGGTTACAGTCATCCAGTAAAGCCATCAAGCTTCTTCCCACTCACGCATTCACATGTCCAAGGCAGCACAAACACACCTCAGGTAGGTGACATGCCTATGAAAAGTCTCCGTACTTCACTTTGTGGGACGGTAACTCAAACTAGCTGATCTAAATTGACTACAAGATCTTGCAAACAAGCATTTATAATGCCTCACTAAGGAAATCCTGCCTGCCTTCTGGCAAACCTTTGTACACCCTAGAGGGCAGAGTAAGGAAGTCAAAACCTCCTAGCCCAGTATAGCTGATAGGTTGCTATGGGCACTTGTTTTTCTCTATCAAAAAAAAAAAAAATCTTTTATTTAAACCATTCATACCACAATTTTACTTTGAGGCTCAAGAGATACAAACTCTCAAATCCACCATCACAGCTCCAGATGAAAACTATCCTTAAATATGAAAGGAAGTATCACAACGGCCAGTTAGTGACCGTGCATCAGGCACAACACCACGCCACAAGTTATTTGTTCAGGTGTGGCTGATTAAGGCTAGAGGAACATCAGATGGCAAATCATCAGATTATACTCATGCCCACAACTTCTGCTTATACCTCCAGCCTAGTCTGCTGTAACTGCCTAAACCAATGACGATCCAGCAGTCAGAATTAACAGGAGCATAAGAATTATCATTATCCACTCTCGAATTGCCATTTTCATCAGCCAGTCTCAGTACATACTTCTCAAGGGAAATCTGGGAATGCTGGCAGAATTGAGGAGATGCCAAACTTGAGAAAAACACAGTAGCAGGCACCATGGTACAACAGCCAGAAGAGAAATACAGAATGGCTCAGCAACTCTAAGCAGATATTTCTCAAGCAGGCTGCTAGTTTTGGCACTGTTGGTGGTATCAGTCTTAAAAATTATGCAGTCATTTGACAAGCTGACATTAAAAGATAAGATATAGGAACACAAGGCAGGATATTCTGTGCAATAAATTTAAACTACAGCATCTTAACAGGGATTGTGAAGTTATAGTCAAAAGAATTGCTGTTCCAATTTTATTTCATTATTTCAATCAAGAACTAGAACTATCTGAAGGAACTTGTTAGTCTCAGTTCATAAATTCTGAAAAATGGATAAACCTGACATATTTAAATATGCATTATCAGGTTGTATATATTCTTCAAGAAGTCTTAGGAGACAGTCTAGCAATCAAGAAGGATGGGGCTTTGACTAACAAATGCTGGGCATTCATCAGATACTTCGAGATGACTTCACTTTTCAGAGAAGGAAACTACTTTAGACAGCTATCATAGGCAATAACAGGAGGAACATTTAAGTGTCAGAACCTCCCCGTGATAACAGTATTTGAGTGGTTTGGTACAGCATTTTACCCAAAGAATTACATTTGGGATCTTGGATTCCTTAAAATCAGATTTACAGGTAATTAAATAAACTGTAATCACTCCTACCGAGCATCAGACCTTACTTGGAAAAGCTAATGCCAGGTTTTTAAATTGGGATCATTTCTCTTTAACTGTACCGTAAGTGCATTTGCTCTGGTGGGTCTCACATTTCAGGCAGCAGATCAAGTAAGACTGCAGTTTCATGTACCTTTCCAATTTGTTCTTGGTATTGTTTGGGCAAGTTTTAAACATTTGGCTATAGCATTTCAGTACAAATTAGCCAGAATAACATAAGGTTTCAATTTGCAGGTTTAACCTTGCCAATGTCCCAACTACTTTTGCCTTGTATTTGAACTCTAATTTAAATGCTGATTGTAATGGCATTGTTGTAATTAGCAGAACAGTTCGGCAGGAACACTGCCTATTAGATAGCAAAAGCATATCAAGACGTGGTTAAGCACAAAAAAATAGCACTTAAGAGCAAGCTCTACACAACTTTGTACCTTCAAATACTGCTTGAGGTGATTATATTTGTGTATGCATTCAGATATGTTGGTTAAAGGAATTTAAATAGTGAGGGCTGTTTATTCGGCCAAACTGTTTATAGTTTTGGATTTATTAGCTGTCGTGCCTCTCAGCCCCCTCTTACTCCTCCTCAGTCTTTTTGGCTTGAAATGATTCTGTTTTGGCACATTCTGCAATGCAACATTTCACTTTTCTAGAAAACTCCCCTGCTAGAAAAGTAACACAAAACCCCAGGAAACTTACCTAGTCTCCAGTTTCACTACCAACTCAAAACAGCCACAGTTCACTCAAAGCCAACTGAATCTCTGCCCAGTTCCAAGCAAGCAGGGGCAAATTCAGGCATTCATATCAACTTCTGACACACTTTGGTGTACAGAAAGCTGGCTTTGACCGAACTTCAACAGTAGAACCAAGAGCCCAAATACCCAATAAAAGGCTGCAAAGACACGAGGACAGAGATGAAAAGGAAGAGAACTGCCATCAAAAGAATAGGAATTATGCATAGATTTGCATTCATCCAGAAAGAACACCTACAGGTTTTCATTTCTGATACTGGATTAATAAACTTCTAATGTTAAAGAGAAAGTGAAAAGAAAAATGACGAAGAACTGAAGTGGGAAAAGATTTCTTAACAGGTATCAGGTGAAATAAGGGCTCTGGGTAAAAAAGAAGAAAATCTGGGTAAAGAACTGCATTTCTTTTCAGCAACAGTTTTTTTGCCACAACACCTAGCTCAGTGCCCCAAGAAGCTACACAAACAACTCAAAAGTTTCAGTGGAACTCCGATATACCAAGCCTAGCTACCTACCTATTTATGTGAACCTTAATACTCAGAAAGGATGTCTATTTGCAAACTGGTTCTCTGAGATTTTTATCTCCCTCTGAAAAAAGATCAGGATTGCACTCACCCGAATCTCAGTTTGAGCTGATTCTCTGTCAGGAACCATTTAAAATACAAAAAGCATTCAGCAGCAAAGAACCTGCTCCATCTTCCCGAATTTCTCATATTGTCCATCACAGTCCACAACACAAGTACTTCTCCTCTTAAATTCGTTGAATAAATTAAGAATTACTCAGAGATCCAAAAGATACCATGTGTTTTGAAAGAATTTGATTATGAAGCCAAAAGAAATTAAATTAATTACAGCCTCCCTGAAAGTATCCTATAACAAGTATTTTGTTCCCTCACTTGTAAGGTGAAATGAGAGG
Organism: Mohoua ochrocephala; assembly: GCA_013398855.1. NCBI lineage: Eukaryota > Metazoa > Chordata > Aves > Passeriformes > Acanthizidae > Mohoua > Mohoua ochrocephala. Next base: position 27,575 of record VZTA01006928.1, on the reverse strand, counting down.
CACACAACCCAAATAAATTTGTGTTCAGGAAATGTCACTTAATATATTCTCATGTACAGCAGTGATAAATGTTTTCTGATACTGAGGTCAATTTTTTCTGGGAAAAAAAAATTCTATATAGAAGCTTCAGTGGCCAGGTCCCACAATAAAAGGATGGCCAAAGGCCACAAGCACAGCCTGATCAACCAAGCCATCATCTTGCACAGGGTACAGTAGCACTTCTACATGAGTAATTAAAGCATTACATATTTGCAAAGTGCTACATTTTCACATAGTTGCCCCCCAAGATGATTTAATGGAGGGAATGGTTTCTAATGAAGGGAACTGTTCCCACCAGGCTGTATGCCCAGCTGCTCTGAGAATCATAGGATCACTTAGGTTAGAAAAAACCCTAAAGATCATGAAGTCTAACTGCAAACCCCGCACCATCAAGTCCAGCAGAACCACTACAAAACCCAAATGAAACAGGAAGGAGGATACAACTAGGAGAGGAAGGCCTTTTCTAGTACACACCTTAACTGCACAAGAAATACCTCTCGTGTCGAGATGCGTACAAACAGCTACTGCCCAAACAAATGCATTTGATCTCCACACTAAACATACATTGCAGTGTACTCTAGAATTTTCAGAGTACTGAAAAAGGAGAAACAAACATCTCGAACATCTCTAGAAGTCAACTAAAAGCAGATAAAACTTTAACTTCTTCAAAATACAACAGCTGGTTTCACCGTATTTTTGCAAAACCCAAAATACTAAGATTTAATGGGATATATTCAGAGGTACTTCAGCACTGAGCCCCTCTGCTAAAATACTGTTTTACTTCAGACCTAATCCTTCAATTTGATTTTACAGAAACTGAGAAATAAATTAGAACTTATACATTGAGCTCATACATGAGCTCTCAATTTAAAGCTGCCTCTGGATTACATCTTAATGGCTCCATACATGAAGTGCAAACAGTATTGATTTTTTTATTTGAAAAACAGTCAGTCAAGTTAATACAAAGCGTCCAGCTTGGACATAACATTCCATGCTTTGCAGGTAAGTGTTAGAAGAAAACTCCCTGATCAAGGTAAGCCCATACAAAAACAGTCATTCAGTCTAATCTTCTAAATCAAGTTTCAGACAATAATATTCCAGCTGAGACTGTGTCTAGCAAATTGCATTTAAATTGCCCACAAAAATCCATTTAGTCTTTCACTTGCCAGAAGAGCAATGGGGGGTAGTAAAAACTTATGCATTCTCAAGTTTCTAACTGTAATTGATTGATAGGGTAAAGAATTGCAGACATCGTCCGAGACTGGAAAAGCAGTAAAAGGCAGTGTATATTCAAAGCTAAAGAAAACTGTATCCTCAGAAGAGGAGGCAGTGTGGAGGCATCAGCATGCATGCACACCCACAGGCTACCACCTTCCTTCCGAGCCAAGCCGTAGCCAAACAAACAGGTCTCTCCAGCCTGTGATTTACACTGAGGACCAGGGCTTTGCCACCTTCCCTTCACTGAAGTACACAAAGTGAGAGCCACTGGACTCCAGTTTCGGCACCAGTACAGCCTCACCTTTGCATCCCTCTCAAGTGCATCACTGGTATCTCAAAGCTTGAATTTAGGAAGCTGCATGGTCTGCCAGGTACTGTCTGCTTTCCTCTATGCAACAAAAACAGAGTAGTGGTTACCTCTCCAATGCACCACTGAGTGAAGCTTGTTTGGCTGAGGAGACCAACACACCCTGTTCCTTCTCTGGGGGAAGATGTGCACTTCACTCAGACACACTCAATAACGTGACCAACATTCCATCTCTTCGAAACATAAAATATTCCACAACTCTACAGACGCTCTAAATCCACAATGTGAGGGAGGGTACCATTATTTTGGCCATAACTGCACCACTCGTGCCCATCAAAAGAGTTAAATGATGTTCCCTTAACAGCATATCTGGGACTGGAACAACACAAGCCATTTCAAGCATCTTGTTTCCCATTTTGGTACCCATTCTGTAGAGAAACATCATAGCTCTGAAACGCGACAGATAATGTGGTTGCAGTCATCAGGATGAAGAGCGTGGTTTGATTGCTTAAACTGATGGCAACACCTGCTGTCAGATACTTCCTGAGGTGGTTTGCCCTTCCAAGCAAGAGCCCTGCTTGACATCTTTTTGCAGTTCTTGGGAATCTGTACCTGCCTAAGTAGTACTTTACATGCTTGCTTCTCTGCTGTACAGTACCAGAGCTAGGATGGATCAGTCCCACAAATTTCCTTTCTAGTTGTTTCAAGGCATTCCCTTGATTAAGCTTGAACAAGTGTCATGTCACCTGTCTTACAGAAACAAGACAAGCTGTGCAGAACTGGAAAGAATTAGGTCTGTTTGAAAAGCTGGAAAGCAGAGGCTGTGAAAGGCCTTCAGCTCCAAACAAATATTATGCTCTTCACAGAGCTGGGCACTCAGGAATTCAGCTGGCAATAGAAATTCAGAGCATGCAAAGAAGCCATCTGCCATGTGCTCAATCAGGAGCATTTCCCATGGCAATGAAGGTGAAGAAGGGTTCACCTGCAATGTTTCCTGGTCCTTCCCATGCCAAGCCTAGATGTGTGCAGCTCGCCACACAACACGTCTCATTCATAGCACAGCACACGGTGCTGTGAATTTACAATAGAGGCAGAATTGGAGCATTCTGTCCCTGCAGTAAAGTCTCCAGTGAAAAGAAAGATAAATGTACCACCCTCTGTGCTGGGCAGATACTGCTGTAAGCAAATACTAGAGTGAAGTAGGTAAATTTAACTAACAGTTAAGAAAATGTTATGCAAACACCCCAAAATACATAAGTGCCACTGCCTGTACACCATCTAACACAATCAGACTCCTGTTCTTAGCTGGCCCTAGACATTACTCTATAACTGAACAGCACAAAAACATTCAGCCTTCTGTAAGCACAGAACTCAAGTCATCTTGTGGAAGGTAAGAGTCTTTGTTATCAGCTGAATCCTCCTTCAGCATAAGTCTACTGTTCATGGGGAAAAGAGGCAGCATTAGTAAAAAACCCAGACACAGAAGCTGATAAATGTGCCTTCCAGTAACAGCACCCGGCTTAACAGCACCTGTTTTGCCCCAGCTGCTTCCATGTCTCTGGTCTCACTTTCCTTCGTGTAATTTTTATGCTCCCTGGTTATTGCATTCAAAATATCTGCCAGATTGTGCAGCAATCCACATTAAGGTAATTTATATTAAACTGATCCACATTAGTAATTCCTCAGGAGAAAGAAATGGTAGGAGAGTGTAATAGCAGAGGCTGAGGAAGAAGCTACTTCTGAATCTGTTGTCAAAATAACTGTCAAATCACACTATTCCAGGGCACAGAAAAATTAGGCTAACATCTGAAATTGCCTCCAAGTAGAAAATAAACAATTACACTGCTCTGAACTCTGATTTTGCATGTGAACTCATAAAAACATATTTTTACTACAGCATCTGCTGGCCTGCATTTAAGCCTCCCTCGCTAATGAATTAATCGGCTGCAAACTACTGGTGAAGATTTCAGGGTCAACATTAGTATTCACTGGCTCTATAACGGGCTAAATAAGGAACATAAATCTCAGAGATTAGTAAAGGATTATTTTGCATTATCTTATTTGAATCCAAGGGAAAAAATCCTTTACAGACTGGAGTAGAACAGAAATTTAGAGCAATTATTAAGTACTGACTTCAGAGTTTCCATTATTCTTTGTGGTTTCTTTTCTTTTTCACTCCTGGCTGTCATACAGAGAATACATTTCCGAAGTTTACTTTGCATCCTGGTAATTCACCTCTTTCAGGTAACTCAAAACTTTCGAGTCTAAGGTTTAGAGAAACATGAAGTCTACTATTCAACTTAACATTATTAACCATTTATTTGTTTATTGTTAAATTTATTGGCACAGATTCTAAACCAATATCTCTCATGATTCACAGGTGCCAGATAATCATTCTTGGTATGGGATTATGCATGCCCAACAACAGAACTCTTGTGATTTATGTGGTCATTTATTACTTACACGGACTGCTTTTACCGCACGGATTCTACAGTCGTAGTCAGACTTGCCAAACTAGAACTATTCAAAACTCTGATTTCCTTCAACCATAAGAAATAAAGCTAGACTGAGAGCAATCAGAGCTTGTAACTTAATTTGTAGTAACAGAAGTGTAAGAAATAAGAATTATTGTTTGATTACTACCAAATATAATCAAATCATTACGACAGAGTTAAACAGAAATACTAGTTAAGGCATATAAATGTACAATTTTTAAAAATCCTTTTAGCTTTCATCATTAAACTATATATAGTTATTTCCTCTCAGAAGACACAATTGTAAAAACTAGGGCAAATAGACTTCCATTTAACTGAGCACACCTACTCACGTGTAAGAAGTCAGAAAGGAAGAATCAGCATTTCTCTGTTCATAGGCCAGTTAGTACAACACTGTTCTGACAGATAGGACATCTCCTTCTCCTGATCATTAAAAATCTAGCCCTGGGTGAGGACATACTCCAGTAATTGCAGGTGAGGTGTACTGACCTAATTAAATCTGTGTCAGCTCTTCATGTCCACAGCTACACTTTTGAAAAACTCCTCTCAAACCACTCACATTTTCATGGTGTTCACAGTATGAAACGAAAGAGGCTGATATTTGACCTAAAATGTATTTCAAAAAGCTACCATCAAGCATATCCTTCAAAAATAACTGCAAAATCAGATCGTATAAAACCTTAAGTATAAAAGGCTTTGCTGAAAAAGTGGCACACAAAATTACTCCTAATCCTCTACGCTTGGGTTCTGCAGAAGTATCTTAAATCCTTTGTCACAAACTTAAATCAGAAACTACCACAGGTAGCAGTGAAAACTGTTTAAAAGAAGATCTAATTTTGAATTTCCAGCAGACCAATGCTACTGTACACAGAAGGAATGAGGAGGAGGGGTTCCTCTTCTGAAAACTGCTAGGATTCTGCTGGGGGGCCTGACCTGGGTAATGAGTACCAGCTGCCTACCTTCACTGGTAGCTGCATTCTTCTGGGCTTTGGTGGGTGTGTGATCCGTACTTGAACTCACGTCGGATGAGATGCTTGAGCTGCCCTTGCCTGAAAAAAGAGAAAGAGGTGGAGAGGGAGGGAGAGAGGGGGAGAGAGAGAGAGAACAAACATGAGTACCAACTCTGAAATAGAAAGACCTTCAACATCTGAACCTGGAACAATTCCAGGAAGCTTTAAACTAAGTTTAAAGCAGCTGATGTTCAATTTGTACACACCAGGGTAGGAGTTAACTGCGCTGTAACATCTAGCATGTGCATCTTCACATGTATTAAGGCTGCAAATGGTGTCCTGTGCCATAGGGCCTCTCACTACACATTTGCTAAGCTCCATTGTAAATGAAATGTTTGTGATTAACAACATTAGAGGAACTTAAATGTTCAGTTTACTCATTCAAATACCTCTAACACAGATCACGATAAATGGTTACGTTCAAAATACGTTAAATGAGTTTAGATTTCTGTTTTATGTGTTCACATCATGTATTCAGGCCATGTGAAAATGAAAGCAAGGTATCTGTTTTCTCCTTCACCATGCTCACTGCATGATGTAATATACCATTTCAAAACTAACTTCTCACTAATGGTGGAGGGTTTTTAACTGTAAATCACAACCTATGGATGTTCCTTCTCTTATTTTCTCTCTTAAAAGCTTTTCCTGAATTTCCTACATCAATGTCTTCAGACCTGTATGTGGAATGTCAAACTCTAGATACAAGTTACAAACAAAAGAAATCCAAGTACATACTAAAAATTAATCCAGACAGATACTACAGCAGAATAGAGTTGTCTAAACCAAAGCTGTCTTTTTCTTTACCTCTGAGGATCTAAGAAGGAGTCACTTCTGTTTCCCTTCACTCATTCTACTCAATCTCAGTAATTACTAGCAGGGAGTACATTCTATCTTCAGCAGGAACCAGACCAACCACCCAATGAGCAATAAGTGAGATAATTCTAGAGAGAGGAAATGCAGTGAATGCTGTTACATTTTAAGAAGTTACCTATCCCCACAAACACTGCATCACTGAAGCCTTTAAGATCTATGTTTTTGACCAAAATTAGGCTATATGCAGAAAGCCAGCTGACACCAAGTTTCTGTCACTTGAGTAAACTTATAATCACAGGAATGTTAGCAAGAGACTTTTCTGATCTGTTATTTCAATCAGGCATTCCTTGGGGTTCTGGGTTACAGTATGCCTGGTTTTCATAACATTTAGATGTAAGGGAGAGGTCTGCTTTTTAAAGGTGCCACAACAGAACAAGGATTTAAGTTTTAATGGGAAACGACTGGAGAATGTGCAAATGTAGGGTTGCTTCACAACCAAGGTACTGCCACTTAATCCGTCAGCCAGCCCTAGAGAATCATTCTCCACAGAAAGTTGCTTAAGTTAACATGCTTAGATTTGAGAGATGATTACGAATTCAACTGGAGTGAAAGGATATTAAAATGGCCAGAAGGAAATAAAAAAATAAATGGCTATAGCTAGTAGTTGGGCAGTGTGGAGAGAAAGAAAAAAGTATATTTCCAGTGATTCACTCACTGCTTTTTGCAATCTTTTAAGAAGTTAAGCAGAACCAAGAAGCAGCGCCTCCAGAATATCACTTCGATTGCTCTCAAGCTGTGACACGAGTTGGAGTAATGGACTTCCCCAAAATAACTCTCCAGCTAAGGCAACGAGGTTTGTGGTAGAAGAAAGGCAGAAGAGAAAAGGGAAGGATAGATGTTAAATGCTCTTTCCCAGGAAGAGGCCAAAGAACATGAAACACCTGCAGCAGCTGCTAATGAAATCATTACTGACAGGAAAGGTATTTAGATAGTATTGCCACTACCAGCAACTCCTTGTGTATCAAAAACTCCAACAGCAGGAAATAAAATTCCAAGGGGTATCAGCACTCCTTAAGAGATTAATAGAAAGAAAACAAAACTAAACAGACTAACTGGAAAAATTATTTCCTTAAAGCAAATAAACAGGATTTCCTCTAAAAAAGAACTTATCTTTTTTGGGGAAGAGGGAAGAGGGAAGAGGGAAAGGAAGTCAGTGATACTGAATAACAGCAGAGTTGCTAGATGGTCATATCTGGCACGGGTTGTTTTCACAAAGTGAATGCTTCCCAGGCTCCATACCTCCCCATCACCAATAGTAGTTCTATTTACCCCAAATACAAGCCCACCTCAAAGAGCATAACCGAAATATTTCACCCACTGTAAGCTACTAATTGTCAGGATACCTAGTAGCAACATATTTACAACTGCACACTTCTGTAGAAATTGTCAAATGCCTGATATAAGTGTAGATATTTATCATTTAAAGCTACTTGAACTCTAAAACATTTTAACATCATGCAAGAATTTAAAACTAAAAATTAAGAAAAAAAATATCCATAGTTACTGCTTTGGTTGGATACAGTTCTACCTGTAATTATATTTTTAGATAGAGCCTTCTTTCACTGTAAACAGCCCCAAAACTAGCCTTTTTCCTCATTGCCTACTCTGAAACACTCCATTCAGATGAGGGGGAAGCAGGAGATACTTTCTAGTCATTTTCAATGTGTTTCAGATAGACTAGCTGACACTATATATCTTTTGTTTTGGTTGTTTTCAGTGCAAAACAAAGCTTCTAGTAGGCTAGATTTGGCTACTGCAGATTCATGTACACATGCCAGAGCTAAAACATAACAGTTTTTAAGTATTCTCCAAAGAGGAAAGGCTAGGAGAGCAGCAGCTGTTCAGCCTGGAGATTGTAGCTGGCCTCTTCTCCCAAGTAAGAAGTGACAGACAAGAGGAAACAGGGGAAAGTTGTGCCAGGGGAGGTTTAGATTCAATACTAAGAAAAATTTCTTCTAGGGTGTTCAGGCATTGGAACAGGCTGCCCAGAGAAGTGGTGGCATTTAAAAGACACGTAGATGTGGCGTTTAGGGACACGGTTTAGTGATGGCATTGATTTGGCAGCCCTGGGTTCACAGTTGGACTCGATTGTAAGGGTCTTTTCCAATGTAAATGATTACATGGAATATTAGAATCACAGAAATTCAAAGACTGCCGATTTCCCTAATGCTGTAGGGAAACTTCAAGCACAGTATAACACTGGTTTCCAGAGACCAGTTCCTCTCCAACTCAAAAAGTGCACTGAGAAAGTCATTGCACATAAATATACCCTGACAAGAGATCTAATGAAATGACAACTAGAAGGATCAAACAGAGGGCAATACTGCAAAGACTACAGCAGTAATGACTGTACTTGATCCTCTGCTTAAACAAATTAAAGGCCTGCCAAAAGCTTCCCTAACATGACTTGCAATCATCCAGAGTTTCCTTCATACAGTCAACAGTTCTTTATTTCTAAACTAGCAGCTGCAATCCAAAAGAAAGGAGACTGCACTATGGTAGTAGGTAGATATGGTAGAAGAAATCTTTTTTCCTAGAATACAACATAACTCACACTGGGAGCGAAGGTAGCGTTTACTTCGCAACACCTGCAAAGAATCACAGAGTTACACGGTTGCGATTCAAATCATGTCTCTGACCTGCTTCTGAAGAAGCAAAAGTATGGATTTTTTTTTTTCCATCTACTAGTGCCAAAATCTTACAATAGTCGTAGGAACAAGATTCCAGCCATCTAACCTGCTATTTCCTACAGATTACATTTTGACCCTGCTGGAAAGAAAGCTAGAATCAGGCAAGCACATGATATAACACATACTTCTCCTGAACATTGTCTCTGTCTCCAGGTCTTTGGAGTCCATGGAAGTTTTTCAGCCATAGAGGTCTTTCTACTCAGTAGTCCTACAGCCTCATTAAGCCTGCCTTGTCTCTTTTTGAATGATGACTATTAAAATAATGTGTTCAATTTTCCTTTTATCATCCCAGATAGCTATATTGACCACAACGTTACGTTTGTTTTATAGAAGTGTTTGCTATCTTCAGTTTTGCAAACTTTGGATTCTGCCACTGCTGAGAAGTGTCAAAGACATCACAAGTCAGTCAGGACAGAATCAATGCAATTTAAATTTACCTGGGAAAGCAGAGTCTGTAGCTGTATGACACTGAAAAACTATTTTTGGAACCACATGTGCAAAGCCTGTCCTAGTCTGAACAGCAGTGAGTCCCCTTCCCTTGCTCTGGAACAATTTTACCAGGTTTTTTTGCAGCACATTTGCCTTGGATTCTGGTGTACGGGCATTTGCATGCCATATTTTAAACATCCTTCTAAGATCTCATAAAGACAGGCTGACCTGACCATTGTTTCTCATGTGTCACCCTGGAAAGTAACAGCAGTACTTCTCTTGACATCAAGTTCTTATGCGATGACACCTTTCTTCAGCAGGCAGTGACAGGTACCTCAGGAATCAAAAGGATAAGTAGGGCCAAATCCACTGCTTGCCATGCTGAAGTGAAACATTAGACAAAATGCCAAAACAGAAACACAAAGTAATCATTTAGGAAAAGAGAGCAGAAAGCAATTAAGCCCAGAATATCCATTAATCTTTTTAACTGTCCAAAAGTGTTATGTTACAATGACTTTGAAGTAAAAAAAAAATCTGAAAATTTTGTTTACTTAAGCCATCAATTCTTATCCAAATGACATTATTCAAATTAAACTTCTCAACATGAAAGTGCATATGTGCATGGTTTTCCTACCAGATGATCATTACTTTCTCTTTTATATCTTCAGAGAAGTTCTTTTAAAAATCAAATACATGCCAACCACATCAAGAAGAGATCCAGAAAAAAAGCCAATCCAAACCTCAAAGCATCAGGGATCACTCAAGAGGAAAGAAAAATCTCTTTTCCTTCTCTTGTTTCCATGACACACATTATGCTGGTCCAAGTCACCAAAACCTCAAGTGTATCTCTTTACAATCTGCACCTCCAAAGACTGCAGACTCTTAGTATGTTTCCAAGTATTCCCATGGAAATCAGCAGCCTAGTGCAGTACTTTGGCTTTGTGGATATACAGCATCCTTTAAAGATGCAATATATCAATTCATTTATCCAAAGTAAAAGAAAAGTTGGACCACACACTTTGGACAATCATTCTCCTTGAACTTTACATTTGTACCAATGGAAATTATCTGTCATAAAACTGGTTTCCATCTATTAATTCTTAACTGCTAAGCAAACTACCAGTTTGAAGTTACCTACCTACCAGCATTGTTACTCACTGAACTGCTTACAGGATGAAATATGTTCATTTACAAATTCACGTTGACCATCTGCCCTAAAATCTTAGGAGTATGGCTCTTAAGCTTGCTCCTTTTTTTTTCCAAATTAAAAGATGTGCCAATATAACAAGCAGGCTCCAAATTTCATTCCACCCAACATTTGTCAGGATATGATAAAACAAACAGTAATCTGCACAAACTCCAATCCCAAGGAAAGGAAATAAACGGAATGTTTCACAGGAAGCACACTGAAGTTTGAAGAATTTGCAGATATGCGCTAGCACTGGCACTTTGGGACAATATTTCTTAAAACTTTCACAAGTGGAATCTCCACAAGCAATTTTACATGACTTTTTTTATTTTTAAACCACAACTCCAGCTTCCAGGATTGTGAAATTTGGCTGTGAAATTTGGCATAACTTAGCTATGAAATAGTACACTTAGTTCTGCAGACTTTCTGTAAGTTTTAAGCTAAATTTCAACTCGGGTCCCACAGGCCGACTTGGCCAGTTTTGTTCTTCCAGTCAGTGCCTGCCTCACCTTCTCAAGTACCACAGCACACGACAAAACCTCCTGCAAACGCCAACGGGCTACACTAACGTACCTCTGGTAGGGAGTAAGTCACCTTACGCTTTTTATTTCTTTTAGGAATTTGTTCCAGGTGCAGGCACCAGCCAGCTCCATCGGCCCCACCACAGGGCATGGCTGAGCCCCTCAGCCATGGGTGGGCAGGCATCTCGGAGCAGGGGAGCTCTGAGGCACAGCCCCTCAGTGTCACCTTTTTGAGTCAGTCTTACAATCAGATACAAGAAGCCACTTGAAAGGTGAAGCTGTAACAACAAAGGCAACAAGCATTATTTAATTGTGATGTAAATATGGCTGTGGAAGTTCTGCAGCTAGCGAGACACAATGGTTTATCCACTAAATTGCAAAAGGCTTTAAAAACATTCAGTAAAGTGCAGGTGGGGTATTGAATTTTCAGAACCACTTCGAGGAATGATGTTTATTACTAGCAAGGCAAGACGTCAGAAAGTCTGGATTAAAATCGTGAAGCTTAAGTAAAATGGTTCACGTAAGCATAGATTCTAGTTGCCATGCTAGAAGCCTACTGGGTTTGCAGTCAGGACATCTTTAACTCTCATCTTGGTGCTAAACAACTCACTGTGAGTTCAGAATAGCTGAATGTTTTATTTAATGAAGTCTTCAAGTGGACTCATCTAATCTAATGACTAAAAAGAGGCAGGGTACATATTGCCTCCTCTACATAACAGATGATAACATCTTTTCTAGATATCCCTTTTCTGGAGAACTTCAGCACTCACCAATGAGGCTGGTTAACCAAGAACCCTTATATGGTGCTACTAAGGTCACTCTAATTTTTGAAGACAGTACATGTCTGCCTTATCAAAGGATTTCACAATACAGAGTGACAAACAGCATGCACCACTGCCAGGTTTATAAAGAAGCAATAATGCATCAAACTACTTTGAGGCCTCTCTTGACACCTGCTAAGCAGCCTGATTGCCAGAAGGTAATGCTTATTTGCAGCCAAACCTTGCACCCACTCCAAGTGTTAAGCTCTACTTTTCACACACACACTGATAAAAGCCCATGAACTGTTTAGTCTGGGCTTCCTGAGAAGGAAAGAATGCAAGTACTTTTCTTATTTGAACTCAAAATGAGAAAACAAGATGAGAAATCTTTAACATCATTTCTTATAACTTAGCAGGACTAGCACATCTCACGACTAAGTATTAAAATACTATCTTTCACTGAAGTGGCTTAGCCTGTATTCCAAAAATGGTTCCTACTCTACAACCTTCTACTTTGCCAAAGAAACAGGGAAATAAACTTTGCCCTTCCTACCAATCATAGAATTTTCTTAGAAACTGTTCATTCATTCAATATAGGACTTTCCCTTACAAACCAATGTTGTCATCCAATCACCACCATTTTAAGATGGGCATTTATTCAAGATACGATGTTCTCAAGTTTATTACCTAACCTGAACTCCACCATTTTAATCCGACATCTGAAAATAATTATTAAACCAACACAAGAAATTAATAAACACAGTTAAGTCAAAACAAAACCCTTTTTCTAGTTTTATGCTTTCCCTGAGAAAGTCACTTCATTGACAAGTTCCCCACTAATGGCTAATTGGAATCTGTTTTTTCCCACCTCTGTTGTAATTTAAACAAAATGCTAATCCTTTCCATTCAGAAAAGCCAACGGCTGTCCAGTTCAATACCAAATATAAATTGGCAGAGACTTGATTTGCACCTTATTGCATGAGGTAGCCCGAGAGGATAAACTCCACTAGAGATTCTGAAGTGGCTGCAACCTGCTATTGCACTGGAACGCATCAGACATTTGGTACAGGTCTGAATTTCATTATATCGTTCAGTAGTGCAAAATCAAACCCACCAAATACATGTTTGTCTTCCACAATAATACCATTAACACTTAAGATCTGTATTTAGATTTTCACAAACGACTAGTTCCAAGATCTAAACAAAAAAGAATTATACTAAACTTACACTATCAAGGTTTCTGCTCAGTCAGGTACAGTGGAAGCAGAAGGAACCCATAGCTGGAGGTGGCTGCTGTGGCAGTGCTGGGGGAGCAGCTTTTTTGGTGTAGTACATAGTAACACCACAAAAACCAACCCCACAATATCTCCCAAATGTTGAGCTTGAATATTGACAGCTGGTTAAGTCAGAGTTAATGGTAAAGAGCTGAGGAAGTGAAAAACATTTATCAAGACATCATACAAAGTACTCTGGTATCAGTGTGAACTGTGAAAAGCGATACAAAAATCTTTCACGTGACAATACAGATCTGACAGCCTGAGAGGACTCCTTTACTTAAAGAAGAACAAAAGAACCTGATGGCTAAGGAAGAGCAGACAAGGATCACTCTACTCTTTTAGATAAGCACAGTCACTTCCAGCTTTTCTTTACTGATGGATACAAGGAGGGGGAGAAGGGGAAAGGGAAGTGGGTGACTCAAGGATGCAAGTAGAAGGGGACTTTGCAAAATAGCAGGATTACAAAAACTAAATAAAACAGATTTGTGAAAAAGGCATATAGTGATAGTGATACCTAAAGGCAATTAAAAGGAGAGAACCTACACACCTGAGAAATATCCCTGCTTTTTCAACTAACAATCAAGTTTGGCAAAATTACAAGCCTCATAGTAGCAGGTTCAGAAATTAAACTCATCAACACACATAACTAAGTTAAAAACAATTAAGAGTATGAAAGAAGCCATACTTACAAAAGAAATCAAACTAAGGCTTCACACAATACATTTGACCATCAAATTTAGATTTCTTCTTCCTTTTTCTCTGAATTCTATGAAATGCAAAGCTCTAATGTTGCACTAACCACAGTTGTCTGGCAATGATTGCAAGGAAAATTTTTTAAAAAACCAAACCACAAAACAAAAAGACCCAGTACCTGTCTGATTTTTTTTTAACACAGTTTTAACAGATCATTTTAATATAATAGAAAATTCCATTATTCCTATTGAAAACTCTGTAGTTTCAATTAGATAAATTAATCTTCTAGTCTCAACTCTGTACAGACTGCGCACACTACTGTAATTTGCTGCTGCAGTCACTGCCTGAACACTGAGAATAAAATTTATTCAAAACAACACAGAGGCTCATCTACCCCCAGAATATGAGTAGGATAGTAATTCTCCACAGAAGTACTGTGCTTTCAGTGCCAATTCAGCATTTTTATTTCTTCTGCACCATTATCTACATTTCAACTGTCTTTCACAAAAAACCTTCCTTTCAGAGAATGTGAAAACATGTCATGGAAACTGTCAGAAGAGTTAAATATAAATCTATCTCCCTCAAGACATTACAATTTCTTCATCTATTTTAATCATAGCATACTCCAAGGTATCCCAACAGACCAGCAACAAAAAGACAAAGGACACTTTTTAGCTTGCCCTACAACCTTCACAAGGGCCATGTTATTTATAACTCACACAAGTATTCTGTGGGAGAAGGACACATTAAGGAAAAAAACAGAGGAAACTAATATCTACACCCTGTTGATAATTCAGTATTTAATTTTGAAATGTTTTTCATTCTCACAGTTAGTAGTATGCGTGCAACTGTCATAAAGATTGTTTGGTTATAGTTTGAGGATTATAAAATTCCTTCTGAACTATATACATAAAGCTCAGATTGAACTGAGTAATTCTGAAAAAAAAAGAAAAAAAAATTAAAGGCACTGCTTTCGAAAGTGTTTTATCTATTGTCTTTGTGAAAAGACATGCTTCATCCCCCTTTCTCTCCTGCAGAACCAACAAGAAGTAATTCAGGTCTTTGGGATAACTCATTCTTGTAGCATTCGGTATTAGCATCTCATTAGAGGAAAAAAAGAATACTGAAACTAGGGTACATCTCCAGCAGAAGAAAAGAGCAGAAACTACAGAAACTGAGTGGGTATGTCAGTGACCACCACACGACAGCTCAAACAATCTCTTGCTCATGTTGTTCTTGTCTGGATGGTTCCTGGGACCCAGCAATGGTGCAGCAGGGCCAGTCTCCAGCTCCCAATCATCCTGCCCAGCATCACATTGATTCTTGCAATGTTCATTAATTCATGCTGAGTTTCTTCCTCTGAGCCTACTCACTACCTGTACGGAAGAGAGGACAGAGGACGTGCTGCTTGCATTAATACTCTGTCATTTGACACCAAATCTTCACCACATTTACAACAATGTCATGTGAGCACACTTAAAATACTCAAGGAATCATCTCTGCTTCTTGATCACACTTTTGCACATATTTTTTAATTAATCAGTACTGGTAAAAAACCAACAGAAGCCACACCAAAGAAACATGGATCATTTTAGAGAATTTTTCCCAACCAAAAAGAAAAGAAAAGAAAACAAAAACCCCCCCCAAACAACCCAAAACCCCAAGCAAAAAACCCAAACCAAACAAACAACAAAACCCCCAAAAATTAAAAAACCCCAAACAAACAAACAAAAAAAAACCACCACAAAATCCACAACCAAACAACTATTCAACCATTATTAAGATTTGTAATAACTGAGGTAATTGTTAAAAGTTGAGAGAACGCACATAAAGTGGTACAATTGCCTATGGCAATGCGACAGCAATTATTACAGAAGAAACAGCTTATTTTATGAAAACTGCTGTCAAGAATCAAGCTGGCAACACGAGAAGGAAACTAGAAATGCAAATGGGGATGTCAGATAATCTGAGGCTAATGGTAAACACAGACCAGGCTCTGTGGTCAACAGGATAAGGTCCAAGCACACTATCTACAAGATACTTCTGGTTCTCTCCTTGCATAAACTTCCACTCAATTATACATTTTAATGGCTCTTGTATCATCCTGAAACCAGCTAAGCTACCTATGCGGTGTAATGAAGGAAGATGGCCCAACTGGCTCTACTTAAGGATCAGCACCACCTTACTCCTCATTCCTTTGAAAGATGCGCCTGATGACCCACACTGATCTGAGCAACGCCCAGGACAGCAGCCTTTTTTGGCAGACCTGTTAGGCAAGAGTAGCCAAACATAAGTGAATAGCTTTGCCACTGAACAATACAACTCAGCTTTTCCCAGTTCTCTGGTTAGCTTCATTTTGCTGAAAGCAGTCACCACCACTAACTCATTTCTGTGAGAACTGTTCCAACTCCTTGACCACAATCTGTCCGACAAGAAACATTCTCAACGTGTCTCTCAAGTGTGGAATAGAGATGTTCAACAATTTAGCCGTTTGGGATTTAGTTTGCATCTTCCTGCATTTGCTCCAACTTGTCTGATGATTTCTAGCAAGTAAGTTAAATAAAATTTACAATCACATTAGACCACTTTTGCTAGAAGACAGAGCAAGTCTGGACTTTTACATGCAGAAGCAGAGCATGGAGCAGAGTAGTTATGTCCTGGGAACTGACAACAGTTGTGCATTTCCTCCCACTCCCTCCTCTTTGAAAATCTCTCTCTAGTGCCATTTGGCACCTTTCATACCCAAGCACTTCCTTAACTACTAAGCATCTACTTTTGTAGTCGGAGGCAATAGCAAGCTGCATTTTACTTCCAGGGAAGCATACAGTTTACACGAGCCAGAGGGAAACACCTGCACATCTCCGGTCTTGGCATGTCCATGGCTGCATATCAGATCAAAACACAGTTGATGTCAAAGAGCCACAGGTGCAGGAAGCTTGCTCCAGTGCTCATTTCCACAATATCCTTTTAAAAGGACAGCTTATCCTTTGCTAACTACACTTAAGAGAGCTGCTAACGACTCATGTGATTCTTTTTCTAACATATGTTTTAACTAAATGCCACTGTAAAACTACAGTTTGAGAAATACACTATGCCATGCCAAGAACCTGACTTACTCCTCTTAAAATTTAGTCTTCAGAAACTATCTGTACCATGACAACAGGAGCAAAACTGCTTGTCCAACCCAGCTAGAAGTTTTGCTGATTTATCTCATTCTCCAGTCAGGGAAAAGTCTATGAGCTAAACCATTGTTCTAATACAGAAATGGCCTTCAGAAGGTTTTGAGATACTCTTCTACCAGTTCATTAGTACATGGTGCAAAATGTAATTGAATTGAAATGCAAAAGTAATTCCATGTTTCAGGGAATTTTTGCAAATTAATACTGAAACCCAATCGCTCAGTTACTGAAACTGACTTCTCCAAAACTAAACAACATACTGAAACTGACACTGAAGCAGTTATTGCTCATGTGATTAATTCTCATGTGTTATTTCCCTGGGTACTCCTTACCTTCATTAAAGGAAACCTAATGCTAACATTTTTTTTCAACATAGGCACAAACCCTACAGCAGCAGGAAGACCATCACAGTCCTACACAGGCCTGGAACAAGCAAGTCCAGTTACTCCATCCAGGAAACACACACCAGAGGCATTTTAAACCAAACAGGCTGATTTTTCCACTTGTGCCAATAAGTGCACGTTCATCCACTACCAGAGGGCCTGAGAAAAGGCAGAAATGCTTAAAATCATCACCTGTTTTTCCACTGCTTGTCAAAACCTCTGTCAAAGAAGTCATTAAGAAGGTACTTGCTCAAAACATAAGCAGTGGCAGTCTGTACAGGATGGAAAGGCAGAAGGACGGAAGTGAAGAACAGAAGCAAAACTTGTTTTCTGACATAGATATAGGACAAGTAGGAATGTATCTGAAATGTTGGGTAGCAGAGGTGAGAGTATATAAATATTTTCTAATAAAATCTTCTTATGCTGCCAACAGCGTGGAACAGATATTTATCCTACTGAATGATTATACTACAGGTCTGAAATAAAAATCAGTAGCTACCAAAAGGAAGTTGCCATAGGAAAATAAGAGTTTTAGACAGATTCCTCCTGAAATTCCACCATAGCACAACTGCTAAATCACAATTTAACCAAAAGAATAAATGCTATTTGAACATCCATGCTGTCCTGAAAACTCGGCGAGGTACCTGATTTGTACATATAAATGCACACCCAGAGTCTTGCATACGGTCAAGAAATGCAAGAGTGTGTCCATTTTTAAGATCACTTCAGAAATCAAAGCTGCACCAGTATTACTAGTATTTTGAAATTCATAATCTGCATTTCAGATGTCAGCAAACACCTCAAGGCAAGCTTCCTCAAGCTTTCTCCTCTTGACCTGCAGCGTTCTGACTTTTTCATTTGCAATACGATGCACTTTTCTTTGAAGTAAAAAACACTCTGATTTGAGCCAAAATCCAACTTCAGAAGGCATCACAACAAAATCTGAAGCTGTAGACAGAGGCATCTATTAATGCCAAATATCTTCATTAAGTCCATTCACAAATAACAAAATATATTTTGAATCTTATATCTAGAGCATTTTAAAATATTCATAACTGCAGAAGAATGTTTGCCGAAGTTATTTTGGCACACAAAGGAAGAGATGGATACTGAGCATGCGTCCACTGCTCTAGGCCAGACAGAAAGGTTGATCCATCTCTGAGCGCCTCTGACAATGCCAGACAGCAGACGCCTTTTTGGCACAATTATCCCACCTGACTGAAGAAAAGCACACCTCTCAAGAAGGATTACTATCACACCCTTTTCACTTTCTCTTACCTTAAAAGCATGTAACTACCATTAGTAAATACCTGTTTGAAAAGGAACTTTTTTCTTTGAGGAAACAATGGCATAGAGCTCAATCTGTTACCAGGGTGACCTTTCACTGTGTAAGACTATTTCAAAGGGATAAATCACAGCCTCAGTTGTCATTGTCCCACTCCACTAGCTTGCAACAGTGCAGAATAACCTTTCTTAAGCACCTTGACAGTCTCCCTTTCCAAAACAGGCACCACTGATACACAACACCTTAGGGCAAGAACTTGCATTGCGTGCACCGCTCTCTTTAAAAAATCAAGATAACAAAAACTATCCACAGGCCATACCTGACATAAGGGTTGGATTCACGTTTACTCACTATTTACCATATCCCATCCTGCCAACTGAAAACAAAACGGCCAAACAGCTCTTCCTTCACGGCCCTCCGTTCCATCTACTCCCTAGCAACATCCACAGGCACTTTCACAACGTGCTCTTCAAGCTCACGAAATCTCTTTAAATATGCTGCCCTCTTTTAGTCTCTCAGATGAAGCTCTCCCTGATTTAAGCAGTCTACTGGTAGGTAGGCAAATACCTATCAAGACAACTAGTATTAAATAGCAGTTGTTTCCTCAATCCTGCCTTTCTATATCCATCTGACTCTTTCAACAAAGAAGATAAGCTCTGGAGGACTGGAATTTTATTCTATTGCTGCAGTCCAGCAGCAGAAACAACCAACGTTTCAATTCTGGAAGACTGCAGGGAAAGCTACTTCTCCTATTCCTGGCAAGAGCAAGCAGTTAATCTTCTAATTTTCACTGAAAAGAACAGCAGAGAATAAAAACTCTGCAAGTTGATCAAGTACCCACCACGGTGGGTAAAACAAACTGCCAAGTGACATATAACAGGATCCCTCCAAAGGAATGCAGGGTCATGACACACACGGTCTTCCACCATGATTTATTCTTTTTGAAAAGTTGTAAAAATCAGGGGATAAAGTAGGTGGTCATGTCACTCTTCAACCAACAAGTCTGCACTGATACAGTGCCCTGAAGTAGACAAACTTTCATAACAACATTGTAAAAACCCACACGAGTATCAGTAACTGATGGATGGCTGAGCCGTGCTAAATGGCTACTTGCTCCTTCTGCACAGGCAGGAGGAAAAGATGCAGCTCACTGAAAACCTTACAGTTCTGCAGACGAGCTTGTTTGCTCCCCATCTGTTCATCCCCTTTTGGTCTCTGTTCAAACTGGAAGAATACCCTCCGGAGAGCGTGATCCCCAGGGTGCATCAGGTTTCTGATCCACACTGAATGCTGGGTCAGAGCTTGCCTGTGGAGAATGTTTTAATTACATCATGCTGGAATTTGGCAAGAGTCCTGGCATTTAATTAAACAACCGTTTTTTGAAGCAAAGCTCACAGCGGAGCAGACAAAGAGACACAGAGGCCTGATGATGTGCTTCATAGCAGCACTTCCCCTATGGCCCAGTGCCTACTTTGTAAGCAGTCCCAGTCTACCAGGAATACAACATTTCACATCACTAGATGCCTAAGATCAGGCTAAATGGGGTGGTCTACACCCAGGAGTAGGAAAACCACTCACATTTTCCAGGAACAGTGAAAACCATAGCAGACTGACTCCAGGTACATGAAAGCTGAACAGCCAATGTTAGGAAAAGGTGATTAGGATTCTTCCTAATTGCTTTCTCCCATGAAGAAAGGTCCACAGAGCAGCCATACCACCATATTTCCCCAGACACTTACAAATGTGAGGCCCAACAGGAAGATAACAAAATAGCAAGCATGATCGTCAGCATATTTAAGGTATTTTTACCGAGAAAGTAACTTTTTCCTGATTAAAAGGAAAAGTTTCCTTTTTCCTGAGAAGTCCCCTCCTCTGCTGCCAGGTCCAAAAGACAATTTTAAAACCACGTTCCTGGGATCAAGCATTCTAACTTCTAGTTTTAGTCATTTTTAATTTTTTTTTAACTTATCAGGGATTTATAATGCTCTGAGCATTTGTGGAGGAGCCAAGGATGACTCCTCAGAAGCATGTAGCAAGCATATCCACCCAGAACATCTGTTCTACCTCTGGGAAACAAAACCCATTTCTAGTTTCACAGTCCTGAACATAACAGTCTTAAAGGTAGCCTAACATGTAAAATATCATTCCCAGCTTCTCCAAGAACTCCACTAGCAATTTCCTTCAGGTGTTCTGGTTTAGATCAATATTGCCATTCTGGCCCTCTAAATAGGATATTTTAC
The DNA here is from genome assembly GCA_013398855.1 of Mohoua ochrocephala. Taxonomy (NCBI): domain Eukaryota; kingdom Metazoa; phylum Chordata; class Aves; order Passeriformes; family Acanthizidae; genus Mohoua; species Mohoua ochrocephala. The sequence goes on along the minus strand of VZTA01006928.1, from coordinate 6,986 downwards.
ACAGATTCTAGTATTCTTTTGTTGCAAATACTTTCCCTGAGGTACAGTAGCCTTTCCCCTGTCTCCATGCTATGCCATGCTGACAACCCATGGTCAGTTTAGCAATACACTCTTGATCCCTTCTCCTCAGCTGCCTCCAATCAATGAGATGCCTAATGAAAGTTTTACTGTCATGGTCTCCTCCCTGCACTACTCAGTATTTTGCACCAGTGAGTTCATGCCATTTCTGCTTTTAAAACCTCACAAAGTTCTGTCAACATATTCTGTTACGGGCTTTTTGCAGTAAGGATGTTTCCCATCATTACTACACACATTGCTAGCTCATCTAGTTCAAAGTCAATAACGAAAATGTTAGACAAGACTGGTCTCTGTGGGAACACCACCAGTAACATCACCATTGTGGTAAATCCCTCTTGAAAAGACCTTACTACGTGCTCTTCACATCAACCAAGGTTTTGCTCACCCAAGGACATCTCATTTCAGGAGACAGGTTTGCCAGGACTACTGGCAGCAGGGGAAAAGGAAGTGAGGCAGCAGAGAGCTGCAGTGAGCCTGCAGGTACTGTCCAGTAGAAAACACTGCCCTTTGGAAGAAGTTCTTCCTTTCTGAAGCATTAAACAAACAACACAAGGCAGAGTTGACTTTTATTAGGGAACTAAAACCGATGCATGCTTCGTTCTGACACAGCTTTACACTAAAATTCAGCTTGAGAAAGTTTGAAAACCTAACTCAGCAGCATCATGTTTAACATAATGACAACCATTACCACAAGCGTTACAAAACCTTACAGCTTCCTATCTGCGAACTGTCAAACATTAAACTTTCTTTGATAGTATTTGGAGAGAAAACTAAGACACCAAACATGTGACAAATCCGTTTTCAAAGGTCTCTTCTCCCTTTAGAAATAAAAAAAAGAAAGAAGTAGAACAGTTGCCACCAAGACCAAGAAGACAAGGTCAAGGGAAGACTCATGTGGCTGATTTATTGTCCAACCCCATAAAAACGAACTTGAACTTCTAAGTTAATCAACTAAGATTTATACTTGCACATGTAAAAATTGAAAGCTAAGCACCTCAAAATAAAAAAACCCAAACAAATCCCAACAACTAAAAGAAAACCCACAAACCAGTAATAACAAGAGCATCTGCAGCTAAAATAATTTAAATGCTATAAAATTCAAGCTACTTGTTTTAAGGCTAACCCACGTTTTTAAGAATACCTAATCATAGTATACAAGCCCTGTAGTGCCTCAAATATAGGAAAAATTTTGTATGCTTGGCTGTGAGAACCCATCAAATTGAGCAGTTTCCAAAGCACCTTACAGGGAAGATGTGAGGTTGGACTGTCAAGCACACTGCATGCTCAAACAAAAATTTATGGGAATTTGGAAGCTTTTAGAAGTTTCTCTGCTGTACACAATATCTGCAGCATGAGTTGTTCTCATGCCAAGGTTGTCTTTTTCTAAAACATGGTAGCAAACACTAAATTTCAAATTTAATCTGATGTGACGCACCAGATTTTAAATTCTTATATGCATAGTCATTTTAACTCTGAAGAGACAGACATTTTTAACAAGTAGATGCTGAAATTCTCCACTAAAATCCTACTACCTACAGGCTGCCAAAATTCATATGGCTGTAATGATTTCAAAACACAACTGAACTGAAGACACCTTGGAAGCTGGTGTGTATTATGAATGCAATTACTCCTGTCACAATTAATATATTCCTGGGTCATCAGGCCAGTAATTTCCATTCTGCCTAAGCAAGAGGCAAAGGGTGCCCTGATGACCTTCAGCAAACACTTGTTTCTGTACACCACATTTTAGATGAGGCTTCTGGAATGTGTTTCCACCAAAGACCACTACAAACCTGCTACATGTAGAGTAGAGAGAAGTAATGTAACAGGCAAGACAGAAAACACTCAAATTAAAAAGAGAAACACATTTGCTTATACAAAAACTAGTTACGGCCAGCAAGGCAGAGGTGCCAGATCTCATCTCAGAAAGTTCCTCCTCTCAATCTCCTTCCATCAAAAAATTATTTAACTACATATGTTCTGATTAATGATATGCATTGTTTGGCTACCAGCTACAATCTTTTGATTTGTACTTACAGCTGAGTCAGAATTCTTAAAGAACCATTTAAAGTTCTAACTCCAATCTGACTTCATAATGGGTTACAGTACACTTAATGTCACACATTCCCCAGCTGGCTTACAAACTCACTCAGAACCAGTCACAGTGACTGTCTGCACTCCAATGTCATATTTTATTTTTAACATTAATAACATATATGCTTAGATTTCTTTCATTTCAAATGTCTAATATTTTCTTTAAAGGATAGCATCTTTTAACCAGACCTTTTTGATTGGGTTACTATATGCAAATTATTGTGAGAATTAGTATCACTAACACTTCACAGTCTACATTTCCTTAGGAGCCCAGCAACACTATTTGCATTAAAAGCTACCCAAAGACACCCTCATAGAAGTGAAAACTGTTACAATTCATGCTAAGTGTTCCCTGTAATTGTTCTGAGTGCCTTTAGAAAAACATAAGACGGAGCTCTTCATTTTATTTGTAAATACTGAGGTCCATGTAGTTGTCCATATCACCACTGAGAACCATATAATCATTTGAATGGAAAAGACCTTTAAGATCATCAACTCCAACCATGAACCTAACACTGCCAAGCCTAGTACTAAACCATATCCCCAAGTGCAACATCTACACGTCTTTTAAATACCTGCAGGGATGGACACTCAACCACTTCCCTGGGTAGCCTGTTCTAGTGCTGGACAACTCTTTCTGTGAAGAAATGTTGCCTAATATCCAGCTAAATTTCCCCTGGCTTAACTTGAGGTCATTTGCTCTCATCCTGTCACTTGTTACTTGGCAGAAGAGAGCAACACCCACCTCACTCCACCCTCCTTTCAGGGAGTTGTAGAGAGTGCAAAGGCCCCCTCTGAGCCTCCTTTTCTTCAAACTAAACAACACCAGCTCCCTCAGCTGTTCTTCATAAGACCTGGGCTCCAGGCCTTTCACCGGCTCTGTTTCCCTTCTCTGGACNCACGCCACACCCCTGAATCCCCAATTATGAGTTTGTCTCCTCCCTTTGTTACTGCCTAGCTCATGTTTATTCACTTAAGTTCTGGAAAGTTCTATTGTTCTGTGTCTTCTATTGGATAGTTTGTATTAGTCCCTCCTTAATTCTAATGTTATTGGATACCTGTCATCCCTCATCATTTCCCTATTGGACCTTCCCTCCGTTCCTCCCCTTTTTCCCAGAGTTTAAAAGCCTATGTAACCCCTCCCTGAGTTGCTCTTTTGTTGCTCCCCATCCTCGCCTCCTAACTCCCTGGGGTAAGGAATAAACGCCTGGATACTGCAACAAAGAGTCCCTCTTTCCTCCTTCGCCCCTGCCATTCGCTGCTGTAACCATTGGCTGCTGCCAGCTCCACTGCGAGCCTGCAGGCTGACAGCTCCAGCAGGAGCTGCCTCAGAGCTCTGGTGCTTCTCCCTGTCTCGCCGCCGGGACACTTGAAGCGAGGTCGCCTGCTTGGCCACCGGGCGGTCAAGCGGTCAGCGACGAGGGACCCAAAACTCAACACAGGATTTGAGGTGTGACCTCAGCAGTGCCAGGGGGACGATCGCTGCCCTGGTCCTGCTGACCACTCTGTTGATGATACAGGCCAAGGTGCCACTGACCTTCCTGGTCACCTTCAGGCAAAACCGTATTGAAAAAAAGAGGCAACCACGGTAACTAGACAACATCTGACGTGTTGGTCAGTTGCACAACTGAATAAGCAAATCCCTAGGAATGACAACAAATTACTATCAGGACTTAACACAGACTGCTGTCAGCTTGAATAGCAGAGGTTGTAAATGCCTAGAAATGCTTAAGCTTCTGGGTCCTGTGCCTGCTATGGGTAGTTTGGACAAAAATATCAACCGAAAGAGAAAATTCATAACAAAAGCAAGCCTCCAAACATGGACCCTTTAACAGAGACCATAACTAAGTGGAAAACAAAACAAAAAAATTATATGGTTTGCTTTTAAAACTAGCAAAATATTTACCTTGTTTTTCTCATGGCAGGAAGTCTAAATGCCTGCTTGAAAAAACTTCTGAAGACATAGCCACACTGGGAGCCACACTGCTACATCTACTTTAGGCTGTCATTTTCCACGTTCTATAGAATCACAGAATATACTGGGTTCAGAAAGACCCATAAGGATCATCAGTCCATCTCCTGGCCCTGCACAGCAGTATCCTCAAAAGTCACACCATGTGCCCGTGAGTATTTTCCAAATGCTTCTTGAGCTCTGTCAGGCTTGGTGCTGTGACCACTTCCCCAGGGAGTCTGTTCCAGTGCCCAAACACCCTCTGGGCGAAAAACCTTTTCCTCATATCCAACCTAAACCTCCCATGACACAACTTCAGGTCATTCCCTCAGGCCCTGTCACTGGTCACCACAGAGAACAGACCAGTGCCTGCCCCTCCTCTTCCCCTCATGAGGAAGTTGTAACTGCAATGAGCTCTCCCCTCAGTCTCCTCCAGGCTGAACAAACCTCGTGGCCTCAGTCAGTCCTCTAATTGTTTCTAAACAATTTTGGATCTATGTATGAAGCGAGAACCACATCTTACTATTATGTTTTTGGAACTTACCCTGGCAATTCTCATAATTGCTTTTATTAAAACTTCCTTTTCTATATGAATCAATCGGTGACTGGTAAATCACGCAAGCACTTTGGGTTTTAATAAAGACATGGCATTTAACTAAAAAGTAGTTGGATTGCTTCTGTATTTCCAGAATTACAAAATCAATAGCATACCTAAATCTCAACACATGTAGATGAAAAACTTCTCAGGCCTAAGTTTCCTCTCTGCTTACCCTGAACAAGTTTCCCTGAAGTAGGTTTGCCCCCTACTTGAACCAGCTTTTACAGCTGTTTGCCAACTTAAGATGAACAGTCAGTGTTTCCAGGTCCAAGTCGCTCCATTTAATCCAGAGCATTAGCGCAGATTCCCTGACATGGGAAGCAGAGCCACGCTGACATGCCTGCAGGTATCTGACATCCAGCTACCAGAAGCTGTTAATGCCAGGAGACACAAAACACGAACAAACGGGCTGGTAACAAGAATTCTCATTGAGAAAGAGCAGCAGATGCTGACAGTATTCAGGGTTTCGTAAAGTAACTAAAATATTTAGAGTACTTAGCGTTCTTCTTTTAAGAGCATAGGCCAGAAGAGAGCAACAGTCCTCATTAGGCCTAAAGAGAAGTATGAGCTAAAGAACAAGTCAGAAGAAATCACACCATCCCTACCAGATATTTGTTTAGATTTGGAGCATCCTACCTTGTGATGAGAAAGGCCCTCAGTCTGTGTTAGTCCTCTACTGCAGGGAATGCTCACCATACAAAAACCAGTATTCAGGAAAAGAAAGCCTAAGCAGGATTAGATAATTACAAACAGAGACAAGCAAGTTAGGCAGCTTTGAGTCACAGCTGTTGTCAAGCTACAAAATCTGCTTTTTGCGGGATTCTGCCAATAATCACAGACAGTAAATGTGTCCATTTGCCTGTCTTCTATCCTTACCAAGGAGGAAACAGACACCACAATTCTATTCTTTTTTTAAACCCCTGGAATGGCTTCAAGTCCATAAAGGAATTCTGCACAAGTTACTTGAAATTCACAGACCAGATCAACTTTAGAAATTTGCTGAAGAAGCAGCGTACATTAGCAGCAGAATTTCTTCCCGTGCAAAGCTTCCACACGGATGAGGATCACAGTTTAGACAATTAGACCAGCAACAAATGGATTCTCCAATGGTACCTTACCTGGTCTGAGGAAACTGTTACAGACTAAATTTGAAAATGCCCTTTTCTCTGTATAAACCAAACTAAAACTAAGGGGGCTTACAGCTATATCCAGCAGGTAGACTGGCTTTCACTCTAGGTTCACCCTCAGTTTAAAAGGTAGTCTCATTGCTCTGAAATAAAGACTTCCAGAAGAACAGGGATGCTTCCTACGTGCAAACAGATGCTCAGACTCACCGTCCTTCTCAGCGAGAGTTGCCCCAGTTGGACCCACCAAGTCCAAGTCAGGGCTTGGAGCTACAGTACAGTATGATACAAGCAAAGTATTTCAGAAAAAGCTATTTCAGGGTAAAATGAACTCAGACAACTATACGCTTCAAAGCTTTTACTGTAAAAATGTTTATAAAACCCATCCCTTATTGAGAGCTATTGAAAACAGATGAACAATAAAAATGCTTATGCAGGAAAAATAAAAAGCTTGGAAAAACGCAGCTTTATTTCTCATGGTCCATAAATCCAATAGTTAGAGATGTACCATACATGTGACAAAAACTCCATTTCCAAAACCCTAGAATGGTCCTTCATAGTTCACTGCAAATTCATGGAGCCTCCATTAATTTTGTCACTATGAGAGGAGTACACCACACAAGTAGGTTAAATAATTGTCACTTAGCAAGGCTGCACTACTGGAACAGGGCTAGAAAAGCAGCTTTATCTATCTAGCAGTCTACCCATCAAATCAAAAGGCTAAGAGAATAAGGTTTGTTCAGACTGGAAAAGAGAAGGCTTTGGGGTGACCTAGGTGTGGCCTTTCAGTGCCTGAAGGGAGCCCACAAGAAAGATAGAGAGGAATTTTTACAAAGGCATGTAGAGACAGGACAAGGGGGAATGGCTTCAGACTGAGAGTAGGCTTAGATTAGATAGGAGGAAGAAATTCTTTCCTGTGTGGGTGGTGAGGTTGCCCAGGGAAGCTGTGGATGCCCCATCCCTGGAAGAGTTGGATGGAGCTATGAGCAACCTGGTCCAGTGAAAGGTGTCCCTGTCCACAGCAGGGGGGTTGGAACTAGGTGATCTTTAAGGTCCCTTCCAACCCAGGCCATTCTGTGACGAAATAGCAAGGGAAAAACAGACCCATGCTCTCTCTAATGAAACTTCTCATATTGCTGCT
>VZTA01006927.1:226063-238357 GCA_013398855.1 Mohoua ochrocephala | reverse complement strand
CGGCTTTGTCCGTCCTGCCCGGCGGCGGAGCGCGGGTGGCGGTGCCCCGCGGTGCCCGGCTCCCTGCCCGCGGTGCCCGGCTCACGGCCGCGCTTCTCTTGCAGCGTGTGTCTGCGAGAAGAACAAGCGTGTCACCAGCTGCAGAGTGGAAAACGGCCGCTGCCGCTGCGAGGCCATCGGCTCCAGCGTCACCGTGGACTGCACGACCCGTGAGTAAAAGGGCACGGCCGGGTGGGTGGCACGGAAACGCGCCCGCAGAGCGCCGGCGAATATGTGAGAATGACCATTGAGTTCCCAGCGAATAATGGAGGCAAGGAAGGAGCTCTTATTCCTGATCTTCCAGGTCAACTGGTGTTGGACAACCAGCGTTTAGGGTTTCTCTGCTTGTAGTGATGTAGGCTCCCCCCTCCTCCTCAATATTTGTTCTCCAGTGGCAAGAATTTCTTGAAGATGAATGTTTGGCTTCCTCGCAAGCACACATCCTCACTTCTACAAGTCTAGGGGGAAAGCCTTGTGACAAGACCTTGCTCTGGGTTCGAGCTCAGCTAAGATGTGAGCAAGCCTCTAGCTGCGAGAAATAGAAGCTGGAAGTCCTAAGGCTGGGCTTGTTAGGCCTTTGCCTGGAGAGGCTGACATAGCCCGGTTGTATTGATTTAATGCACCACCTACACGTTAGACATCTGCTCTTCCGTGTAATGGCTTCGGATCTGGTTGCTGCTGATGTCACCTTGTGTTTCTCTGGACTCAGGGCTCTGTTTTGATCATGCGTGGTCCGATGCTGCATAACGTCACTTTCTGGTTATTTTCAGTGACTTCAAAATGCCTGTTGATGAAAGCAGAAGTGATGGGCTCAAAATCGGCTCGTCGTGAGAAACCAAAGGATGCGTTTGAAGATACCGATGGCCTCTATGATCCCGAGTGTGAAAACAGTGGTGCTTTCAAGGCGAAGCAGTGCAATGGAACCACCTGTTGGTGTGTGAATACAGCTGGAGTTAGAAGAACTGACAAACATGATACAGACTTGAAGTGCAATCAATTAGTCAGAACGATGTAAGTCTTTCAACAGAGTGTGCTGTGACGTGGAAACATTCCTGTATGAGGCTCTGCCTTGTGTGAATGATGCAGTGGGGATGAATGAAGATGGAGCAATCAACACTTGGTTACTGCTGGGTCTTTTTCTTCAGAAACAAGGAGACATTGAAGGGGTTTGGAAGAGACTTTGCTTGCTTTGTTTTTGTCTCACTGTTCTGGGTTTTTTTTAGCCCGGGGTTAGATTTTTTTGGTATGTTTTATATTCATGTACTTCAAGAATATTCATTGTACTTCAGGTGGATCATCATTGAAATGAAACATGCTGAGAGAAGTGTTCCTCTGAACGCTGAATCTTTAAAGAAGTAAGTGATGATAGTGATGTGTCACGGTAGTGTCTTCATGTCCTACTAGATATCTAGTGTATTTCTAAACAGCTGCTTAAAAGCGTTTTCAGACCTGTAAACTCATTTGTAAGACATCTTAGAAGTGAGCTGCAGATCCTTCATAGAATTGCTGTAATTTTTATTGAAAACAAATTAACTGCCGAAGAGATTTCCTTCCGTTTGAAATTGATTGCTACTTTTTCCCCCCCTCAAGTCAATATACTAAAAGAAATGGAAGGTAATAGGTGAAACTGCTCAGAAAGTAAACTGATAAAAATGGCAGAAGGACTACGTAGAAGTAGCAGGAGGGAAAACAAGAGATAAGCCTTTTTTTTTTTTTTTTTTCATTTTGTTAAAACCCTACTTGTAGCTATTAGATCATCTCCTTTCCAGAACAAAAGCTGCTGCCCTCTAGCTCTTCTTCTGAACTCTTCAGACTGGTAAAACTCTTTTTGTCTAACACAGGCGTTTATTTTTCACTAAGTGCATCTTCACTGTTAGGAGTTAATTGAACTCTAGCATGAAGAGAGGGCACTGGGTTTGGTTGGGGCAGAGTTCATTCTCTTGGTAGCAGTTGCTGTGGTGCTGTGTTTTAGACCAGTGACCAAAACAGTGCTGATAAATCCACCAGTGTTTTAGCTGCTACGGAACAGCACTTACATAATGTCAAGGCCTTCTCAGATCCTCACTTTGCTGCCCCAGTGAGTAGGTTGGGGATGGGCAAGAGGCTGGGAAGGGGACAGGGCTGACCTGAATTGACTGAACAGATAGCCCATATTGTATAATGCCATGTTCAGCAGTCACTCTGGGGGAAAGTTTTTTTCCCAAGTAGCCATTGTCCAGAGGTTGGCTGGACATTGATCTGTCAGTGATGACTGATTGCTTTCACATCACTTGAGGTTTTATATTTCCCCCACCCAGCCCTTTCACTTACTGGACTGTATTTCGACTGATGAGGGTTGGGGATTTTTTTTTCCCCTTGCTTTTGCCCTTCTGATTCTTTTCCCAATCCTACTAGGGGGAAGCGAGTGAGAGACTAGCTAAGGGTTTAGCTGCTACCTGAGGTCCACCCACCACAGAGACTGCAGAAGAAAACAATTACACTTGTCTTCTCTACTTCAGAAATGATATGCGTGAAATAGTACTGTTTTTACAGCCATGGCTTTCATATCCTTACAGGTTTTTCAGGGATACCATCACCAGTCGTTACCAGCTGGATGGCCGCTACATAAGCAGTGTTCTGGTAAGAGGCACATAATGTTTAGTAAAGTAATAGAACTTTATTTTGTTGTGAGTAACTTTGAAGACTCTTATTTGACTAAGGCAGCACAGCATGAGTTTTAGTAGACACTCTCAAAATAGTGACACTCACTGAGCAGTTAGCAAGCAGGTGTATCCGAGCAGAAATGCTGAGAAACTACAGTTCAATCCTTAGTCTGTAGATTACTTCTTTGCTTCGCTTAAGAAGTGGAATTTGAATCCTACTGTAAACGGTTGGCTCGAGTTCAAGAACCATAAACTTGATCCAGGATGTAAGTTCACAAACTGGATCATAATGTTTTGGTGAATATTTGATAGCTGGATTTAAACTGCCGCCTCCTTAACACCACACTATATTTTTTTTTGCAGTATGAAAACCCGTACATTACTATTGATTTGAAGCAAAATTCCTCAGACAAATCGATGGGAGGTGTGGATATAGCTGATGTGGCCTACTACTTTGAAAAGGATGTAAGTGTGTCGCAGGTGAAGTCTGCCAGAGGCTGGGGGTGTGTATGGCACTGCATTCGGGAGTCTGGCTGTGTACTGGCTAAAGCAAGGTGAATTATTCCTGGGAGGAGATAAATGCCTACTGCAATGTGAACTAGCAAGTCTCTTTTTTCCTATCTGTTTTAGGTGAAAGGTCAATCCATCTTTCATAACAATGCTGGGCTAAACGTCAGCATTGACAACGAAGAGGTGAAGCTTGAGAAGACAGTGGTCTACTACGTCGATGAAATTGCACCCGAGTTTTCCATGAAGTCTCTGACTCCCGGCCTTATTGCTGTCATTGTAGTGGTAGTAATAGCAATAGTGGCTGCAATTGTCGTTCTGGTAAGTTCTAACAAAGCTGCCAAGCAGAACGGTACCGGTACAACTTGGGAAGTAACAACACGCGTATTTAGACTCTGATGGAAAGTTTTCTGTTGTAAATTGGCTTGCTTCTTCAGACTTGGGAGGTGGGAAATCGGTGATGGGCATACTGTCGCTGTTTCAGGTTACAACCGAAGGGTGTCACCCGGAAAACGAGTACTGGGAACAATTCATAGAGGTGAACAAAGTACCTCCCGGTTTAAAGTAGCTGGGAGTGACAGACAACCTCGTTTGTACCTCGCTTTGGAAGGATAGGGAAAGGACAGCTTCAAGTTTTGTGTTTTTAAAGCTAAAACCAGATGAAGTTACTTGTATATCAAGACTTTAAAAATACTGCATCCTTCTTTTACAGGTCCTCACGAGGAGGAGGAAAGGGAAGTACGTGAAAGCTGAGGTAATTAATTTCTGTTTGTGGCGCACGTGTGGGGAGGAGGTTGACCAGAATCCAGAAACTCTTTAAGTTGGCTGTAGGTTAAAATCTGGCTTTGAGTGCTTCAGGTGTGTTCAAGGAGACTGAAAGTATTCAAACTCTGTAGCTAGTTTTCACCTCTTGTGTAGTTCTGCACTAGTTTCAAAGGCAGCCGGTGATGGGCTGCTTTTCCCAGGGCTGAGGGGGTGGGGTTGGGTTTTACTGCAAGGTGTATTTTACATATGTATAGCAAAGGGCTGTGCAATCCACAGGAAGTGCTGATAGTCTTGTTCTGTGATGAAGACCTTTTCTGAGGTATTTGCATGGATCTTCCAGATTCCGTTGAAGAGCTGCTTTCCAATGGAATAGTAAATGGTGCTTCACACCAAGTGTGGAGCCTTTTGTGAAGGAATCCAAACAATGTTGTAGCTAAATAGTGCCTCTTTTTTTTAAAAAAAAAGCGGTAGTTTTGGCATGGTTGATTCTGTTAGTGTTGCAGCAGATCCATTTGGTAGTGAAAATCTGGGCTGTTAAGTCCCAATGACTTTCTGAGTCTTAAAGTTTAGAAGTAGCACAAATGTTGATCTCCCTCCACTTCCTCCCCTCCAGGTGAAGGAAATGAATGAAATGCATAGAGGACTGAATGCTTAACTAAATCAACTGAAGACAAGTCAGATTCAAGGAAAGAAGACAACAAAAACATTGGAGGCATGAATCTTAACTCTTAAAAGTTTCCTCCTGAAACAGAGGCAATTGTGCTCACTTAATGATTGTTAAAACTCTTAACAACCAAGACTGGTAACCATTCAACTACTTTTATTATTTGTTAAGAGTTAAATGCCCCATCTTACTCAAGTAAAACTTAACTATTGCTCCCTGATTTTATTTTTTTTAATGATGATGAAATGAATTGACAACTGCTGTTACTAGGGTTTTGGAGCATACACGCTTAAATGGTTATTTTACCCTCGGGGGAGTTTTATTGAAAATAATGACTTTGTAGCCATGTTGTAATGAGACTGTCTCCTGTGTAACTGAACACGACATTTTTATGGCAGTATGTACATATTTGAAGTTGCTGTAACTTTTTTATGACTTGAATTAATAAAACTTTGAAACAGGCTTCTAATTCTTCTATGGTAAAATGATAATCTGCTAAGTTATCATGCTTACAAATTTGTAGTTTGATTCCTTAAAGTAAGGAACCTCAGCATAGTTGAAAAGATTCTATAACTCCAATTAGCAGTTTTTATTAGCCATCTAGTATCTCAACAGCATGATATTTTTTCTTAAAGCTGTGAAAAGTATGCAACAAGAGTGAAATGATAATATACGGATTGTTGTATTAAAAAATTCAACGGGCCAAGAATGTAGTCATTTCAGGAATGCATAGCCCCCTCTTTCCAATGCTATGTAAGTATTTTAAATAAAATAAGCCTCTAATCTGGGACATCTCTGGTGCAGGGTTAGGGGTGGGCAGGCCTGGCATCTGATGGTGGAGCTAGGGAAGAGCAATTTACCCCATTACTGTGATTTTGTCTGGCGAAGCTGTTGCACAGCAAGGAGCTGCTTCTGCTGTTCCTGTTCTCTGCCATAGATGCTGACCAGAATTCCACAGGCTCTCAGCCTCCCAGAACCTGCCTTGGACGCGAGAGCTTGCTTTGGCTGTCAGTAACCTGTGCCATGGATGTTGGCTAGCAATCCCTCCAGCGTATCTGATTTATAAAGGAAATGCTGTAACTCCTGTTGCCAAAGAAATAATGAGATGCAAGATAAGGAACTGAATGACAAACCTTGTTACTAATGTGGTGCGTGTTTTGACCCACCCTGGCTAAAACAGGAAAAGTAGGATCAACTACTGAGAGGATATTCTACCTATTGTTCATGAAATTAAATGTGAAGCATGCCCCCATCAGTGTGCCTGCTTGATATAACAGGGAAGTTGCTGAACTGTGATGGTGTTACCCCCACTGTCACAGCTCACCAGGACCCCTTCTGCCTTTCTACAGGGTGGTACCTCACACGCATGCATTGCTGTGTTGGATATCGCACAAAAATCCTGAAGTAGGGAATTTACTGGACTGTTTTGCAGCCTTTTCAGGCAGATTTGTCGGTGATAACTTCTGCAGGGCAGGCTCTCCCTCTGCTGATCTGTGCCATTCCCTTTCTCCCCGGCTATGCGGGCGATCTGCTGAGGTGTGATGAATTTTGTACAATTCTGTAAGCTGTTAACCAAATAAAGCCAAGTTTTCAGTAAGCTGTTCTTGTGCTGAGTCCTGTGTATTACTGTCTCCCCCAATGCTTCAGTCTCCGTCTCCTCTGTCTGCAATGTGGTACCCTTGCCATTTCTTTCTTCTCCCCAATATTCTAATGCCGTTGTTTTCTCTCCTCCTCCTTCCCTCCCCGTTTCACACCACGTTTTTTTGGCCTGTGGGATGGAAAGAGGTGTTGTGTGCTGTGGCTGGGCTGGAGCTGCACGTGTGCAGACTTGACTGGACTGGCTGGTACGTAGCTGCTGTGTGGCCTGGACCTTGTCCCAATCGGTTTGTTTGAACATCATCTTCTTCCTGCTTTTCCCACAGTACAGGGAGGCACGCAGACACTTTTCAAATTTTTTTTTTACTTAGTGGAGCTTTTTGTGTTGGATATGAAGCTTAGTGCTCTGTCTTCCTTGTCAAATTTGCCTGAAACTAGCCAAAGGATTAGAAAACCAGAAAGTTTACAGAAATTCTTTAAAAAACCCAGAGTTTAACTAAACCTCCAACTGAAGGGAATGCACTGTTTCTAAACTCAGTTATTATGGTACTAACACAGTGCTGCTCAGCTCTCAAAATGGTGATCAGTAAGAGGTTTTTTCATTAGTTTCCTGTTCTAAATAGTTTTATAGACATACTGGCTTTTGTATTGTCCTGTTTACTAAACACTGCGCTTGTCCAGCTGCATAAAAGTGTGTATTTACAGGGAAATGGAAAAGGATGAGGGGGAAAATACCTGAGAAATGAATGTATTGGTATCTTGCAGCTTGTTGAATTTTATAGATTTTTATACCAAGAGGAGACTAATGCACTGAAACTTGAAGAAAAAAACAAAAACCATTATCAGATTGTGTCAACTCTCCACTCATGCATGTGACAGCTCTTCTCATATATAGAGCAATCTGGCAAAAAATGATTGCTAATGAAAAATAATATGGTACTAAATAGCAAAATATTAAATGTTCGCTGTTTTGATACTTGGATGCTACTTTTGATTCTATTGGAAATACTATTTTGATACTATTCAGCAAAGTTAAAAAGAGAGATTCCTGTAAATGAAACAAACTAATAGAACTTAATAAAGGACTAGTAGTCTCTGCATCAATTTTTAACTAGGTAAATATTTTGATACTTCCATTTGCCTTATTCATTAACTTCCTTACGTGAAGGAGCATTTTTTAAAATCTAAAGCTCTCAACAAAGTTGAGATACCACGTTTCCTCTATTTTAATGTGATGTCAGTTTTGAGAAATCTAATACGTTTTCCATCTGCCCTTTGTATGCTAATTTGAGACTGGATATATGAGATTTTTGTGTTACAGAGAGGGATAGGCACAAAGTGTGCAAGAAACCTTAGTAATAATACCTATTTTAGTGCCTGTGTACAACATGGGAAAACAGTGTTTGTATAGGCAAGTGCAAATCTATTACTTCCTCATGAATTATTACACTAGCAAATATATATTATTATTATTACTGCTGAGTAAAACTAAATACATGTTTATGCAAAGACTATGACAGACTTTTTTAAAGAGGGTGAGCAAATAATATATTCGATAAAGCATGACCAATAAAGTTTATACAACTTTCTTCAAAGACCTAAGTCATGCCAGAGCACAGTTTCCACAGCTAGAAAATGAAAGGTCAGTGTTGCATGTGTAGGGCCTGTTGACAGTACTGTACCCATTACTCTCCTGGACAGTCAGAGTCGTTTGGCAAGAGAAATAACACTGTTTGTGAACCATGTTTATTTATATCCTCACCTGCTGGACCTTGATCACCAGACTACAGTGACTTTGGATTACTTGAAAGAGCCAGAAAAATATTCTAGGGAAGTTAAAAACGCAAGCAGCTCTGCTGCTCCAGCTTTACAAGCGCTGGTTAGGGAATTCTAGCGGGTCCCAGCAGAGGCTGCAGCCTGGTAAAGGTCCATCCCGGGGCATGCAGGCAGGCAGGCACACTGCAGGGGTACCTGTGTGTTTGGAATAGTTGGGCCCAAACTCGGAGAGCATTATGAACTTTGCTAAAATCCTTGTCTTAGCAGGGACATGCAAGGGCAGACATGCACAAAAAGGTGGTGGTGTGTGATGGTAGAGGAAACACTGACCAGTTTATAGTGTGTGAAAACCTCGCACGTGTGAGAAGTGATTTTTTTTCTCTACTATCCTCTAAATGCACTGCAGAATTCTTACACTCGCCTGCCAAGTAGAGCATGGCCGTGCCAAATCTGAGTGAAAAAAAGTAAACAAAAGAAAGTCAAAAGGTTCTTTACAAGGCGACAGCCATATTTTCTGTTTTCAAACTTACGTTATCTAAATATTCTTATCTCGTTAACGTGAAGTCTCTGCTGCACGACGCATGTGCACACACAGGTACACACATCTGTCTGACACCAAATTTTCCAGTGACATCCCCAGCAGCTCGAAAGCATTCGAGCTGCCACTGATCACACCTCTATACTAATTAACCACTGGTGAAAAAGAATTTTTTTTCTCCCTCTTTTTTCCTGTAAAGTGGTTAAAAAGGACATCCACTTTCCTAAGTGAAAAGCTGAATCAGGGTCCTTCCTGAGAATGGGAGCCGAGTAACGACCGACACCGATGCGGTTAGCAATCGTTCTCGTTTATTGTTCAAAACAAGCGGGGTTATAGAGCATTGATTACTGGTCATCAGCTGTCCACGCGCCTTAACTAACTCTATAACTGGCTCCTAAGGTACAATCACGAGTATCCACCTTTTGCTTATTGGTTAACATGCAGTAAACAAGTGTCCTCTCTCCCCCCATCCTGCAGTTATCCTATCTCGTTGAACATTCCTTTTCTTCTCGCGAAGCCGTTCTTCTTTCTCTTTCCCTGTCTCCAAGGACACTTCAAGCGCTAAACCATGCTAATCTTGCAGCACTCAGGACAAACAGGCCCTGCTAAGCCTGGCTTGTTCACCACGTTCCAAGAATCCCTCTACAAAAAGCCATTGCCACTTTTCTCTATATGCTACTTATGCCTAAGAAGGCAACAAAATGAATTAAGGTCCAGATTAGCAGCAGTTTTCCACCTGCCATGGGCATAACAATTACAGACGTGTCATTCCCGTCGCTGCTGGCAGGCAAGGGGAAAAGCAGGGCGTGTTCTGTTCCACACAGCGCAGTGAAACAAGCCAGCCTGGCGACAGGGAAATGGTCCCCACTCAGAGCTGACCTGTGTGGATCGGCCGGTCCCTGCTGGAGCTGCCCGGGAAGAACAGCGGGACACAGAAAATGGCAGAGGCTCCAAGGGAAGGCGATCGGTGCTGAGCTGTTCTGTGCAGAGGATGCCACACCACCAGTGTTGCTCGCGGGCTGTGGTCACCACGCTCAGGGCATCAGCGGCCCGTTTGGGCGGAGGCTCGCTGCGAACGGGAGCCTGCGGAGCTGCCTTGGGCAAAGCGCTGAATGAGGAGGTGCAACCAGCCCAGGGCAGAGAGAGGGAAACGCTGAACCACGCAGCAATTACAGCTTAGCAGACATTATTTTACCGCTTTTGAAGGTGGCAATGAGGTCCCTGGAGTCCACCCTGCCTCCAGATGTTTGTATGGGACACTCCTTTCCTCCCTGTCCTATCTCCTGCCTTATCTGTAACCATCGGCGTGTACAAAGACAAGCAGTCCCAGCTATTCAAAATGTCTGTTCTGAGCTGACCTGGTACTATCGATGCAAGGTTGCCTGACACTGTCAGTGCATTCCCAAGGTAATGTATTTTCTAAATTGATGCCTTAAGTGGCCACCTAAAACACAGAGACTAGACAAGAATTAAGAGAATAAAAGGAGGTGTTTATTTGAAGGGCCTTCAAAGGTACACCCTGGGCAGTCAAAGGCTATACCCAAGATGGACCCTGGGTCACGAGTTCTTCACACTTTGATAAGTTTGGTTCATTTGCATATCAGGGTTCATTCTCCAATTCCATCAGTTTCATGATGGAATTACCCCAGGTTTTCCCCCCTTTAGAGGCTTTTAGTTTACACATTTTGGGCCCGGTGTCCTTGGAGTGGAAGCCTGCAGAGGTTTGTTGTGTCTGAGCAGCATGAGAGAACAGCAGCTCACAGGCCCCAAGAAACTCCAGAGTTACACACCAGGCAGCACAGGATTTGAAAAATAAAGAGGTTAAAACCTAAGGCATCAAAATGACAGTTGTTCAGGCTGAATTTTACTATGTGAGTATTGCTGCAAGCAAGCACTTTTGGTGGAGAGAAGTATCAGACCAGATAGTTTAGCTACCTCTGAAAAGAAGGTTAGAAAAGTACACTTACTCATACTGAAAATAAATACATTTGACTTGCCAGAGCAGTGTCTTTTTTACAGTTGTTATGGAGATAAGAGGACGATTTTGGGCTACTACACAGCTGTCAAAGCTCTAGAGACCTGCCTGCTTTGTTCCTTCCTCCCTAAGTCAAATGAAGGCACACGGGACTTTCTCTTCACTACAAGAACCACCTGTGATCCTTCAGCAAATACATTTACAGAAGGGGTTTGAAGGCCTTTGCTGGAAAAGCTGTGTTACCTCAGGGGTACAGGACTGGGGTTTGGGAGGGGAAGGCTGAAGTGTGGATAGGAAGCCGGGAGTGACACCAGGCGGGAACGGGGCAGAGGTGGGGACACCAAAGTGTTCCCTGGGGTGGAATGGGCAGCACATGGCACCACCTTCAGACCAAGGTAGTTCTTAAGTGGGCATCTGAGGGCCTTTTGGGAAGCACCTCTTGACAGCAAGAAATATTAAAGATGAGCCCATTGATTCACCAACTGGAAAGAAGAAAGAAGCTAGGTGAGAAATTCTAGAAACAGAGGTCTCAAAAGTGTTCCTTAGCTGGAACCAGATGGGAGGGAGGAAGAAAGCAAGGATGGGAGATGAGTTTCGAGAAGCTGACTAACATAGGGTAGAAATGAGAGAGAAAGCAGTGGTGGGCAAACAAGGGGATGTTCTGTACAAGGTACACAAAGGTACATGAACCAGAACGTAACATTTATGCAACAAATACTGAGGCATGTAAAATAGAAGATGTGTTGTGTCTATAGGTGATAGTGTGCAGGCAGCTGGATTGGGATACAGGAATTCGGGAATTGGGATACAATGGTTTCTGACTGGAAAGATGAAAAGCAGTGCAAGGCAAGAGGAGTTTCCAAGAAGACTTGACTTAGCCGATGAAACACGGCATTTCTCATTATTCTTAGACAGTAATCACTTAGAGAAAGATTGTCACCTATGCTGTTTCTATTCCTTTGTGCCTTTATAGTACAAGATAAAACGGGAAAACAAAACAAAAAAGAAAAATGCTTAGGACAGTGCAAGGAAAAGAGCACAAAAATCAAACCCCTAAACATTCTGGGCACGAGGCCCACAGGATACCTCTGAGTGCCGCAGGCCAATCCGTGCCCTTTCTGCGCCTGGGCTGGGTAATCCCCATGTGTAAATGGGGGTCAAGCCTTGGGTTTTTAGGCCATTTCCCCTGTTCCTTGTGCTGCCTGGGAGGAGCGACCCCCCCTGTAAGGAGGGCAAGAGCTGCTCTCTCTTTGCTGGAGGGAGCACATGGGGTGTCTGGACACCATTCCTGCTGTAAGCAGAGGAGGGCCTGTCACCCACAGCCCCCGGCAGTGTGACTGACCCGGGTGACAGCCCCGCTCTCGGGCTGTGCTCAGCATTCGCCTTCTGGCAGCCCCTGAAGCTCCTCAGCACTGAGCCCTGGGGGCCTCCACACTCCAGGTCCACAGGACACTCTCCTCCACAGGGAGTAAAGGCAGTGACCACCTCGGCACGGCTGCCAGGGGCACACCGGTTGTCCAACATTAGGCTGGACATTAGGAGGAATTCTGCCCGGGGAGGTGGTGGAGTCACCGCCCCTGGAGGTGTTTCAGGAAAGGCTGCACGTGGCACTCGGTGCCATGGTCTGCTTGACACGGTGGAGTTCGGTCGTAGGTTGGACTCGATGATCTCAGAGGTGTTTTCCAACCTAATGGATTCCGTAATTCCCAGATGAAGGCAGCACGTAGCCCCGGCCACGGGCCACCGGCGTTGCCATGGCGGCGGCGGCGCGCCGGGCGGGCCGGGCCGGGCC
>VZTA01006927.1:134490-225449 GCA_013398855.1 Mohoua ochrocephala | reverse complement strand
TGG
The DNA here is from genome assembly GCA_013398855.1 of Mohoua ochrocephala. Lineage (NCBI taxonomy): Eukaryota > Metazoa > Chordata > Aves > Passeriformes > Acanthizidae > Mohoua > Mohoua ochrocephala. The sequence goes on along the minus strand of VZTA01006927.1, from coordinate 225,446 downwards.
ATGCCCCAGCGAGGCCCTGGAACCCCTTGTAGCCACTGGAAGCCCCAGGTCGCCCCCGGGAGCCCCTGGCAGGCGGTGCAGCGGTTCCCGAGGCCTGCAGGTGTCCCAAGGATGGGCCTCCAAGTGGCATTTCCTGGGTGCCTTGGGCTCAGGCCGGGGCCGGTCAGGGCGAGCGAGCGGGCGGTGCTGCGGGTCCCTTCCCGCCGCTCCCGGGGCGGATGGATGCGGACAGGGAGGTGCTGAGAGCTGTGTCCGTGTTCTGGGGACCGCTCTGGTTCGTTGAGGTCGGTAAAGAATGCAGTTTTTCTTTACCTTCCAATCTTTCTAAGATTTTAATAAGATTTTCTTTTCCATCCACCCCGTGCTGCTTTTCGCTTATCACTTGGTATAAGACAGTGCAGCTTGTAGGTGTCAGGTGTAAGAGCATCAAGATAAATTACCTTGTGGAAGAGACAAACCTTAGTATTAGCCTTAATCTCGAGGAACGCAGTGTTGCTAAGTTATTGGCTCAGATTTTGCAAAATAAACCTCTTTGTAATGAACAAAATTTTTGTGTGTGAGCAAAAGCATTAAAAAGAGCATGACATTCTCATATGCTTTTCACTATTTATTGTGAGTGATGAGCTCATACGTTAAAAAGAACCACCAAAACCCGAGCCCTCCCCAAAGCTTGATTGTCTTCCAGACCAGAAACATGCATCAGTATTATTTTTGTATTCAATTTAGAAGTTATTTCACAGATGTAATCATGTGACTACCAGCTCCAGTTTTAAACCCTCTAAAGCCTTATCTGCCATATCCAGCTAAAAGCATAAAACTGCACTTGTTGCTTTCAGAGTGACTTCAAAGTACACATAAACTTCAGCTGCTCCCCACTCCCTGCTGTTGTATTACGTTGTCTCAACTGAAAGAATAAGAAAAGTCGTGTTTTGTTGGACAGCTCTGCACTGGGAAAGAGAACATAATTATGTAGAACTGGGTTTTTTACCTGTTTCAAAAAATCCTACTAGATGTTTGAGGAAAGAAAAGGAAAAAATCCTATTTAAAACAAACCCATAAGTTCCTATGGATGTGGAAGTTTGCTGTTTAATAGCTTTCATGTAAAGGGAGGAAGAGCCTCAAATGTGATGAAGGCATGCTGCTAAAAGAGGGATGTGTGTGATACTCCCTATTGCTTGTGCTTACTTGGTGTGTCATCCAGCTCTCATCTATCTGACACCTGTCTGAGTTAGTTCCACTTCCCAGCCTGGCAGAAAACTTAATGCTCTCACCTGAAATCCCAGATTGTTCACTAGTGGAATTACCTTATTCCGTGAGCAGGCTGTTGCTGGAGGTGGGGAGGTAGAAGTGGTGTTACTCCTCTGGGCAGCCGTGTGGAGTTAAATTTGTTCAGCTGCATCATCCGCTTGCACATAGAGGAGCAGAAGCAAGAAGTTTGTCAATTAGGCACTTTCTAAGTTAGGTTTTAATGTTATCTGTTAATATTTGTTTTGAGGATATGTTGTTTTCTTTTCTGGGTATGTTGTGATAAAAGGGAAATGTCTTGGCACATGTGTTGTGTGAGTGTGAATAGGGTGGCAGTCTCTTCTGTCAACAGAAGCTGCTTATCCAGGAAAGAAAAGATGTTTTCCAGAAGGAGAACCTGTAGCAGACTTCTAATGCTCATTAGATCAAAATATGTGAAATATTAGTTAATAAATCATGTCAAGAATACTGTGAGAGGAACATATCCCTTTGTATATGTTAACATGCTGATTTAGTGAATTTAGGGATTGAACATTGTTTTTATCTGGAGATGGAGTATGCTTTCTTCATTAGTATTAACCAGTTGGATGTTGTGGGTTTGTGTTGTTTCATGAATTCTACATGTTTGCTTCTTTGATATTAGAATAGTGTCTTCTGAAGGCTGTTCTTGGGGATTTTGATTACAGAAAATAAGCTTTACAAACAAATTCACGTATCTTGTAATTTTCTTTTTTCTTCTTTTTTTTTTTTGTAGGAACTCAGAAGCTTGAGAGTGTTGTGCTTAGTAAAATGAACTTTGAATCTTTTGTGAGGGACCTGCTTCTTGTTCGTCATTACAGAGTTGAAGTTTACAAGAACAAAGCAGGGAGCAAATCTGTCAAAGAAAATGACTGGTATTTAGCTTACAAGGTGCAATTTTCCACCTCTCTTCATAATTGTGAGATGAAAGGGAAAAAACACCATAGCTTTTTCCTGAGCTCCTCTGCTTGGAGTTTTGGGATTTTAAGGGGCTGATGATGAAAAATCACACCTGTTTGTTATGTATTGGTTATATATCTGTTATACATATCGCTGTATTTTCTAGTGCCCTAAGCCTGAAAGAGCTTGCTCTGTGTCTTTGCCATAGGTTGGGAAACAAAGGAAACCTGAAGTGCTTTGCTCTGGGTAGATGATATGTAAAACTCAAATGGTTAAAAAAATAAAATAGCTGTGTATTTCGTATGAATGGACTGTTCAGTACTTAGTTTTATCAGTTGTTACTTTTAAAGAAAGAAGGAGTGTACACTCTTTTTAAAAAGTATTTTTCTTTTTCTAAATAGGGTTCTCCAGGAAATCTTGCCCAGTTTGAGGAAGTTCTCTTTGCCAACAATGATATGTCCACAGCCATTGGGGTTGTGGGGGTTAAGCTGTCTGCTGCTGATGGACAGAGAGTGGTAGGAGTGGGCTATGTCGACACCACGCTGAGAAAATTGAGTGTTTGTGAGTTCCCAGATAATGATCAGTTCTCAAACCTTGAAGCTCTACTGGTTCAACTGGGCCCGAAGGAGTGTGTGCTGCCAGGAGGAGAGACTGCAGGAGAGATGGGAAAACTGAGACAAGTAAGGGAACCACTGTGGCTCTAAAAAGCTCAGTTCTGTTTTTTTAGCCAGGCTCTGTGATTCGTGGAAAAACGAAGGACCAATATCCTAATTCGAAGAGGTTTTGATTTATGCATACAAAATGTATTATTTGTTGATTTATTTGCACTTTGATCAACAAAAATTCTAAAATCTTGTCTGTCATTCCTCTCCCTGCAGCCTCGCAGTAAATAAATATCACTTCAGGTTTTGCTTCTGTGTGCTTGACATCTGTCCACTGAATATTGAAAGTAATTGATAACTGTGTGTGTTTGTGAACAACAACAGGTCATTCAGAGGGGAGGAATCCTGATTACAGACAGGAAGAAGGCAGATTTCACAACCAAAGATATTGTTCAGGATCTCAATCGCTTGTTGAAATCAAAAAAAGGAGAGCAGATGAACAGTGCAGCACTGCCAGAGATGGAAAAGCAGGTGAGCAATGTTCAATGTGCCTCTGTTTCTTAGAAGTGGAGTGGTTTGTGCACCCGATGTGAGCTGATCTCTACATGCTTGCTGAAGTGTTCAGCACTTCTGCTCAGCTTGGGTCTGAACCCCTTGGATACCAGGGGTCCTGGAAGAAGTGGAGAAAACCATTCACTTCCCTCTTTAAAGCAGTAAGCTCTGGTGAGCAAATAGACTGCACAAGAGCTGCCTCCTGTTTGTAATCTGTCTAGCCTAAGGACTGAAATACAACGCTCTGGTTATTTTGCATGAGAGGAAAATTGGTATTTGAAAACAGTAATGTTTATGATAATATTTTTGTGTTGTCTTACGGCTTAAGTATATGATTTAGTGCCTGCTTGTTTGCTCTTAGTTGCAAACAAGAGGCAATTTGTTGAGATAAAGAAGTTTTAAAATGCCCTTCGCTGCTGATGCTCGCGGCAGGTGTAAGGTTCAGAGTTATTCTCCCTTAATGTGTCATTTCATAACAGATTAGAGTTGTTTGAAGTGTGTTGCAGCTCAACGAGTCAGTCATGCTCCTGCCTCTCTTTTGTGCTGGCACTCAGCAATGCCGTGCAGTGAGTCAGATCAGATCCTTGTTCTGGCTGAAAACTCACCCTGAAACCATGTCCTGAGATGATCCAGCATATCTCATTTATCTGCTGTGTAACTTGTTTGTGTTCCTGAGCTGGAAACATCCTGATAACAGCTTTGGAAAGCTGGCAAGGTGTGCAACTTCACATTTTGTTTATCAGATTATGCAGATATCTTGTGTGGTGTTCTTGCACCTGCCTAGAAAGACGCTGCAGTGCCATAGAACGTCCCTATGGAAATGAAGTCTTGTCAAACAGGATGAGTCTCTCGTAGCCCTGCCAGAATTGACCTGCCTCAAAGTCTTCCCCAGCTGTAATTTTCCAGGAGCATTTATCAAATCCTCTTGGAGTCAGGAGTGTTTCTAACTAGAATATGATGTGTTTTTTTAAAAAAAAACCCCTTCAGGTTGCTGTTTCGTCTTTGTCGGCCGTTATCAAGTTTTTGGAGCTGCTGTCAGATGAGTCTAATTTTGGACAATTTGAACTGACTACTTTTGATCTTAGTCAATATATGGTTCTAGACAATGCAGCTGTTCAAGCCCTCAACCTTTTTCAGGTAAGAAATACATGCTCAAGTTAGTAACTGGTTTACAATATACTGACTTAGCTGCTTGATAATGAGCCTGACTGCCCAATTGCAACTCCCCAGATCCTGATTAATGGCAACTTCTACATTTTAGCTTTGTTCTCAGCTACTCCCCTGCAATGTGTGTTTTAGATACTGTTACCACCTTTTTAATTTTTGTTTCTTATTAGTTCATTTTAAATGTAGAAGGGGAGAGAAAATCATTAAGGAGGTAGGAAGTGGCCACAGTAGGTGCTGTTTTTGGGAAAAGAATGCAAGCCTGAGTTAGATGGCGTTGGTGGAATATGTAACACATGGCAGGAGCAATGGTGATGGGAAGGGAGGGCTGGCAGTGAACAGGACAGTACTTGAGATCATTCTGAATGCACCATGTCATGCTAAATGGATGATGTCAGTTTTACCTTTTTTAGACGTGTTTTCTACAAATCCAGATAGGTTGACAGGCTCCTTCATACATACCTCCTGCCAAGTCTTGTTTTTCTGCTTTGCCCATTTCTGTAGTTACAGGAAAATGTGGACTCAAAGTGGTGTGTTGGATCAGCTTTTCTCCCTTGTTTCCATATTAGTAAACCCTGCTTAATGATCTTTGCTTGGACCTAATCTGCTTGCATTTCAGATTTATAGGAAGAAATCACAGATTATGGCCCCTGTTTACCTTGGAGGAATTTCTGCATGAAAACAGAGCATATGTTCAAGCATCTGAGCTGGTTAGCCCTGAAGAGAGATGTTCTGAATTTTTTAAATTTCTTTTTTTTAAATTTCCTGCTTCTATGCCCCTGTCTAAGGAATGAAGTAAAAATTACATTTCCTCTCAAGCTTTATGGAGGGTGTCCTGGGAAGTTCTGTTTTAGCCACATTCCTTTACAAGTCCTCGCAGGTGTTACATGTTTTGTGATAGGAAATACCCTGCTGTGTCTGTCTTCAGGGGCTGTCGTGAGCCTTGGAACAAAGGTTTTACCATGTAGCAAGGAGGCTGCCTGCGTGGTAGGATGTGTGTGGGGAGGTTTTTGGACAGCATTAAAGCAAAGACAAACTGTTTTGTAATTTGAGTTGCTCTGTGAGGTGTGTAGGGAAAGTTCTTATGATGCAGCAGATGCAGCTGGTTATATGAAATGTACTGTACCTTTCACTGGATCTGCTGAAGTAGGTAATTCATGCATAATGTATGTATTCTGTGACACTTTCTTACTTGCAGAAGTTTTTCACATGTAATACTGTCCAGAACACTGAAAGTAGGCACATCCACTTTAGATATTGGCTATTCCAGGGGCTGAATGTGTCAGGATTCCTTCTCACGACATTCATTTCCTGTTGTTGTGATTCTAGTCCTTCATCCTAGTTGTTTGCAGGCATCCAGACCTGCTCCCAGCTGAATGCTTGCCTGCTGTTTTAATTGCAGTTTTTCTTGTGTAGAGAAGGTTGAGATTTTCATTTCAAAGTCAAGAGTTGAAACAAGCTTGTTTGTTCAATATTAACCAAAATTTTTGCTTTGTAGCTGTTTGTGTGAAAACCAAACCAAGCCACAACAAAAATGCCCAAAAGGCTCTCTGGAGTCCGGCTAATATTAAACCCGAATTATAGATAGTAAACTATAATTTGAACAGAGCCAAGTTTAGAGGTGTTTACAGCACTGCAGAGATGATCTGGGGAAGCTTGAGAGAATTTGAGTAATTGTTCATCCCCATTGCCTGATTCTCTTGTGTTGTTCCCCCCCACAGCAAACCCCAAAGTTCTCGAATCAAAACCCTTGAACTCAAGTCCTGTTTCTTGCTGCTTTTTTGTGATGGACAGGACCCCTATTTTTTGACCTTAAGAAGGGCAAACTAGCAAATACTTAGATGTATTTGCACTTTTGCTACTCAAAGTGCAAGCTGCCCCATGACATGAAGGTGCACTTCTAACTTTGCTGTTCACTCAGGATTGGTTTCAAAACAGACAAACCTATTCCTTGCTTGCCATGCTCCAGGGACCAGAGTTAAGTACTTTAATGCTGCACTGTTTCATTTACCTTTTTTTGGTGGGTGCCAAGTTTAATAGGAAAAAAACACGTTCTGTTCCTAAATAGCTGTGTGCCATTCAGTGGGTGTCAGTACACTTCACTAACTCTTTTGTTTTTCTTTTTTTCCTTTATATTTTTTTTCTTCGTTCTTTCCAGAGTTCTGTGGAAAATGCAAATACTGCCCAGTCTCTAGCTGGTTTACTGAATAAATGCAGAACCCCTCAAGGACAAAGACTAGTTAATCAGTGGATCAAACAACCACTTATGGACAAGACCAGAATTGAAGAAAGGTAACAGTATTATGTGTTTGACAGACTTAAACAAGTTAGTAACTGCTTTATATAAGGCCCTTTCTTTTAAAGCACAGAATGCTACAAACAAGAAATAATAGTGGTTGGAGTCTTTGGTGTGCTACCCTGTAATGCATATAGAGCAGAATATATTTTTCCTTGAGATGCAAATTGACAGGTTAGTGTTGAATTAAGTGCTTTTTACAATTGCACATTTTAAAGAGGAGGTACAATATGTTTAGGTGATCTGGATGATGCTGTGCTACAGGCTAAGGCAGTGTAGCAGCCACTTACTGACTGTTGTTCATATGCAGATGCTCAGTCTGTATAATAATATTTTGATGTCACTTCAAGTTTACCAGTTAAAAAAAAAAAAATCAACGAAACACCCAAACAATTAGGCAGAAGTGACATCTTCCTGTTTCAAGAAGAAAGCTACTTTTGTTTGCAGTAGGTCACTCTAATCATGCCTAGATATTGTGGGGGCTTTTTCTTTCTTGCTCTTTGATCCTGCCCTCTGTCACCATGTGGCTGCCCTGATAACAGTATCAGCTGATAAGAAGCCTTAGAGAATCTGATAAATCTCTGCTGAGAATGTACAGATAATTCTCAATCCTTCAGAAGGGAAGACTGTAAAGGCTGTATTCCTACTGTGTGTGTTTGTCTTGAGTACGTTCACCGTGCAAATACAAGTTACACTTTTTTTAAGCTGCTCCTAAAAATATAGCTGTATTCTTATGATCTAAAACCAAAATTCCACGCAGCTCTAGCAATCAGCAGGTTAATGCGTTACAAAACGTGTATCAAAATGTATCTTGACAAAGCAGAAGAGGCCAGAAAATTGAATTTAACTTGGATAGATTCTCTGAGGCTCGTATTTTGCATAAGGCGTTGCAGGTATGTCTGTATATGCTGTTGGGCACAGATCCCTACTGCCAAAAAAAGAAATCTTGGCTTGGACATGCTGATATTTAAATAAGTTGTGCAAAGAGTAGTTGTTGTGGGTTAAGTCCAGCTGGCAGCTAAGCACAGAGCTGCTCGCTCACCTCCCCGGTGGAATGGGGAGGAGAGGCAAAATCCAAAACACAGCACTGTATCTGCTACTGAGAAAAAATAAACTCTGTCCCAGCCAAAACCAGGATGATAGTTTTCTCTCTAGGTTTCTGGAGACTGAATTATTCTGCTTCTCCGCAACAAGTTTTTCCACTTTTCCTAGTCCTTTGCAGACCAGTGTGTAGTAACTTGATCGGAGCCCACTTAGAAATGTTGTCAGTGTGACACTGAAATATTTGTTCCCAGGTTTATTGAATGCTGTATCTTACTCCCGCGTGTGCTACAAAAGCTTTCATTGTTAGTTCTTGACTAAGTACCCGAGATCGTCTGTGTCTGTCAGTTTTGGATCCTAAGATCTGAGCCAAATTTAACTTTATGGTTTTAAAATTTTGAGAGTTAGAACGCCCATTTTGTAATTTTCTTATGTCAAAGTAAACATTAGAAATTTTAACTTGTGTGAGACATGTTTGCTTATTACTGTACATCAGAAATCTCCTAAGTTTGGAAGAGACAGCGTTTTCTTTATAAAACTGGGGTTGAGTTGTAGGCAGAAAATGTAACTTGACCTGTTTTGTAGAGTCAGTGTCACCTCTGTGTTTTGTGTTGCGATTCTGTGTGGCTAATGTTGCCTGCATGTAGGAAAAGGTATATTTAAAGGAGGAAGGGAGTAATTAAATGGAGTTAAGCTCTTAGTGAAGCTTGTAAAGGTCAGCGTATCCAAGTGTTAAGAATTTGAAAGAAGTCCACTGATAACCTCCTGTATCTTGCCCAGCCACAGAGTCCTTGGAGCTGCAATTTGTTAAAAATACTTTGCTTTAACCTCTACTTGTGGGCACTGAAATACCATAGTGACACCTTTTCCCTTTTTTCTGCTGCCTTCTGTCTGAATGCATCTTGCTTCCAAGTACCACTTGGATGAGTTCAATTCTCTGCGATAAAAGCAATGTAATTTACTTGTAAGCTTCATCCTCCCAAACTTCGTGCTTTTCAAAGGGTGTAGGACTGTTCTTTTTTTAATCCCAAGGAACAAGTATGATGAGAGAAAGCTGTTAGTGGGGCTGGTGAGATGTACTGACAGATTCAAGTATCTTTTGAAAGATATGCAGTTGCCAAGTTGTTTCCTGAAGACTTTACAGTATATTGTGGCTGTTTTAAGGATTGCAAACCACAGTTTAGAGCATAGGGTGGCTTGAGAAGGAAATACCTGGACTGTTCTTCCTTGACATGTCCTTTGTCGTCAAGGGGAGCTACTGATTGTTTCTTAGCTTGAAGTGTGCCGTGTTGAAGGACCCCATTTAACACTGACCAGTGCAAAACTCCTCAAACTAAGCAGAGCTGCCCAAGCTGGACTGATGTTCAGTGGCTGATTTGAAGGAAGCCTCTAGTTTTGCTCATACAGGAGGTATTTGACTTAACTGTTGTCCCAGTAGTAAAATCGGTGGCTGAAAGTTTTACCTTTTTTTTTCAAAAGTTGGGCTGTTGTAACCCTCTGCTAGGACCTGCAGGTGGTGCAAGTCATCTTTTGGAGATAAAGGAATCCACCTCTTTCTGTAGTTTGTAATCTGCAGCGTGTTGTTAACCTATATGGATAAATGGAGCACAGAGTTGCATCAGCAGTCCCTATTAACTCTTGATACAGTAACAACACAAATTAAAGTCCATGGTGCACATCTTCAGATGAAATGATGTTTACTGACTGGAGCAGCTCCTGATGAGAACTGAGAAAACAGAGGCTCCTGATAGCTGCCTGTCTTGTAAGACTTGGGATTCTGCCAGTGTCCATCTGGTTTTCCTTGATTAAAAAAATAATTATCAGTCATAAGTATACACAATACAGCCCTGCTTCTCCTATGTGGTGTGTTCAGAAGGCAAGTACACGAGGTTCTTGCTCCTTGTCTCGTAGTCAGCATATTTGAAATTAAAATGTAGTCTCGGAGCCAGCATGTGCAAATACAAATATTAATTGCATAACCAAATTGACTGCAATACAGCAGGCAGCTTCATGTCGTGTTTATTCTTCAGGTACTGGAAAGTCTGAGAAGTGTGGCACGGTGTAAAATAGTGCTTGTTCTGTTATGTCCTGAGAAGAGAGTTCATGCTGAATATATTTCATTTTTTTTCTAATTTTGGGCTAAACCCTATGTGACATTTATACACAGCATAAATGAAAGATTCCAGCTCACCATTTTAGTCCTTTATGTATACTGCGGTTGAACCTCTTATATGCCTGTGTCCTATGGTGGAAGAGATGCAGGAGTCTCAGAGGAGTTAAAGGCTGTACTCAAACATCACTCGCTCTGATCCGAGCCTATTTTCAGCTTCCCTCCTGTGTTTCTAAATATCATGCTGCATGGGGGCCACGTTGTAGAAACAAGTCCTGTCTCTGGCAGAGTCAGGAAGTAATAGATTCGGGAAGCTTGAGGTGAATAAATGGCTAGCAGGGTAAAATTTCCAAGTTTGTAGAACATTTTCATGCGTCAGTCTTGACTGATAATTAAAGTAGCAGTTTGTTTAAAAGTGAAAAAAAACCCCCAACCCTAACTTGTTGCCTTGAGACAAGAAGAAGAAACACAATCAAAGGCCCTGGTTCTCTTGGAGCACCTGCCGGGGTGAGGCATGAGGGTGGTCAGAACTCTGGAGTGTGTGCTCAGAGAGGTGGAGGGATCTCTGTTCTTGCTCATTGTTGGACTGAACTTAGCCTTGTTTTGAGCAAGGGCTGTAACCAGAGGCCTGGAGTTCCAAAGTGAATTGTTCTGCAGTGAGTTTTCACTGCTTTTGTGTTCTTTCCTAACCTGCAGCTGTCCCTGCAGAGCATTGCAGATGAGCTTTGTTGCTTTTGTCATTCTGGTTGGCAGCTCTGGAAAGACCCTCAGTGCTTTTCTGAGGCCAGGTCAGGACCTCTCCAGAGCCACAGACTGATTCCAGGCAGCTGAATTAGTAGTATGTGGTGGCCTGTGTCCTCAGTAAGGGAGGGGAAGATGTGACCAGCTTGCAGATTTGTCTAAATGACCTCTTTAAAATGCATTTTAGGCACTGGGAGTGCTCCTAATGCCTCTAGAGAAGCTTCTGAAATACAGATTGAATCTGAACAGATTTGAAGACAGAAATATGATTTCTTAAATTGTCATGGAGATCATGATGCAATAAATATTTCCCATGAAAGAAGTTGTCATTCCAGTGACATGAAAATGGTGTTGGCTTCCAGTAAGGCTCTAGAAATGTTAGAAAAATGTCACCTTTGTCATTCCAAAAGTTACCATCACTAAGTTCTGTAGAGAAATATTTGGAACTTGAAACTCAACGCTTCTTCTTTAACCCTGTCCCCTCCATTCACCTATGTTTACTGTTTTCAAAACTACTGATTTACCTTTTTTTTCATTTGGGTTTGCTTGTAAAACTGAGGTTGACATTGAGTGTTGTCTAGAGACATTAAACAAGAGCTCTCCTAGTCAAGCACACGTCACACGGGCCGTGTCTCTAGGAAGGAATTGCCATCAAAATCCCAGGCACTCAAAACCTATTAAAAGGCTGAGATTGTTGTGTTGCAAAAGACTTGTTTTTAGTTTTCTTGTCTGAGGAGCTGAAAAAGACTCCTTTCATGACACCTTCAGGTGTGGGAAAGACGATTTTGGTGTTTGTATTGTGCATGTTATCCAGATCATTTGTCTTCTGGATCAGGGATCGGCAATCAGCGTTGCAAATCTGTAAATTACAGGTAGCATTGAGTGGTGCAGCACTGGAGCAGGTAGGCATAGTATCTCCTAGTTGATACTTCCAGCTCGCCCACTTCTTCCTGACAAGTCCTCACTTGGTGCAAAATAAATAGAAGGATTAAGCTTTTAGTCATTTCTTTTGTGTCTGAGTTTTGAGGCTCAGCAGAAATGAAAATTAAATTAAAAATTTGATTGAAATGTCAAATTGGTTTTCAGACTTGTAAGACACGATGAGACTGCTATTTATTTAGGGAAATGTGAGTCTGTAGCTGCCACGCTGTTCTTGGGCTCTCATCCTGCCAAAATGAGGTGGATGGCACTTACTGCCATAGTTAAATTTTGCTTAGAATCTGTGTTTAAGTATTCAGGACTGTATGGAAACTTACTATGCACAGGAGCAAAGCTCTCAGGTTTGTAACAGTGTCCTTGGTAGTCACTGTTTCGAACACTGGATACAGGAGTGTACTGTATTCTCTGTGAAATTACAGTGACCACATTATTGTTTCTGCTCTGTTTAATTTATGTCCAAAAACATTAGAAAGGTGGCATGTTAGGACACTGCAATGGAAGCTCTTGGCAAGAAAATTTTGTCTTGACTTGTAATTTAATTTCATTTATCATGTATGAGGACTGTAAGAGTCTTTAATGTTTTGTTGACATACAGTTTTGAGTTTTTTGTGTACAGAATGAATGCAAATGAAGAAATATTTGTTTTTCTACAGCTAAGAAATAGAACTTGTTCAGTATGCTCTTAGTTTGCACAAGATTAAAGAAATACACAGGTTAGCAAATTTAAAAGGGTATTAATGTAGATGGAGGAGTGTAATAAATGTAACCTCTTAATTTTAATAATGTATGGAAACTTGTAAGGAATAAAGCACAAAAAAATCATAATGGAAATACCTTTCCTGAGCTGACCTTAGTCTTTGAAGACCATGCAGTAATACAGTTTTATCACTGGATCCTAAAATGCCATATTTAATTAAAAAGCAAGAGTGGCAGCAAACCTTGGTGGTGTAAGGCATTGTGCTGGGAAACAGCCTCTGCTGCTTTCCATCTTGGGTTTCTCTGGAAGGTTTTGGGTGGAGCAGTTTCACCATGTGGGGTTTACTAACGTGCCCATGACTGTGTAGTATTTGGTGAGTTTTTGCTCCATCGCCTTCACTGTTCTTTGTCACCATATAAGAAATGGAGGTTTATTAGGAATTCTTAAAAAATGGTCATTTTTTGTTTTGTCTCGAAGCCTAAGTACTGCATTGTTCTTGTCTTTATTCAAGTTAGGATCGTTTTGCCTTCGTGTCCTTGACACTTGCTCACACTGTCTCTTCTATATGCAGGGTTTCTTTGGTCTTCAGGATTTAGTGTGAAAGTTTTTCATTTGTGTTTGACTCTAACGCACCATGCACTGAGTTGTTCCGTAGATGGCTCGTGCTGTCTGTAACCACTTTAAATCAAAAGGTGCAGTCGTGCTTCCCTGACTGTGGACTGCCACCTGTTCCCTTGTTACTGGCACTGGCACTGGTGTTCCTGTAGCTGACTTGTTCATCTTTTGATGATCTTTTGATTTATCGTGCTTAAATAATCAAGGGTGTCATGCTGGGTAGGAAATAATCCAGAAAAACTCGGCAGTTGCCAAAAGGGGCAGTCCGTACCTCCTACTTCCCTTTTTTTTTTTTGGTCTCATAGCTAAAGGTCAATTTGATTTGGCTTGTTCACCTGATGAAAACTAGTCCGTGAAAAAGTGAGGAAAGTTGTCATCTAAAATTAACCCTTTTGGTCCAAGAGCTGCTGTCATCATAAAGTGCAGGTCAGCAAATACCAGAAACCAGGAGGTGTTCAGATTTAATAATAATCTGACTTGAGTTTGCTTTCCGTTGGTATTTTGACTGGTTTAGAGATTATGCCAGTTAATTTATGTTGTGAGTTAGACTGCCAGACTTGCTACAGGAGGATAGAATGGGTATCTGCCTGTCCTTGGATTGGAACAGTGAATCTGTGAAATGGAGCTGTGCACTACCACTGCTCAATACACCTGCTGCTTTCCTGACAAATTTGCTGTGAAGATGCTATTTGACTATTTTTAGCTCCTGCAGAAAAGACTATGAAAATTTTATGAAAAAGACTGTATGCATGGAAATAAACATTGGGAAGACAAAAAACGTGTCTCTGACAAAGATATTGGGAGATACTTCTTGTTTTATGAGCTATCCTCTTATCACTTCTGTCTGTACAGTTCCTTGAGGGTAGGAGACTGCTTAGTCCAGCAAGATTGCCATGGGGTTTGAGGTGGGAAAGGATTTCCTGTGTTGAATATTCAAAATTCAACTTTGCTGGTAAATACTCTGTTTTTTTTCCTTCTATAAACATGCACGTTTAAAAGTTGGGAACACTGTTTATGCTTCTGTGAAGTAGCGTGTTACTATAAGGTGAGAATTTCCCCTTTTTCTCCCAGTTCCTCTTCTGTGGAACTGTGTAATTCATTAAGAGTAATAATTTTGTTATTCCTTAACTGAGAAAGAGGAGGAGAGAGGAATCAAATCTAAATAAGTGCTGTTACATAAAACTAGTTTGAATGGCAGTTCTTGGTAATAATTAAAAAGTACTTTGTTCTTCTTTGGGAAATACAGCCTTTGGGAAAAGTAAATAGTGGTTTATTTTCCTTATCTATCACTTGGACGGAGACTGTTACTGTATGTAATTCACCCAGGCTGAGGAATGGGAAATAGAAGACACTTGGCTTTGGTTTTAACTGTGACTGGGGTGATGGTGTGGGTGTGGGTTGGATGAACAGGTGTATGAAAGTTTCTTTAGAATCTAGACGGGAGCAATACTTTTTGTTTTAAATGTTCTGCTATTTTCAGCACCTGAGTTTTGTAGAGCCAGGGCTGGTCTGCCATGGGAATGAACCCTCAGCAGGAGGTGTGGTGAGAGGGAGATGTCTCTGTGTCCCTGCTGCAGGGCATAGGTGGCCTTCAGTCTTACCTGGAGAGAAGCAGTGGGAGCCCTGGAGAGCACTGGTCACCTCCTGCCTGCAGAAATGCTCCTGCAGATGCCCCTCTGTACTCCTGTGAACCACAGCTCACAGCCTGCAGCTCTGGGCCACGGGAAGGGCGATGGTGCCATCAGGAGCACCGCCGGCCTTGCCTTGTAAATGAAGGAAAGATGATTCCTTTGCTTCTCTTGTCGTTGTGGGGAGTTTGTGTGCCTGCCTCAGAGTCCTGCACTGCCTCATTCGTTCTGGCTGGAGGAGGCCAAGCAGAGCTCTGCTGGTGTGGCGCTGCTTTATTTGCGTGTTCTTCAGCATGAGGCCAGGCACTCCCTTCCCTCAGGGTCTAAAAATACTGCTGTTGCAGCAGTCTGCTTCAGGAGCAAGGTTTTAATTGCATTCAGGTTTTAATTGCATCAAGTGGTACTTTGCTGACAAGAATAAGACCAAAGATTTTATTTTTTCTCCCGAAGAATTGTTTTCTTCTTTACTTTGCTTGATCTACTGAGGTTGGAAAGTTCATAAACACTTGTGCAAAAATAATGAGTTATTGGTAACATCAGACTTTAATAAGTATCTTTGGAGGAAAAAGCCTCAATGTTATTTTGGAATTAACTGCTTTTCCTGATAATCCTGTCTTGTTTTTTATTCTGATCTTATTAGCTTGCCTCACAGTCAATACATACAGCTTTCAAATCTTTGCTTGATTTTCACAAAAAGTAGTTACTTTGTGCCTGGTACCCCCGATAGAATCCCAGGGCTTTAATTTGCTCCCTAGCCTTTGCCATAATACTCAAATGGTGTATTCAGGAATTCACCACCCTGTGGGGTGGTAAGGAGTCTGTTGCTCCCCTGATACATATTAATTCTATGTTATATGAATGTAACTGATGTAGAGGGGAGTGAACTCTGATTATTTGGAAGAATGCATTTATTTGAATTATAAAATTTATCTGTAAATGGGCTGTCCTGAAGTTAGAAGTAGCCATTATTGTTATCATTGTAGGATGATTTAGGGACTAATTAGGAAAACTAGAAAAGGCTTAAGACTGATATTTGGATGTGGCTTTCTCTTACATTGCTTAATCTTCCAGGTTTAGCAGCAGGGAGCCTGATCTGTCCAGCTGCTTAGTAGCACACTCTGTACCCAGAGCTCTGGAAAGCCTGTGCATTTTGATTTCTGTGGCTTTTCTAGGGTCTAAAGCTGCTCTTCAAACCTTGGAGCCTGTATTATAAGGGATTATACTTCAACAGGGCTGTGTAAAACAGGATATTCACGGTCTCTTCAAGATTAAAAGACAGTAGTAGTGGGTTCCAAAGAGCTGCACTGTTGTAATGGAGGGAAAGCCAGTTGTTAGTGCTAAATACATTCTGAGGGCTTCCGATACGTGCCTGGAGATCCCTTGGTTTAGCTCATTTAAAACTGGAGGGAGAGGGTATGGCAGGTGGAAGAGCAGTGGGTAGCGGCACCGTCTCACTCTTCTCGGGGTGGCAGCGCTGCTTTCTGCCAGTTTGGAAGTGTTGGTGGGACTGGGGCTTGAGGGCATAATTTCCTAGCCAGTTTAGGCCAACATCAGGATACAGCTGGTCTTTTCCAGGTGGCAGGGCCACCCCAGGGTGAGGTAGTTCATGGGAACCAGAGGTGAAAAGCAAACACTGCCACAGCAAATGAAGATGTGTGTTTAAGGAGGAGGCTGAAGCTGGGAGCATCACCTTCAGTGTCAAGCTGAGGTACCCGCAGCTGCCTTTCCCAGACTGCCAGGTTTTGTTCCTCCAGGCTTCATGGCCTGTCTGTGTAAAGAGCAGGACAGCTTTCCAGCTGTACCACTGAGCCAGGTCATGCTTGGTCTCTCTGACCTTTTTTGTTTTGGCAGAGGGGAAGTTTTGAAACTCTGTTTGGGTCTAGAACTGTGAATGGTTGCAAAATCTTTTAAGCTAGGGAGATCATCAGAGTGCAAGGAATGCTGCAATCTTACTGGGATGACAGCATTGTCGTTGTAAGAACACAGACATTACAGGTGAACTGTGAAATTCATCACCCTGGGGCTCTTTGTTCCTGGTTTGCTGTTTCTGTTAATCTACTGTATTATACAATGTCTTCTCATTTGTTAAAAGCCTGTAATTTCACATCCCTCACATAAAACAGTAATGCACTTTAAATTCTGAATTGAGGAGGAATATTCACTGTTGTACTTCTTCACTGTCGTCCTCAAAGTTTTCTTTTGTAAGCATCTGTTATTTTTTAGTTTAGCTTTTTGGGGGTGTTTAGTTTGTGACAGTGGTTTTTCAGGGAGGGAAGCTGTGAAGCAACTTGATAATACAGAAACATTCATAGCATGTTAACTGAGGAAACAAAACCAACTTTGTGCTCGAATGCCAGGAAGAAACAATGACAAGGTTGCGCTGTTTGGGCAAGAGCAGGTGGGAAAGAGAACTGGAGCCGTGTGGTGTGGAGGGGAATCCATGTGAAGGTGCAGGCTGCTCTTTTTTTGGCAGACAGTAAGAAGAAGTCTTGACTACCGAGAGGCTTGGGCACGAGCCTGGGCTGTCTGCTTCTGAACTGCAGGCCCTTGTGTGTCCATGCAAATTTGAGAGAGCTGGAGGAGTGCTTGCTCAGGTGAACAACTTGTGATACTCAGACACAAGATTTTGGACCCTAATGATATTGTATGGCCAAATTGGTACAATTTCATTAAAACAGCAGAAAGATTTTGACCCCTTGCTTGGGATGTTCCGTGTTGTGTGCAAGAAGTGCTGGAGAGGTGTGTATGCAACTCATCCAGAAAGCAACATTCTGAGTTCTTGGTAAATCAAAAAGCTGGATTCAAATCTAGTGTCTTCAAAGTACTGCAAGAACTGGTGCCTGTGGTGAGCCCCTTCCAAGGCTATTCCCTGTGGCTTGGGTAAATGTTGCCATCAGCTGGAGATTCGCTGCCAGAAACCAGAGCAATTTCTGGCTGTGCAAAGGCTCCAGTGTGAGCTGAGCGGGGATTGAGATCAGTGATCCTAAGCCTATGATGTATGACTAAAATAAAATGGCTTTTGATGGTATTGGTCTTTTTAAAGCTAGCTGGTTCTTTATTCCTCAGGGTTTGTGTTACATTTATTCCGAATTGTTTGCAAAGACCGCTCCAGTTTCATAAAAAAAAAAGTCTTTTGTGCATAACTAAGCACTTCCAAAAGCATGTGTGGGTTGCCTAGCTATTTTGCATTATTTCTTTGTGCTTGACTGAGAAGTTTTGGATGTTATTTTTATAAATGCGTGCAACAGCTCTGATTGTCTGAGGCGAAATGACCTGGGATTGTCAGTGTGATTTTTATGCTGCTGTGTGCTGAACTACTGAAGTAATTCTCAGTGTCAGGCTTCAGATTTCTGATTTAGGCTCCCCTGTGCCAATCTTAGGTGTCTGCCTTAATACTTCAAAGGCTGTAAAGCACACTGAAGTTCTCTGGCATGGAAAGAGCTTTGCAAATTTAAGGTGGTATCTACTGCTTACCTGGGGCAGTGAACTGGATTATGGCTGATTTTTGGGAGAGAGATGATTGTCTAGGGACCGACTGGGTCACCAGGAGAGATTTATAAAGGGATCTTAGGACAGTGCCTTGCTTATTTCTGGTTGGAAAAAAAAAATGCAACTTGCTGTATCTGGGCTTCCTCCAGGGTGTTAAAATAACGTGTGCTTTGTGTGAAAAAGAAAACCCAATTAGAGCAGGTAAGGTGGTGGGTATCATTTTACATGTCTCAGTTAAGTATGTCCAGGGAGGATTTGCTTTGGCTACATTGGATTAAGAAGAGATCTGAGTTTGAAAGAAACCTGAGGGAAAACAAAATAATGGTACGTGAAGTGTTTTTCCACCTTCCTTTGTAAAAACAAAATAGGAAATCAAACGGATACAGCTGTGCATATTCTGAAACTTGTGGTGAGATGAAAGTGTCAGTATATTTTAAAGCAGTCCTTAATATGCTGCTTTTTTAAGGTGGTGTTTCTTGATTGAAGTTCTGCATAATCAAGTAGAACAGTTGGACAGGAAAGTTGATCTTAATCTGCAGTCAAAGAAGCCCTTTAGCCAGCAGAGAATACAAATGTATGCTCTTCAGAAGACTCAGCTGTTAGATAGTCAGGGGAGTTACAAACTTTAGTCTTCTCAAAAGTAAGTCAGCTTGTCCTGTAAGAGAGTGCATTCTTAATTTATTTCAGTGTTAACGCTTCTTTTCCTTGTGTCACGTGCAATTTTTAGTTAGTACATTTTTTTCTGGAAACATCTATGAGTAGTTGGGATTTTAAGTCACTACCCTGGAGTAATAACTAAATATATATTACTCATTATTAAAAATATATTGCTGATTATATATGGATCCCAGTTACATGAAATGATCAAAAAACCCTCAGAGTCCTTTTTCTGAGCAGGGGTGCTTGAGGGAAATGTTTTCTTTCCTGCATGGACAGAGAGGTGCAGAGCTGTTCAGGGTTTTGTAGGATATTGGTGGAGGAGAGATTAAAACTTTAGGTGCTTTATAACTCATCTTATTGCCCACTGGTTTGTTAGTTTGGGAGGTTTTTTTGGTGCTGGCCAATCCTGCTCAGGCATTATAAATACTCTGTTCCTTTTAACTCTGGTCTTTTATTTTAGTCTGTTAGTTTAGTTATTATTTCTACACACAGAATTCTTTCTTCATAGAATCTATATACAAATCTGGCATGGTTAATGTTTTCCCATTAACTTAAACTTTGATATTTAGCTGTGTAAAAACCTAGAAATAGAATTAAACCCTCCTGACAACGTCCATGTTGAGGCAGCTTAAAATGGTGGTGAAAAATGCTGCATAGGTGTAGCGAGGGAAGAAGCAGTCTCCTCTGATGTCAAATGGGATGCAAACCTCAGTGGAATGGAAGCAGTGTGTTGAGACTTGGAAAGTGTGGGACCTATATTCGATTGAAAACAGGTTTTTGTTGTCTTTTGCTCTGTGTGTGTGTGGTACATTGGCCTTTTGTCAGTAGCTGGTTCAAGAGATGCCTCTTGGTAAAACTGGGGAAAAGATGGAATGTTTTGAGTTGGATTCTGGAATATCCAGCAGAAGCTTGGAGATGAGTGGGTTTTTTCCTCTCTCTGTCTCCCAGAGCACACTAAGCCTAATGATACCTGTTAGTGCACAGAATTCAAAGCTGGTAAACAGCCCTGGCTTTGCTTAGCAGGAATTAAAGGTGGTTACAATTTCCAAGTTCAAAAAAAGCACCTGTGTTGATTTTCAGTTACATTAGCTGAGGTCTTGTTCACTGTTTTTGTGGTTTTATTTGCAAATTTAAATAACTGTCTTGAAACAAAGATTTCCTTTATGTTCTAGTGTGGTTTCACTACTTATAATTATTTCTGTTATCTTGACTGTGCTGCCTTAGATCTGTTTTGGTGGAAAGTTTTGCCCTATTTTCCTTTCCTTTTGTCCGTGTGGCAGAAACGAGTTATCTAGTGTTGTCAGCTGTTGTTTGATTACATTTCCTTGGATTTTTAAAATTTGTTTCTTTTTGTATTTTCTTTCTTTTTCCCTTCAGTTGAACTTTATATTAAAAACACCCTGTTGTTTGCTTTCATCATTACTTGTGAGCGTTATTCACAGCTTATGGTTGCATTACCTTAATGTAGCCCTTTCTGTTCAGCAACCTTGTATGTGTTCTTACCAACAGGAAATTGTTGTGCAAAATGTGGCATGAACACAAACCTGTCAGAGGTATCTTTGTGGCTGGCAAATGCAGGAAGGTCATGAAATGTTAGTCTAATTATCAGGGTTTTGGCAGAGGAAAATTGTTCGTGCTGATCTGAGAACTCTTTGAACTTGTCATTGTGGACAAAAGAGAAGGGGGAAAAAAATAAATTAGAGCTTTCAGAACGCCTTTGACAGGTCTTTATCCAGGAGGCTGTTGAACAAGCTGAGGGATTCATGGGATGAAAGTGAAGGGTTTGTTTGTGCAAAAGGCACAAGCAAAAAAACCCAAAAATCTAGATCTTGGTACAGATTAGCTCAAGACTACAGAAGCTGTGCTTGAGATATTCTTAAATGACTATTATAGCAGCTGTGCAAAAATTTAGTAAGTAAGTGATTCTGTGTATATATCCATATGCCAGGATTACTGATCTTCTAAGGACCTCTTGGAAGAGAAGCTAAGTTCTGACTTTAAACGTAAACCATGAGAGGGCAAGATAGGATCTGATGTTGATGGTGAACTTGAACTTTGCACATTCTTGCGTGTGTGAAATTGGTCATCAAAATAAGGAAAAAAAAGTAGTTTTTATACTTGAAATTTTAAAGTTGAAGTCGTGGAGTAGTCGGTAGTTTAAGGAGGTTGGATAAACCCAGCAAACGCTGGTTTCTTGCTGCAGGCAGGAATAGTATTTTTCTGGATTAAAATTCATTTTGATAATGGATAAACATTCCAACTGTGTCTCGCTTTCTTCCTGGTCCTTTTTTTAAGTGAAGAAAGATTGTTTTAAACAAGAAATTAATGCAGTTTTGCAGATAATAAAACTTGAAGGTATTTGCAACTAGTTCCTCTTTATGGGTTGATGATGTGGTGGTATTTTGATAATTGAGAAACAATAAATATGTTTACAAATCGTGCATAATAGCTGGGAAGTGAGAGGACATAACATCAGGATAATGCAGCCTCTTGTGTTTGTCGTGATTATAACTGCTGAAGACCGAGGAAGGTAACAATAGGAACACGTGGGTATGCTAAATGGAGAAGTTTACAGTAAATCCTGTTTTGTTTTTGCCAGAGGAATTGTTTGCAGGTTAGAGGACTAAAAATGACCAAGCTACTTGGTTCCTGTGGGGAGGTTCATGTTGGCAAGTTGGTTCCTTCTCTAATCCCTTGGGGAAGGAAGACATCTGGTTAGTGGGCTTGTATTTAGGCTGTTTAAGCAGTGGTATCAGGTATCTTTAGTTTGGTTCAGTTTTTGTTGCTTTTTTTTCCTTAATATTTAAACAACATCTGGTCTTTAAAAGCTGAGTTTGGTCACCGGTTGCTGCTGGTGTTTCTGAGAGAACAATTTGTGTTGTGAGTCCTAAGTGAGGTCTGCTCGGTAAATTGAAGGGGTTTGTAATAAACATGGCAATGTATCTGCTGTGGCAAGATCGTGTAATTCTTGTTATTCCTCCAAACCATTTGACAGAAGTCTGAAAGCTAGAAGTCATGCTCAGAAACCCCAACAGGGATCAGAGAGGAAAATTGCTTGGCTTTTATGATGTTTCTCGTACAAGTCTTGTTCTGTGTTCTTGCAGTAGGTATCTTCAGTATATTCCTGTCTGTTTCTGACAAGCTCTGTGTGCGTGCTGAAACTTTAATGTACCTTTTGGAAGTAAGGCACCCTTATGTGTCAGTGATGTCAATCTCTAAATTTATGTAGTGAGGCTGTAGTTGAATGGATAAACGTAGAGGTAGGGTTCTTCTCTCATCTTTTTTGTTGTTGTTGTTTTTTTTTTTTTGGGTGTTTTGTTTTTTTTTGTATAATACAGAAGATTCGCTGGAGTGTGGGGGCAGAATACTTTTTGAAACAGAAGGAATTTTTTGTATGCAGAAATGTGCCACGACCTGTCCAGGGGTGTCCACCTGTTGTGTTGCTTTAGCCAAAGCCTTTGTTTCCTGACTGTCTTTGCTAATTACCTGAGGCAGTGGACTGTGTTAACCCCTGTGTGCTGTTGCCAGTGTCTGGCACTCTGCAGAGCACTGCAGTGTGTGATGTAGAGATTACTGCTGTCAGAATGACAAAAAAATTGTCATTTCCAGTGTAGTTTGCAAACGCAGCTGTTACTGTAATCGAAACAAATGCATTATTCTGCCAGCGAGCAAACCAGCAGGAATAATGTGGTGAAAGCTGTCCTTTCTTTGCTTGCATGTCTCTAGATAAAATTAACTTCACTGCTGAAGCAAAGATATCGATAGATATTATTAACCAGAAATCAGCACAGTATGTAATATGTGGAGGTCTCTGAGGGAGGCAGAGCTCTTCCTTGGTATTCTGGAAGTGTGATCAAAGAACACTGACCTCCCCGGCATTCCAAAATTAACAATATCTGACTTCTTTTTTTAACTGCAAATGCCAAATGTGTAGCGATGGCAATGTTAACTGATGCAAAACCCCCAAGAAATGTATGAAAAATTCACTTGCATTCTAGTGGAGAAATACAATTTAATGCTCTGTCACTTCTTATTGAGATTTATGCTTGCTTTCAGCACTTAAAGAATACTTATTTCACTATTTAAAAACTCTCACACCTACAATTTTAAAAAAATACAGGAAAAAAAACCCCAACAAAATACCAAACCAAGATGTCAGGGAGCAACAGCAAGGGAAGGCAAGCTGGGAGTCAGTGGTGACAAGGCTGGCAGACAGTACCCTCATTGATAAGAATGCAGTCCCCCAATGCCTGCCATGAGGCAAACAGTAGTTTGGAAGTAGTTGGCATGGATTTACAAAGGGAAAATCATGCCTGGCTAACCCAATAACCTTCTACAGCAAATAGACTGGGTGGTTGAATAAGGGAAGAGCAGGGAATGTTGCTTATTGTGACTTGAGCTGTCATTGTCCCCCCATTACATCTCAAAGTGTGGACTAGATCAGGATGGTGTGGTGGACTGAAAACTCACTGAGCTGCCAGGCTCAGGGGCATGAAGTCCCCTTGGAGGTCAGTCACCAGGGTTGTGTTCCAGGGGTTGACACTGGGATCATCCTTGGGCATGCCCAAAGTGTGACTGGACCATCCTGGGCAGCTGGCTTTAGCTGTGACCCCGCTTTGAGCAGAGGATGGAGTAGTCAGTGCACAGAGGGTGCCTTCCAACCGTGAGGATTCCCATCCTGTGGTCCAGGGTTGCATGCCTGCACAGTGTCAATGTTGGCCTTGACCACAGGGAGCTAAACTCTGCCAAGAGTGGGTTTTTTTCCTGCTTAATACTTCTTCCATAGACTACTGGAAGACTTTTTTTATAGTGAAGGGAAAGGATTAATCTCAGAGTTGATTCTGAGAGTCAGCTTTACCCACAGGATAGATGTTGGTATTTGCACTTGAAACAATTGCGCTTCAATGCTGTTGATTAAAAACCTCATCTTCAAAAATACAGAACCATGACACAGGTTGTCTTGTTTTCATTTGGTTTTTTTGACCAGGAAAGTTGACCAGTGGATAAAGCCATACAGAAAGTATAGATAGAAACTGTGAGATAAGTGTTTTCATTCTGACTGGTGACATGAAAGAATTCTAGATCGTGCCATGCTAAGCATTGTTACGAATTTCTTATATAGGTTGAATTTGGTTGAAGCTTTTGTGATGGATCCAGAGCTGCGTCAGTGCCTTCAAGAAGATCTGTTACGTCGCTTTCCAGACCTCAACCGGCTGGCAAAGAAATTTCAGAGACAAGCAGCAAACTTACAAGACTGCTACCGCATGTACCAGGCTATCAATCAACTGCCTAATGTTGTACAAGCACTGGAAAAACATGAAGGTAATGCTACCCCCATCTATTTTCAGTGTTTTGTAGTATACTGATGATGCAAAGAAATAAGAGCGTAGATTTCCAAGGATTACTTTTTTCCTGTGTGCTTTTGTTGCAGGAATAAAGCTTAAATACATTTGAATTTGAAATGAGCTGAAATTCTGAAATGCCAGTCAGATACTTAAAAATACCCATAACCAAATCTTTGCAGGAAAATGTGTTCCAATTAGTGTGTAGCTGGGATGCTTGAGCTGTTGGGTGATGGTGTGGTAATCTTTGACACGGACTTGTCTCTAAGAATTCCTCACCAATTGTGTTTGTTACGATCTTACAAACAAGATACCATTCATACAATAGTGTTGTCATCCGCTTCAAATTGTAATTAAACACAAACAACCCCCCCCCAATTTAAGTATTATTGGTATAACTTCAATGGCTTTTTTTAAAAAAATCATAATGCTCCTGTATTTGATACAGGTAACATGCCAGGGTTTCTTCCAATTTTCATTAGTAGGAAGCACAATGCTGTGACAAGCAAGTCTAGAAGATACAAAAGCTGATGATTTTTTCCTTTCCTGTGTGTTAGCAAGAAAATGCAGAATAGGATGAGCATAACATAAATTGAAGGTGATTCAATTTAGCAACAGCAGTTGTAACCTACCAGAAAACTCATTTTTGTAGAAGCCCATTAATTCGTTAGAAATTATCTTTGCATAAAGCAAGCACCAAAGCCTTAGAAACAAATGTTGTTTGAAATGGTATGGTTACAAAAACAATCTTTCCTCTATTTGAGTCGAAAATAAAGCTGCCCAGTGTCTTCTACTTTTCTGTACTACAGTTTTACGACTTCAAGTAATGAAACTTATCTTCTACAGTATTAATCTTAAATCAATTTTTGGTTGCTGGCTGCAAGCAAAGAGCAGTTAAGATCTGAAACGCTGAAGGAACTGACAGATGTAACTCTTTTGTTTGTTTTTGTTCTTCAAGAGCTGTGCCACTCCTTAGCTGCCTCAGTCGTGTCCATTTGGCTTTTCCGAACAGACTCTGCTTGTTTTAGCCTTGACATGGAGCTCTTGGATTCTCATCTTATGTTGAGGTGTTAGTTCAGAATGCCGACTTCCTGTCTTTACTCCTTTTTATATTAGTTGCCATTTGGATCAACAGAGCTCCTCTGTCATAACACTGGGGTAGGAAAACAATTCCATTTTTAGAGTTTTGAGGAGCAAGCTGTGTAAGGCAAACTGCTAAGCTCACCATATGG
The DNA here is from genome assembly GCA_013398855.1 of Mohoua ochrocephala. NCBI lineage: Eukaryota > Metazoa > Chordata > Aves > Passeriformes > Acanthizidae > Mohoua > Mohoua ochrocephala. Next base: position 200,175 of record VZTA01006927.1, on the reverse strand, counting down.
AAAAGTTAATAGACTGCAAAAGGTTCTTCCCATGCTGCACATGAATCAGTTGGACTTAGTAGGGCACTCACCAGCAGTACATTAAAGATAGTTTAAAATAGGTGGCATGTTATTTTTATTTTCCTTTGTACTTGTACCACCTGTTCAAAGTACATGAATGGTCTGGTAATTTTCAATGTACATGAGTGATTCAGACTGGATCTGATAATTTTTCTGAGTGTACAGAATGTTTTAACTCATCAAGGGATGGAAAGTCAGAAAGATTTTTGACAATTCTGAGTATGTGCCAGTTTCAGAACTCCCTTACCTATGAATGGCTATGGGGATATAGAACAACCCTGAAGTCACCAGCTGTGATCGCCTTTCCCTCAGTATGAAGCATTGTTTTGTTGAAATCCTTGTTTTTATGGATGATGAAACCTGAGGAGGGGGGATGATGAGTGAAGATGGCTTTTTTTCTGGTTTAGACATAAGAAGTCTGCATAAGATGGGGAAGGACTCTGAGTCATCAAATCATTTTGCTCTAGCTGGCAAGAGGGAGCAGTTGTTCATTACTCAGATTGCTGGGGCATGAAATTTGAGTACTTACAAGATTCCCGTCTTCAAGAAGCTGCTGGAGCATCTTCCTTCCCATCTCAAATGAACATTCATTAAATCTGTAAATATGCAGGAATTGTATGCTGGGTTTCAGGTGTATTTTTACCATACTGCATACAGTGACTTGAATACCCCTTGCTGCTTTTGGAAATGCTTCTTACTGCTTGTTTCAGTCCTGTTCTTTCCCAGACTCTTGCACTGGTGTGTTACAGCCGTGTTGTGTTGTGATCAAACTTGGCTGTCTCCCGTCCTCTGTCACATCCAGCTGATTATTCCCTTACTCATAGTGGAAACACATTTATCTATCAATGTGTCATCTTGCTCAGTGTTAAATTTTACTTCATTTCTATTAGCCCAGTTTTCAAGGTCACTTAGTGTTGATCTCTTCCTGATTTACCTTATTCCAATATAATCAACTGATATCTTCCATATTGTATATTTTAATGACTTTTATAAGCAGCCTTCTTTCGTGCATTAATATGAATTCACACATCTTAAAAAGAGAAATGCTTCTGTGAGCCATGGGGGAACTGATGCCCTTTCAGCTCGTTCATCTTTTGCAAGTGGGTGATGTCCTCTTTGTCTGTACTCTGGTCATTGCATAAATCATACATCTTGCACCTTGGCAGCTCCTGTGGCACCATGCTGAATGCTTTAGAGCAGCCCAGATTAGGTCTGCAGAGTCCCCTTCGTCTCAGGCATTCAGTATTTCAGGCAGATGTTGCACTGTATGGATTTTATCTGCCTCTAGTAAACCTATACTATATTTTATCCCAATTTCCACTGTTCTTTTCCTTTTATCCCACTTTCCATTGCACTGTCAAAGTGACTAGTGCACTTAGTCATCGGGATTTGTCTGTTTTGCCTGGATAGAGCAGTGTCAGTTTGCTGCCAAACCGTGTGTTTCAGGTCTGAAGATTAGTGTTTTATTTTAATTTCCAGGCAACATTTTTAAACCATATTAGTAGCCTTTAACACATGTAATAAACACCTGTCTGTCCTTCAGTAAGGAAAATTATGGTTTAAATGAAAAACTGCACCTGGGCACAGATAGGCTTTGTGATCAATATGCATCTCTGCTTTTGATGGTGCATAGGTCTATTAGTCTTTCTCTCAGTGGTTAGTTTCCATGCTAATAATGTTGAGTAGGTGCAAAAGAGGATTTTTTTTACTATGCATCTTTTCTATGAGTTTATGAATACGAGTGCAAGATGTGTTGGAGTTCAATTTAGAATTTTTCAGTGTGGTGTTTCTTGTTCATACTCTCTTAATGCCGGGTGTTTTAAGAAAAGCCATATGCATGTAACTTTTTGTAAATCCTCATTACTTGCTGACTCCACTATTTTACTTCCTTCAAGTGCTTGATACTGAGTTTGAAGCTGGATTAAAAGTGTAAATAAATTTTGCAGTGCAGCGGTTTGACCTGTATGTGAATACATTAGTATTTTTTTTACTTAAATAATCAATATATTCTAACTTTTGAATGTGACATCTTCCTGTGGTGTCTGAGATGTACCCTTTAAGCTTAAATAATGAAACGGCATCATGAAACTTCCCTGCTTACTCTTCAAGAAAAGAAATTATAATTGCTATTTAAAGTCCAGGCACAATCGTTTTTCATTGATTCAGGAATACTGAAGATCATTTCATTGTGTGTGCCCTGTATTCTCTCAGCTGGAGCACTGGGAACTGCTAAGTCTACTCTGAAGAATGGACATGAAACGTTTTCTGCTCTTCAGTCTCTTCCTTCTTTGTTGACTCCATTTATTTTCTAGGTTGGTTTAGATGTGTCTTCGTACAGGAGGGAAAGAACCAAGGTATTATGAGAGCAAGCAAGAAATTTGGCATAGAAAACAGTCTTTATTTCATATCTTATAGTTCTGAAGATTTTTAGTCAGCAGAAAACTCCATTTTTACAAGTTCAATAATCTCTCAACAATGTGTAATTTTTTTCCTCTATTAATAGATATTAGTCAGTTTAGAGCTTTAACTTTAAAAGTTTGAGGGAGTGGGGAAGCAAAAAGGCATGGTAGAAAAAGGAACCGAACCAAACCAAACCTTTTCTTTCTACTTCAGCTGAGAGAGGAGATTCACTTGGGTAACCGTGTCCTCACTGCGTGACTTCTATACATTTCTGTGGCAGTTTTTCTATAAATTTGTATGGCAATTTTTCTTAGGAAAGGCTAGGCCTTTTTTCTTAGTCTGGTAAGAAATTGAGAGGCTGTGGAGTTAGCCAGAGCTTAATTCTGTATTTCTCTGTTGATGTGCAAAGCCTTGCCTGTAAACATTAGAGGCAAGCAACATAATTCTGTACTTAATTCAGTGACTGTAAGCTCATAGTATTAGATTCGTTTTGAGGCATTTTTTGTAAATCATATAGTCAATAATGCTAATCTTTCTGTGATTAAATCCTAACTTGAAGTGGCTGCAAAGATGTAAACATGCATTTACTGACAGAATGTTTCCACAGCTGGCTGCTGGATTATAGGTGCTTATTTGTAGCTTATGTCTACCTGAAGAAAAGACTTCTTTCACAAATTTGGCACTATCTGTGCATATTAAGTTAACTGTGAACTGCTTTTGGTGTTCAAAGCTTCTGGTGTTCCATGGACTTCCAGCCAATATATGTTCTATGCAGTTTGACTTGTTCTGTGCAGTGCTACAGAGTATCTCTGTTAATTTTGATGACTTCCCGTCTAGTGGAAAGCAGTGACTGTAAAGATCTGGTTATAATAGGTTGTCTTTTTTTGTGGAAAACAAAACCAGATAACATACACTTCAGTTTCGATGTCCATACTGTAATTACCAAATATTCCCAGTATTTGGTAATTTTGTATTAAGAAAAATTAAAAACTGTGAGCATGGATGATAAGACATACACTTTTTGCGAAAGGCACGTCAACTTTTTATGTACAAGAATTGGTAATATTCAGACAGCAGGTTTGCCTTCATGCTGTTGAGTGTAGACTTACCCTAAGTAGAAGGGAATTAATACCCCCAGTTATGAACAATGATGGCAGAACAGATACAAGCTTAATCAGAATGTAGATGGGATAATGCCAATTTTAGAAAAAGGTACGTGTGCTTCAGTGAAATAATCATAGCCCACCTTTGTAAAAATTAACCAGCTGAGCAGTTGTGTTGTTTATCTTGGATAAGTGGATTCTGGTAAATTTGTGGGGGGTTGTGAATGATAATTTTTCTTGTTTGTTCATAACAGGAGCTCACCAGATGCTGTTGTTAGCGGTATTTATAACACCTCTTACTGATATCTGCTCTGACTTCTCAAAGTTTCTGGAGATGATAGAGACAACATTGGACATGGATAAGGTATGGAATGTTGTGTGGGTGGGCTTTACTTAGCAATTAGAGTTTCTTATTGAACCTTGCAATCTGCTCTATCCCCACTAAATTTAATTGATCATCTATATTAGGTAGCTAGTGATAATTTAGCTGTGGAATATATGACGACAGTTTTTAGTGTATCAGTTGAATATTCAGGATACTCAACAGGATATTCACCCACTATCTGAAATTATCTAGCCAGCGAAAAAATGCCTTGGGTGCATGGATGCTGTGGACCTGGAACTGTTTTTAAAAAATCTCATCAGTAATAAAAGTGGAGAAGTAATTTTGGTTTTTCTCTACTTCTTTGTATTTTTAAAGTTACAGTGATATGTCTCAAATCTAGAATGTAGCCCAGGGTATGTTTATTACTTAGGGAGTCTTTTAGGATTTTCATTGCTTTTTTTATTAACCAAGGATTAGGATTATCCTAGGTGTAGGTCTCAGCTGACTGTAGAAATAAGAGAACTACCTAAACATGTGCCCGACGTGGTAGTGAGGGCAGTTTGTTGGACTTGTGAAAACTGCAGTGGCTTTAAAATTTTGAGCATGCACACTTTTCTCCAAAGGCAGGAGCACTGCATTTTCTCTCTTTGTGTTGTATTGTGCATCCATCAGCTGCGTTGTACTGTTTATGGAAAGACTGTTTGATTGACATGTTGCTGTAATTTGTGATGTATGGTAATGAAGAAATTTATAGCTTTATACCAGTTACAGACCATCTGTTGATGCAGTTTGTGTGCCCTGGGACTCTGTTTTCTTTAAAGCTAACAGCTGTTTAAGCCTTCACCCTTCATAGTCCAGCTCTTCAAATTTCATTTCAGGTTCTACTTTAAAAATGTTTTGTTGTCCTTCTAAATGGAATAACAAGTCAGTTATTTTTAATCAAATCCCATAGAATCTGGTATGTTGGATTTGGTTTTTCCCCCCTCTTCGAGGTACTGGAAAATGTCTATAGATAAGCCAGCACTGGTTTTACCAGAAGAATAAACCTTGTCCCTATGAATGTTAGAATTTGAACTTTGACTTGAAATTCCTCTTGGATTTTGAGGGAGTTCAAATAAAATACGCAGTTCTATTCTGAGTGCAATTGAAGGATAGGTTGTCATGGCAACTAAATTATGTCAATAATCCATTCTAATATAAAAAGAAACATCTAAGTTCAAAAAGCGTGGGATGTGGTTATTCATTTACCTAGCTGTAATAAAAGTTGAGAAACTGTCACTTCCATTCCTATTTATCACAGAATCATAAGGTGCCTTTGAAAAACCATCTACTCCAACCTCCTCCTCAAGTCAGGGCAACTTCAAAGTTTGGTGGTGCTTTTGGTACATAGCCACCTGGCAGTGGAAGCACGGGGAAGAGAGAGAAAAAAGATTAAATACAACATGCTTCATCCTTGCCTCCGAAAATGTTAAGCTTAGAAGGAACCGTGTCTGCTTTTCAACTCAAGAGCTGGGTTGAAATTGGTAGGATTTTTGGTGATACAATGTAGGTTCCTTCCTTAACCTCTGGAGTCTCTTTTGGGGCAGAAATTGCTGTTTCAGAAAGTTCCATTTCCAAAGGCGTCTTGTTTTGAAACACCCCATCCTTTTACGCTCTGTCTTGATTAGCTGCCTAAGTCCAGGGTAGCAGACAGATGATGTACATACCAATTTCATTCCCTCTGACTTTTCCCTTTTTGCCCTGCCTACTGCTCAGTTATTTGTTTGCAAATAAACGTGCAGACAACTCCATTTCAGCAGACAAGAGTCTGTTAAATTGCTATATTTTGCTTGCACAAAGTATATTATTTGAGAAAACAAGTATTTGAGATGTATTTGTTTTGCAGTTGAACCAGACACCAACTATCACAAACAACATTGCGTGACAACATTATATATATATAAAAAAATTGAGTAAATTATTAAGTAAATTCATTTCACTGTGTATGATCGGGGGATGATTCTTTTTTTTTTTATTGCCCAGGTTCATATTAGCTTTTTCTTGTTATTTTTCTCTAGGTGGAGAATCATGAATTTCTTGTCAAGGCTTCTTTTGATCCTAATTTAACAGAATTAAGAGAGAAGATGAATGAACTGGAAGAAAAAATGCAGTCCTTACTAAAGACTGCAGCCAAAGAACTAGGTAGGGTTTGGAACTGCCCTTGATTCTGGTCTCCTTTGTAAAATGCCCTTGATTCTTGTCTCCTTGTTTTGCAATGAGGTGATGAAAACTGGTATAAAGGAGTTAAAGGGTTAAAGGATGTTTGCATTATTATATTCTTGAGTTGGGGTGACTTTGGTTGTTGCAGTACAAGCCGTTGAAAACAGAGTGATTTTTGGTTTATAACTTGGCCTTTTTGTTTGTTTTTTTTTTTTTAAACAGCATTCCAAAATGTTTCAGAAATTATCATATGTGTTGCAGAATCTATTTTGTAGAACCATGGCCTCTTGGCTAAGTGTAGCTCTGTTTTATGTTCTTTGAGGACCTGCACTGAGACTTCCCCCCGTCCCCTGTGCATTATCCTGGGTGTCCATTCAGTTTTCTTTTGATGTTCCTTGCAAAATGTAATGCGTAAGCAAATGAGACATTTAAAGAATTGATTATCCCATGCAAAAAATTCCATGTGCTTAATGAACTGGGCAGGGAAAGAGCAACTTGAAGAAAAAGAAAAAGCCACTGACTTTTAATGCAAATATGGCAAGGAAAATTGGCAACACTGTACTTATTTTGGGTTACACCTTTAAGAGCTTGCATTTTTTTTTTTTAGTGTAAAGATGATACCTGGATGAAAAGAAGGAAAGCCAAGACTGTGTAGGGATGGAATGAGAAATCTTGTAACAGAACAGTTAGTAGAAGGATCATGAGAGTGCAGGTGCTGTGCTTACAGCAGCAATACAGCATCCTTGCATCTTTCACCTTCCTGGAGAATTCATAGCAATACAATAATTGTGAGCCTGATTTGAATGTGCAGCTTGAGAGCGTTTTAAAGTAAGAGCAGAGAAGGAATCCATATATTTGTGTTTGGTCTGGGTATTTCTCATACCTGTACAGAACCAAAGCAAGTCTACTGAATTAGGTCACTCAAGAGAGGCTAAATCATGGGAACTGAGGGTTATTGAGCAGGAATAGCACAGGCTGCGGGATTAGTGATAATACAGATGATTTCTTTTTCTGTCTTCTCATCTGAAAGGTTTGGAAGCTGGCAAAAGTATCAAACTGGAGACGAATTCACAGTTTGGACATCACTTTAGAGTAACTTGTAAGGAGGAAAAAGCTCTCCGTAACAATTCGAAATATGGAATCATTGATACGCAGAAGAATGGTGTGAAATTTACTAACAGGTATGAGATGATATTGGTAGTTTTTGAAGCCTGTTCTGAAAGTAAAAGAATTGTTCCTGTATAATTATGCTGATAAACTGGATCCCCTACATCTTGAATGGCAAATTTTCACCTTTTTAATTGGCTCACAGATTGAAATATTGAGCAGGACTGGCATGAGGGAAGAACAGTATTAGAGTTTATGTTAAAAGCTGCATTCCCCATTTACATTGCCAACTGTTATCTATTTTTGGTCCTTTGACTTGGGCTAATTTCTGTGTTTCAGCTGCAGCAAGTATCATAATTGCTTTTACTGTGAGTGTTTATACAGACAGGCTGCAGTAGGGAAAGGGCTATTTATGTTTATCACCAAATGTGACATGCAGCAATTTTGTTGGTGATTACCTTTTTTTTTTCCCTTTCTTCCAAATCCTCTCTAATTTCTATTAGTCTTGTGTGTTGAACTTCAATTCTGTGGCTCTTTTGATTGAGTTGCTGAAAAATTTAAGTCTTCAGGCTAATTGCATTGAGGCTGTTTCAGTGTGTCCTTGTCTGGACAGCAGTTCAGACGTAGATCAGCTGAAAAGTCTGGTTTTTTTGTTGAATTTTGTTGAAGGCTACTTGTTATCCCTCACTCAAAGCAATTGCACCTTGGAAATTAGATCCTATCTCAAGCTTAGATGGGGTAGCCCAAGGCTTTGCCCAAGTGCCCACCCTCTTAAGTATCCTTCACAGTCTTGTGGGGCCCAAGTTCCAGTGCTGAATTACTATTTATGAAAACTTTCCTAATCAGATCTAATGAGAATTTTCCTTGCAGAAGCTTGGGATCTTAGTATCTCATTCTTTAGCTCTGCACCTCCAAGGAGAGCCTGTTGCCTCTTCCCTCCAGGCTGACTTCAGATTCTCTCAGCCTGGGCAGGCATCTCTCTCAGCCTGTCCTTGTGTGCTCCAGCTCTGTACCTTTGTGGTGACCATCTGCTCCAGGTTCAATGTTGGGAACACGAAACCCAAAACCAGAGATGGCATCTCAGGAGTGCTGAATAGAGGGGAAGAATGACTTCCTTCAGCATGCTGGGTCCACTCTAGCTAGTGCAGCCAGCATGGGCTTGGCCTTCTCTGCCTCAGGGGCACACTGCTGGCTTGTGTTCAGCTTCTTGTCCACTGGGTCCCTCAAGGATTTTATGATTTCTTAAAAATTGTTTTATAGCCGTGTGGAATACAGTTTGTATTGGTGCACGGGGTTGTTTCATCCCGGGGGCAGGACTCAGTATTGACGTGTGCTGAAATTCTTGTTCACCTATTTCTCTAGCCTGTCGTTATCCCAGGACAGGCAGCCCTGTCCTCCAGCATACTGCCAGCTCTCCTTCCTGTGGTATTGTTCATACCTTGCTGAGAGTGCATTTGGGAGTGCATTCAGTCTCATTGTTCAGGTTGTTAATCAAGGCATAATAGAGATCAGCCCCAGTATCAAGCCTAGGAAGTGCTGCTAATAATCAGCCTCTAACTGGACTTCAGCCTCCTGACAAGTTCTTCTTTGTCTGTCAGTGGCAGATCCAGGAGAAAACTAGTTTTTAAGCCTCCTGCATGTGTTCCAGGGAAGGGTGAAAGCAGCAGAGATTAATATGTGGTGCAGTCTGTTTCAGACAAACCCTGCTGTTCCTGCTCTGTGTGTGAGTTCAGCAGAGGGAGAGATCTTCACTGACACACGAGTGTGAGGGGCACTGCCTACAGGGCAAGGTTGGTTTAAAGCCAGGGCTATCACTAATAGTGACTGATTTCTGTTAACCACTTTCATAGTTATAAATCCTTATCTTTGAAAAGGAGGGCAAACATATTGATTCACACCAACCAATATGTTGGTGTATTTCGCACCAATTCACTTAAATGAACAAAGTGTAAACCTTAATTGCATTTTGTTTTAACATTTACTCGGAGGATATTTTTTTAAAAACATCCCTGAAATGTAAACCAGCTTTTTCTGGTTCTAAATATGTTGTGAATCTAAATGTACGATGAAGTTAGGCTTTTCTGTAACTGAGAAGATGTACTTAGAACCTGTACTGTGTCATCTGTTACTTTCCCTTAGTGAAGCAGCCCATGCATCACTAATAAAAAAGACTTCTCTGTGCTTAGTTAAGTTATAGTTACTTCTGTAGGTGGTACTAGAAGCACAAGACTGACTTCTGCCTATAGTGTGGGCACACCACTTGGGTGTGTTTCTTATTCAGTCTTGCAGACTCTTGTTCTTTGTTTAGGAGACAAGAAGTATAAAAACTTGCTCAAACTCTTTTCTTTACTTCAGCTTACCTTAGTTTGCAGACCAGAACCTGTTCATAGTGACTGTAATTAACTGAGGGTTTTACTAAATGAAAGAAGTCAATGCCTTCAGGTCTGATAAGCCTGTTGCAGGACTCTGGGCTAATTACACAGTTGCTTAGCAGCAAAACGTAGCACAATAGCCAGAAATTCAGTTTTAAGAGCTAGTCCTTATCACATAGCATCTCTATAACAAACACTGATGTTTTTAAGAGTCATGTGTTGATGCTAGAATTTCTGGTTTCACCCTTGTGGGTGATCTTAAACTTGGATTTAATCTTGAGGCTGTCTTGGTGTGGATGAATTGTAGGTCACTTGCTTTGTGGTCTTTGTGCTGAACCTTGCTGTTAAAACAGGTGGGGACACCTGGTATTGACTCACAGATGAGGAGGCCAAAAGTTTGTCATTGTAGGTGAAGGCTGAACATCACAGCATCTAATACTCGTGTTTTGTTCACAGCAAGCTGAGCGCCATCAATGATGAATACATAAAGAACAGGGAGGAGTATGAAGAGGCTCAGGATGCAATTGTTAAGGAAATCATTAACATTGCTTCAGGTGAATATGCCACTGTTGATGTGTGTCACAGTCTGGAGTGCTGGAAGGACCTGCAGTTACTTTGAGGGTCTTCTACAGAGACAAACTGGGACATTGCCCAAAGAATTAGTGTGAAAAGTGAGGTGTGGCTTTCAGGCAGCTGTTGAAAGTTTGAAATATGAATTGCCTTCTGTCGCCAGACCCTTTCCTGGCATTTCTGCAAATGTGCAGTGATGAGGTGCGTGCAAATGCTAATCCCATAATAAGAACAAAAATAAGGCCATAAAGGCCATATGTATCCTCCACCTACCTCCCTGACTGGGTGCGTTCACCCAAACAGCAGAAGAGGTGAAGGACAACAGAGAACTGAAGGAGTGGGACCTGAGGTCTGTGAAGAACGTTGATATGCAATATAAGATCAAGTTAGTCATTGCTTATATGGCAGTAAAAATTACTGGTTTCCTAAGTTGTTTCCTAAGTTATTTCCACATATTTTGCTCCAAGATTGCCTGCTTACAGGGCATTCTTTACTATCCTTCACCAGAAGTGTAAGAGACACTGGGGAATTTGGGCTGCAGACTCCAGCCCTTCATCCCTTTCACTGAAGAAAACCAAATACCAAAACTTAAAAGTTGGTGCTGAGGACAGCATCTAGCCTGGTGTCACAGGCTCTGTGTCTGACAGACCGCTCCCTCCCGTCATTCCCATGAACACAGGTGGCTGCTGTGTCTGAACTGTGCTGTGTCTCTGGGGTCTCTGCTTGCATGAGCAGCAGAATGCCATGTATTATTCAGGAAGGAAACGTACTGGATTTCCAGGCGAGGGAAAACAATCAACATGGCCTCACCTCCTCCTTTTCTTAGTCTGAAGAAGTCCCCTTGGTATTCAAGGCATGGAAACTTTAGGAGTACATCCTAGACTCTCACAGGAGGTGACTTCCATCTTGAACAAAATTGTTCCTGCAGATGAATTAGCTTGATGGACTCAATGCAGGCTTCAAGGTACCTTCTCAGCAAGACCAAAAGAATTGCTAATGGCATTAAATTTGTGTCTCCTCAATGCAAACCAGGTTATGCAGAGCCCATACAGACGATGAACGATGTGATAGCCCAGCTGGATGCCATTGTCAGCTTTGCTCACGTGTCGAACGGGGCCCCGGTGCCCTACGTCCGCCCCGTCATTCTGGAGAAGGGACAAGGCAGGATCGTGCTGAAGGGTGCCAGGCATCCCTGCATCGAAGTGCAGGATGAGGTGGCCTTCATCCCCAATGACATTACATTTGAGAAGGGCAAGCAGATGTTCCACATTATTACTGGTAAATATTTCTGTTCTCTTTTTTTGTTTGTTATTTACTTTATAAATGTCTCGAGTATTTCCAATAATGATGTCTTTTTTAAAAAAAACAACAAACCAACAACAAGCAAAACAAATCAGCAACCTAATAAAATTCTGTCAAAGCGGTTTCTCTCATCAGGGGAGACCAGCTACTGAGTTACTCATCTTTCTGCATGGGGAATAAGATTTAGCTCTGGAAAAGAAGGGAGGGTATTTGTAAGCTATTATTTATTGCTGTTATGGATTATATTTTTTTTAAAAAGTGTCCACAATGTTCATGTGAAATGTTACCTTTGACTGTGGCTATTCTACATGTGTCTCATCATCCAAACTAATAGTGATGGAATTGGTTATTGTGATTTTAGTTGTAGTGCACTGTTTGGAGAAGGTGATCACTAATATACAGAGGGTCATTTGTGAAGAAGAGAGGCTGCTAGGACAGTAGAAAAAAATCAGTCCTTCCTTAAAGTAAGGCCTTAGTGAATGTAACTGCACAAGTCAGGCAACTTCAGGAGCTGGAAAGCCTGACCCTGCTGAAGTGATGTGGAAAATTCCACTAGGCATCAAATGTACTGTAGCCACATAGGCACTTTTTGTAGGCAAGATTTTAAGCAGCCTCTTTGTTAGTGTTTTCTTTGTGAAGTATTAAAGTTGATTTTAAATGCAAAACATGTTTCAATGACTGTACCATTTTTTACCCTTTTCTCTGGTGTAATTAAGATAATTTTACTACACACGAAAACATTTTTAGTGTTTATAGATTTAATTGAATCTTAATTTCCATCCAGATGTCCTTGACATACGTTCTGAGTAGCAAAGATCTGAAATTAGAGAATGATTAATGAGCACTTCTAACATAATCAAAAAGAAAAACTGAAAATCTGAATAAATGCATGGTAACACGCTTCTTTTTCTGGTTAGCAGAAGTGTAAAATTGCTTTTAATGAACAGTTTTCTGGATAATACTTTTTATTTCATTTGTACTTCAGTTACAATTAATATCCGGGTTTGCTGATTCTAAGTCACCCATTAGCTTGTACCCAGTCTGTAACTAAGCTGTTTCATTTTTATAGAGAAATTTTATTAGTTGTTTGAGGTGAAAACAAATTATTATAATTCTAAAGCAGAAATAAATACTGATGACTTTTAATTTAAAGCTTACTAGTTTTAGGTATGAACACGTATTTTCGATGACTGCTTATACTTTTGAAAAGTCACAACACTTTTGAAGGCCCCTCATGTTCTCTGATCACCTTTCTTTTGAAAAGGGAGCATTCAGTAAGACAAACAAGCAAGCCTTGTTAGCCCTGGAGCCACTTGTTGCACCTGTTAGACAAGTTTGCTGCTCTTTTCTGGTGAGAGAGTAATGAGTTTAAACACTCTTTGTTTTAATTTAGAGCCTGTTCTCCTTTAAAAGAGCTGTTGAATTGTAAAAAGATGATGCTTTTGAAAATAATTTTTGGAAAATTTCTTCTTTAGGCCCTAACATGGGGGGAAAATCAACGTACATCCGACAGACGGGGGTGATTGTTCTTATGGCCCAGATTGGGTGTTTTGTGCCGTGTGAGTCCGCAGAGGTAACCATTGTGGATTGTATCCTGGCTCGGGTGGGAGCAGGAGACAGCCAGCTGAAGGGAGTGTCCACTTTCATGGCTGAAATGCTGGAGACTGCTTCAATCCTTAGGCAAGTGTCGTGGTTTTGTTGGATTGTGTTGGTCGGGGTTGATGGGAAAGGAGGCGCTCGAAGAAAGGTGCGTTTAAGATTTTTCTTTTGTGGGGGATCTTAGTGGAGGATCTCAAGTTCTTTTTAGCTGGTTCATAAGTCCCTGAAGTAGCCTTCTGTTTATTCCAGTGGTCAATAGAGAGCTGCTACCAAGAGGCCAAAGTGTAAATGGGACAAAGAGCCTAATTTGGAATGATCTGTGTGATGCTGTGTCTGCACTCTATTTGTAAATAGGAAGGGTCTTTTGCCTTGTCCGTGCTCTGCCTCCACAGCATAACTTGTGATACTCCAATATCCAGAGTCCATGCTGCTATCAAACGTTTTAAAATGCTCTTGTGTTTTTAGGACAGCAACTGAAAACTCCCTGATAATCATCGATGAGCTGGGAAGAGGAACTTCTACCTACGATGGCTTTGGCTTAGCTTGGGCTATCTCAGAATACATTGCCAGCAAAATCTGTGGGTTTGCCATGTTTGCTACACACTTCCATGAGCTGACAGCTCTTGCTGACCAAGTGCCAACAGTAAATAACCTCCACGTCACTGCTCTGACCAGCGATGACACGCTGACCATGCTTTATCGTGTCAAGGAAGGTGAGACTGGGTCTAAACTTCATTTTGCCCTGGGAAAGAAAAATCTTAATGGAAAAAAAAATCCCCCCAAAACCTCAGTGTCATACTCCAGGCTTAGGGTTTATAATAGATACATTCCTCTCTGTCCATGGACAGTGTGTGTGACAGGAGCTCTGTCCGTGTGGGAACACAGTTGGTGATGATGTTGATGATTATTTGTGAAGATTTCTAGGCTATTTCTGCCACTCAGGTCAATGCTATTGAGTCACTTCCCTTTTCTTTTTTAAAGACAGAGAGAAGGGTTCCAGAATGTTATTTTCTGTTTTCCTAAATCGGCCGTTTCAACCTGCTGATGTAAGAGACTTACATTTCTTACACTGTTCTTTTAAAAGAAATGAATGCACCTTTTATGTGCTGATAGTTTTTAATAATGTCTGTTTCATTATAATAAGACTTAGTCTTATGTTGCCCAATTTATGCAGTAATTTGATGTAGGAAAAATCATACGGTTAATTTTTATCAAATGGCATCATAGTGAAACAACAAGTAGCCTGTGTCGTTAGTGTAGGATCAGTTAGATGTATTTAATTAAAGTCTTTTAGTGGATCCAGTTATTCCTTTCAGTATTAAATTAAACAATTTTTAATTAGGCATAAATTTCATTTATTCCTCCTGCTTCCCTACATTCCCCATCATTTGTTTTTGCTCCCTTCAGCAGGTGCCTGTATTAATGCTAAATAAAGCAGAGCTGTAACTGTGGCTTGCAAGGTGTGCCCATGTATGGCATTCTCATTTAGTTGTGAACTCTACAGTGATTTTGGATTGTTCTCACTAGGGCATTTCAGTCCAGTTGGGAACCTCGGGGCTGAGATTTTGGTTTAAAATGCGGGCAGAGTACTCTTTCTTACTCTGTGCACCTCTTAATTTTCTTCTTCTGAGTTCCACAACGAAGGAATGAGTTAGATGACACTTAGATGGGTAGAACAGGGTTAGTGTAGAACGCTCTGGATATCCTGGAACCGATACTTTGCTGGTTTTACTCCTATGACATTACTAATTGACTGTTTCTTACTCATTTCTTCTGGTTTTAAATCCGTGAAATGACTTCATTTCTTGCCCTTACATGACATGTATGACCACTTCTAACTTTGTATTCCCCTCTGGCTATAATCTTGCAATTAGGTTTTGGGTGCTTTTGGGTGCTTTTCTGTAAAGCTTGGGAGACTGCTCTGAGCAAGGGAAATCACAGCAGAAGTACTGCTCTCCTCCGGCTTTGCTGAGAGTCTACTCAAAGCTGGGTGGATTAGCTCTGTCTGCCACAGCCCTGTGTCTTTTAACTCTGTGTCCTTGTCTTTTGGGATATTTATTCCTTTGAGATGGGTGCTGTTGGTGCACTTTTCCTAGGCAATGCCCAGTCTTTGTTTGTGTATTACTCCGAAGTGCTGTGGCCCTGGTTCCCAGCCAGTCCCAGCGGAGAGGAGGTGTCTGTGGTTCTTTCCTAGTTTGCTGTTTCCCATCTTCTCCAGCACATGTTGACCTCCTACCACAAAGTGAAGGTTCAGAGCCTTCTGAATGCCTTGCTCAAATTGGTGCTTGAAAGGTGGTTTAGCGTGGCATTGGAACTGAAGAAAAATCATCATAAATTGCTGCAAGTGTACATTGAAACTGTGAATGGTTTTGGTGCAGCAAGAGATGGCGATGTACAGAATCTTCAAACAAGCCATCTTTATTTAGATGCCTTATTTTGAGCACGTTGGTTGAGGAGGGAATCAATGTACACTATATCAAAACCTTCTACCTTCTAAATCCTTTGGAACAGCAACTCGTACAATGAAACCCCCTAATATTCCCCAGACAGGTGGGTGAGTTCTCTTTCTTCAACCCACTCCTTTTGTTTTTAAAACCTGTATTAATTCAGCCATTCTGGTCCTGATAAAAACTGTAGAAGCCAAGTTTCGTATTTTTCTTCAATCAGTTTTGCCATTTTTAGTCATACACAGCTTTTTGTACGTGCAATGTCTTTTCATTCCATCCATTTCCCTGGAAGTGCTATTGAGCCTGGAGACACAGTATTTTTTTATCTGTCTACTTAAACTTCTGTCAGCAGAGATACAACACTATGAAATATTCATCTTTAAATACCTGGTCTCCAAC
The DNA here is from genome assembly GCA_013398855.1 of Mohoua ochrocephala. Lineage (NCBI taxonomy): Eukaryota > Metazoa > Chordata > Aves > Passeriformes > Acanthizidae > Mohoua > Mohoua ochrocephala. Next base: position 184,292 of record VZTA01006927.1, on the reverse strand, counting down.
TGGATATCCATTTTTCACCTAAGTTTTTGCACGTAGTGTCGTGCTCTTTCCCTTTTGGAATTGTTATGTTGCTCCATCAAGGATGTGTGTATAGGCAGCTCGGATACAGCTGCTTTTTGAAAGAAATAACGGGTTTGATGTCATTTGGAATGTATAACTAAACCTGAAAAGCATGACAAGGGACTTTTGTACAGTGTTTTCAACCCTGTCTTCATGCTTCAAGAGTGACAAAATCACTGGAAGAGGAGACACATGAAGCAGGATTCTCTGGACTCAGAACTGAGTTAGCTTTGGGTCTGGGGAGGTGTGCCTTTTTAATGCAAAATCAAGAAGACTAATTTCTGCTTAAATGTGTTAATTTCCTTTAAGAAACCTGAGAGATTACAAGGTTAATAAAACAGAAAAAGTCTAAATGCTAAATTTTCCTTCACCTGTTCTTTGGTTACCCAGTATTTAATAGATGATTAGTTAAAAAAAAAACCAAAAACCAAAACTGTCATTTTGCAAGTGTAATTAATTTGTTCTTAACTCCTTGCTGGAGACCAGAATTAAAAGGATGTAGTAATATCTGTGGGAGGACAAATGGAATTATGATAATGTAAACAAATAAGAGTTGATAGATTTTATCAGAGGGCTTTTGATACTGAAGTGAAAATTGTTTTATGTAACTGTGTATAATTTATGTATTTTGAGCAATTATGAGGACTTTTCTCAAACACGTTATAAACAGTGTGTTAATTGAAGTAGGTGTGAAGTTACATTTGAAAGATTTTGATATAATTAAAGAGGATGACTCCTGGAGACTGAGGAGTTATGTGGTACAGATGCAAAGGAGGAGAGGGGTGATGGAGAATGCAACGTTTTTAATATTTATCTATACACACATATATGTATTTATATAGGTATAGAGTAAATGTGAGAGATACCTATTAAAAAACTTGCAGATTGTTATGTTCTACAGACTGTGCTGCTTTCATAAAAATCATTGTTCAATCTCATTCAAGTACGAGAGGGAAATTCTCTCTGCCTGAAGAGTTTTCCATTTCTTCCTGAAGCACTTTGGAGCTCTGCAATTACTGCTCTAATAGAGCTTAATTAAATAAGAGCATATTCTTTAGTCTGTGTTATCGTTTTTAGTAGAAAAGGTAAATCAGAAAGTGTTGAGGAGAACCAAATGATGTCATGCACTTAATTCTTCAGAACAGAGAACTGTTACAAGCGTGTCCATATAATCTCTGTGTAGCCATATTATCCTCTGGGAATTCTTAACTGTTGGGGTTTTTTTTTCTCTGCATCCAGGTGTCTGTGACCAGAGTTTTGGAATACATGTAGCAGAGTTGGCGGCTTTCCCAAAACATGTGATAGAAAGTGCAAGAGAGAAAGCATTGGAGCTGGAGGAGTTCCAAAACATTGGCAAGTCCAAGGAATCTGAAGGAGAACCACCAGCCAAGAAATTACACAGAGAAAGAGAGGTTTGCTATCAGAAATAATTTTAAAAATTTGTTTTGCTGGAATAGCTGAAGCAACATCGTTTAAGGATTCAGATTCCCCCAAAGCTTGAGGATAATTACCCATAACGCATTTTTCCGTAACAAAATGTCTTGGCTGTGATGTTCATTAGGAGTCGAAGAGATGTTCAGGGATAGTGGGTTTTGATTTAGATTAACTTCTAGTTGACATAGGCAAAAATTTTATCTAAAAATCTAGTCATGAGATTGAAACTAAGTTTTTTTTTCTCAAAGAATAATGCTCAGCAGTACAACTGGAGTTATACAAGGGACCATGTCTGCCTGTCCAGTGGAGTTCTATTTATGCTGTGAACCAAAGCAGAACTTTGTGTTCATCACTTTTGTTGACTATTTAGTCTGTATGCAGAGTTTCTTGGGACTTGAGTTACAGCTTTTGTTACCATTGTGTGGAATATTCTGGGCGCTGCGGTTGGGTCACACCTGGTTTTGCTCCCCCTTATCTGAGTGTTCCTTAGTGCCGAGTTCTTAGAGCCCAGTGTGATCAGATCTGTTCACACCAGAGAAAAGCTGAATATCCAGCCTTCTCCTCTGTGCCCTTCCATGTCCCATCAGAACTGTCACATCTCAGAAGCTGATCGTATCAAAGAACATGGCACTCAGTACCTGGAATGTCTGATTTACAGGTAGCACAAAATGAAGTTTCTTTAAAGAAGCTTCGTTAGCGGGTAGTGTGAAGGAAAGCAAAGGCTGCAGGAAGCTTTTTCAGAATATCCTGTGTCCTCTTGTTGCTGGGTTAAGAGTCCACAGTGACGTCTGTGGCGGCCTCCTGGGAAATCCACGTGCTGCTGCTTTGTGGCTTGCATTGGTTGTTGTCAGTAGTTGGGTGCTCCTTGCTGCAAGCACATAAACCTGCTTCCAGAGCTTGGTTCTGTGTCCCAGCAGTCAGCCTGAAACCTCTCAGCATCGTACCACATTGATCTCCTTCTGGCAGCCTCGGTAATACTCCAGGGTATGGAAGCCTTGAAGTGTTAGTCCCTATCCAAAACACTTCCTACATTTCAAAAGCCTTTGCTCTAGACAGAGGCTGTTACCTGTTACTTTATTTTCAGTTTCAGAGGTCAACTGCATTTGTTGTTCCTGGCTCAGTAAGTGGATCTGATGCTGCAGGTGAACAGTCTCTGGTTTGTTCTACTTTTTACTGCCAGAAGGCTTTCCCTCCAGCTACCTCAGTTGCCCCATGATTACCTTTCCTGTGTGAGGTACCACGGTGAAGGAGTTTTCAGATTAGTTGGACCTGGCTGCGTGGTCCTAAGTTGGTGTAAATTTACTTGACATGGCAAACAGTTGTGACAAATACAGCATCATGTTTTATTCTTGGGTGTTTCAGTAATGCATTATATTCCATAAACTCCTTAAGCAATAGAATGGCAGAGCTTTAGGTGTCTCACCCAGAGAATTTATCCGCCTTGGTTAACATCTTGTGTAGAGGGAAAGGGGTGCTATTACTTTTTGGAAACTTCTGCACTGAAAACCACTGCATCAGCCTTAAATGATAAGAGGAAAAGTTAAGTAAACTTTTCAGTAGAATTCTAAAATGCAGAGGACAAACTTCTGCATTCTGGACCAATTGTCTCCAACAACAGGGATTCTGAATACTGTTCATTGCAATGTTTGTTCTTGCTATTCAAGTCAGATTGTTTAGAAGTTCCACTTCGCTTGTTTGTGTAAAAGCATATGCATAAAGCTTAATTATCATCTGTTCTCCTTGGTGACGGCCACTCTCCAGTTGCTTGGTTACAATTTGTTCTTTCCTTTTGCATATTGAAACATTGCTTTTGATTGACAGCCCCTTCTAAAAGTGACTGGTTTGGGTAATGTGACCATTCTAGTGCTATTATTGCTGGCAGTCCTCACCTCGTGTGGCTGCACGCTGGAATTAAATGTGGAACACTTGCAGGAGATCACAATGTTAAATATTGTATTTATGCTGATCAACTGGTGCTTTTTGCTCATGGATTGAAAAAGAACTCCTGGTACCAGCATAAGTGGTTTGTTCTGGTGTTCAGAACTTGATAGCAAGGACAAAAATAACAGTGATTTTTGCCTCCACTGAGTTTCTGCTGATGAACAATACTTTGTATGTGTGGGGAGTTTGGAAAATTCCTGCTTGCAGTCTAAACATCCTTTCTGTTTTCTTTTCCTTCTCTTCTCTCCATATCAGGAAGGTGAAAAGATAATTCAGGATTTTCTTTGTCAAGTGAAAGCATTGCCCCTGACAGATATGTCAGATGAAGACATCAAAATCAAGTTGAAACAGCTGAGGAAGGATGTGCTGGCAAAGAACAACAGTTTTGTGAATGAAATAATTTCTCGAACGAAAGTTACATCATGAAATGTGCGAGAACAGGATACAGTTCTTGAAGCATATTTTGTATTGAAAGAACTATAATTTTCTTGTCTTGTAGCTTTTATACTTTATGATACTTGTGCTGATTTATGTAGGCATTTTTTTCTTGGATTGTAATTATTTTGTAAAAAATTCTGAGCACATTACGTGCCAGATTCCTGCTTTAGTTGGGATCATTTTGTCCTTTCAGAAGTTTGCAATAAAATGGTTTTTTATATTGAGAATTATTGACTGCACAAACAAAATGTGTAATATTTTACCAGAAGGGTGCTAGAAAGTCTTAAAGTTGAGGTGTCAAACGATTGCCACAGCCTTGGAAAGCAGCAGTGCGTACACAAAATCTTTGTCCTAGACCGTGGTTCTTTTTTGTGTGATGCAATTATATTGATTAATTCACCGAAGATTTAGTAATGCTATGGTAGTGCTCCGTTAGAATAAAAATCTAAGTGTGCCCAGGTAGCCAGGAAGGCCAATGGAATCCTGGCCTGGATCAGCAATAGTGTGGCCAGCAGGACTGGGGCAGTGAGTGTCCCCCTGGGCACTGGTGAGGCCACACCTCAAATCCTGTGTGGAGTTCTGGGCCCCTCACTACAAGAAAGACATTGAGGTGCTGGAGAGACTCCAGAGAAGGACAATGGAGCTGGGGATGGGTCTGGAGCACAAGTCTGATGAGGAGCAGCTGAGGGAGCTGAGGGTGTTCAGCCTGGAGAAAAGGAGGCTCAGGGGTGACCTTATCACTCTCTACAGCCACCTGAAAGGAGGTTGTAGCAGGGTGGGTGACACTCTCTTCTCCCAAATAACAAGTGGTAGGACAAGGAGAAACAGCCTCAAGTTGCACCAGAGGAGTTTTAGATTGCATATTAGGAAAAATTTCTTCACCAAAAGGTTTGTCAACACCGCGGAACGGGCCACCCAGAGAAGTGTCAGTCACCACCCTGGAGGTATTGACAGTNGGTGAGGTGGGTGGGTGGGTGGGATGTTTTTTGTTTGCCGTGTGAATGATAATGCTTGAGTCAAATATACTACAGGCCTGCTCTTCCTGCCTGGAGTTGTGATAACGTGCATATTTTGGTGATTTGGTAATGTAAGCGGAGGCTGGGGCGAAGTTACATTTTAACTGGAACGTCTGAGCTGGTCATGATTAGTGAGGTCTGTCTGCAAAGTAAGAATACATTGATTTTTATCTGATGTGCTTCTCTCATTGAGACAGTTTGAAAGCATGCTTGTACAAGTTTATTTTCTCCTTGAAATTTAGCATTTTAAATTGTAGCTGAAGAATACTACCTATATTTAAAACTGTCAGCGTTGAAAGACTAATGGGAAAAGGTGTTTGTCGCAGGAGAGGATAGGAAAAAAAATCATGCTGAAGAAGTTAGGCAAACTTGCTGTGTTCAGAGATTGCATCAGTGGGTGTATGCTGGGGACAGCAGTGCTGCTGTTAAAGCTGTGCTGTAGCCCTGTGTCGGGGATTAATGTGTTGCAGGGGTCTGCATTTAAACATTTAAATAGTCATAAAAGAGGTGTGATGTTCAGTTTGCTGTTGGATAATGCTTGTACTTAGACCAGAACTGGGACATACAAAATCTGCTTAACAGAAGCACACTAAAGGCTTGTTTGAGAGGTTTGGGTGCTGCATAACACCTTTTTGGCCTTTAAATTAAAATGCATTCTACTTACAAAGACAAAAACAGGTTTGTATTTACAAACAGCAGAGTTGATGCGTGGTCTGGAAAGCATGTGAATGAAAAAAAGTCTAGGACATAAAGTAATGAAAAATAATATATATCTGTTTTCACAAATTTGATTGTTTCAAGCACCAAGGTGTACAAAAACGTTGGCTCGAACTGCTTTAGGTGTTGCTGGAAACGGGCAGTTCCTGTGAGAGGCTGGAATGGCTGGTACTGACAGCCTCTTCCTGTGTATGCTGAGATCCCCGTGGTCTGAGCAAAGCTGCCCCTTTCTCACTGTCGTGCCCATGTAACCAAGAAAACAGGCATAAAACCACCAGAGGCCATCTCTTCCAGGAGCTTCTCTATTTTCCCTTTGACCCTGTGTGCACTTTAAGCATCTACTTAGCCAAGGAATTCCTCACTGAGCTGCCACCAGCAAGAGGGGCCACTTCTCTGCTTTGAACCTGATTCCCAGTTTTCCCTCTGTCCCCGTTGTTTATGTTCTTTTGTGTCCACTCCTTCCTTTCTGGATGCAGTGCATCAGTTTGTGTCTAAAATGTGCTGAGGACAGGCTGCTTTTATTTCTGTATTGCAGTTGGAGGCTGATGGAGCTGTTCCTGTGTGACCAGATTTGCCCGTCTGAGGGTGAGAGGTGCTCGTGTTTTACTCAGGAGTGGTGGACCAGCTCTGGGCAGCACCTTCTGTGTGCTTCAGAGAGGGTCTTGCCTATCTACAGCAAAGAAGATTCAGTTTTTCTCATGCCCTTCAACACTCAAAAGGAAGAAGTGTGCAAGTTAACAAGGTTTTAAAACTAATCTTTTGAACTGTTTTCTCTTTTACACTACACTTCCCCCTCCCTCTGCTGCTGGATATAGGCAAGAGAAGATCAGGCAGGGTTAAGTCTCCATATGTCAGTGCTGCTTGCAAACTGGGTTACAGGTACTGTGATTTCATGTGAGCGGGCGGGGTGGCTATTTTTGCCACTTCCAATTTAGCTTTTTGTTCAGAAATGTACCTATGGGGCAGGAGCAATTCCAGAACTTGTCTGCTTATTACAGAGCTGTGCCAGGGATGCAAAGATTATCAAAGTTTCAAAAGAAAATAACGAGGCTGTTGAGGAGCGGTGAGGCCAGGTACTGTTAGCCTTGAATAAAGATGCAAGGTTCTCTTTGCTCATTCACCTGGCAGAGCTTGGCACTGAAGGCAGCAGGCAAGTGGTCTTTTTGGTCCCTGCTGTTTCTGTTCATCTCGAAGGCTCTTTGTGAAGAAAACTGCATTAGATGGGGTAAAACAAAAGAGGGGACATGAGCAAACACTGACGGAATTCATTTCCCTGTGATGATTTTACTGCCCTTTTAGTGATCAGGATCACACTCTTTGTGTGCAGGAGCACCACCTGGTAGCCAGCCTGATGAGAAAGGGTTGGGTTTACCTCTTGGGTTGTGGTCAAAGGCTCCAGTTAGGGTTGGATGACTCCAGGGATCAAGCTCACAAATCCAGGGAATGCTGCCTGCCAGCTCAGGACTCAGCTCTGCGTGTTCCAGCTTGCAGCTGTGCCTGTTCATCTCAAATGAAAATGCAGTCGCCAAATGGCTCTGTGGCTCTGTGTCCACTGGAGCTGAGGTGGTTCTGGGATCAGAAATGGCAGGAATGGGACAGAGGTGAGTCCTTGCCCACTGGCAGCTGCACTGACACTGGCTTGAGGAGACTTTCAGTCCTTGGAGAGTTTCAGATCCCTGCTGGTGAGAACTGGGATGTTGGTGGCCTGGCTTTGTGGAATGTAACAGTTTTGCATTAGCTCTTGGTGGGTGTAGCTGTTCTGGGCTGACAGCCACCCCATAAGTGACTGGGACTGCTCGTGGTCTAACTTTTCCAGAGACAGGGAAGCCTGGGCGAGAGCTCATTGCTGAGGTCTGGGACTGTGTGAGCAGTTTCATCTGGTTTGGTGCAAGATTACGATGACAGTTTAAGCTGGCTTTCATGGCATTAATTTAAAGAGTTTTCGGACACCCAACCACTCACTACACAGGCTGAGCAATTTCTCTGGCTACAAAGCAGTGAGACAATTGGTCTTGCTATTCTGCAGTGGGGCAGGTTTATTTGAGAAATCAAGGGAGAGCAGTTGTTGCTCTGCTTCTGAAGTAGTGTGAGGTCATGCATTGAATTCTTTGCCTCTTGCTGACCTGGGAAGAAGGAAAACACGTGGCCTCAGGAGCCTGAAGCCTTAAAATTCAGGGGGAGAGGTGCTGTCATCTTTCTGAGAAGGCTGCAACCCCTGCAGGTATAACTTGGCTCTTGATGCTGTTTGCTAAAAAGCCTTGTTAGCAGTTGTCTCTCAGATATTCCTGTTCCTCTCCCAGCCTTGCAGCTGCCTTTCCCAGCCTGTTGCCTTTCCTCTCTCTACTCCTGCCAAGCTCCTGCACTGTTCCGGTGCACAGGGGAGCCCCTTGCAGTGCTTCTTCTGTGTACGTGTCTCTCTCAGCTGCCAGCAATGCTCTTTATTTGCATGGGCTGGGACAGGGGTAGGTACATCCCTGCATGTGCTGCTTTGCCAGTCAAACTGAGAGGGACCAACCTCTGCTGTTAAAGAGGGAAGTGACAATTTCTGATCATTTGTGGTGGCAGCAGGGACTTCCCCTCCTGTCCCCTGTCACCTGACCCAGCAGCAGTGCCTGTAGTTGGGGGAAACAATCGCACAAAGCACATGACAGGTTGTGTTTGCTCCTGCAGCTGCAGCGAGTAGTGCTTTCCTAGAGGTGAGAAAACGTGTTTGCTTTTTTGCCTTTGTGGAGAAAAAAAGGTGCCTTGGCACCTGGTTGGAGCTGCTGGATTTCTGTGGCAGTTTCCTTAAGGATGGAATCGTTCTGTCTTTGTGGGGACGGTTGGAAAACTGAGAACAGCTGTGCTAAACGACGAGAGCTGAGGGAAAAGCTGAGAATAAATAGCCTGTGCTTATGAGAACATTTCCCCTGCTGATCCACCCCGTCCTGCTGCACAGTGAAAAGTCATTGCTTGTCAGGGCGATGCACTCGCACAGGGGGTGGCTTCAACATGCTCTTTCTTTCTCCAAAAATTAGGCAACTGTTCCCCTGTGTGTTGCTGTGGACTCTGGCAATGGGCCCAGCTGCCATGGCAAAGAGCAGACCTGCCCCGGGAGGGCTGCTGCACATCGCTCTGGCAGCCTGGTCCCATCTCCAACCCACTGCTGGACCGTGCTGTGGGGGGAGGCAGGAAGCTGGGCAGCACTCCTAAAGAGTGTCTGTGCCTGCCTGAAGATGCTGCTTTATATCCCGCGGAACATGATTTGTTTTCATGCTGAGATTTTGAAATATCTTCTGTCTTGCCCCTTTCTTTTTGTGCACAAAACTTCAGGAAAGCGTCGACCACTGTGGCCTTCAGACCGGAGACTGTCAGTGTTTTCAGCATGCCCGCTGGTTTCCCTTGTGTGGCTGTTCCCAGATGCCTCTGACAGCAGACAGTCCCAGCTTTTAAACCTCTCTGCACCCACCTGACCCCATCCAGAGCTGCCTGGGGACCTGCTCTCCCTGTGCGGGTGCAGCCAGAGTGGCACTGGAGGGAGACAGAGCGAGCCAGCGAACCGTGCCACGTGCTGCACCTCCTCCCCAGGGCCTGTGGTTCCACAAAAAACACTCTACGAAGGATCAAAAATGTAGCTGTCAGAACGTGGTTCCAAGCCTTGCAAGGAATGACAGCGTGTGTTACCATGGTGCAAGCCTTGCGGGTTTTAGGTGATTGGGGAAATGCCGTTCAGAGGCAATTCTCTTCTGCCTGGATATTTGCAGTAATTCTTCCTCGTGTCTTTCTGCTGGAGGTTGTTGCTGACCTGAACGTCCCTTCCTTGGTTTTCAGGGTCTCAACATATAATGGCAAGTAGTTTCCTTATGCTTTCATGTGCTAATGAAGAAGGTAAAAATAAAAAACAAGCTTCATATCAATGTTCAACACCCAAATTACCAGCAAGATGATTCTGATGCTCATTTTAATGCAGGTGCTCTGGCTGTAGTCTTTTTTCGCTATGACCTGGGAGGGCAGCGTAGGAGTTTTGGTTTCTGTACCTACTGACTCTTTTCACCTTGGGCAGTAATAGCTTTTTCAAGCTCACACTCCCTTTCTGCTTGCAGGAAGTCATCTTTCACATCTTCATTCTGCTGTGGCATTTATCATTCAGTTCAGGGACACTGGCATGCACTGTAGCAATTCACTCGCACCTTGGTGGCAATCAATGACATTAAAAGGTAAAAAAAGAAGCCTGCTTACTTTGTGCCTGCTGTATAAAAGGATGGGTGTTATAGTGCCCAAGGCTGGTGATGTAGGTGCAGGAAATCTGGGGGTGCATGTGAGCTCTGTGAGAGTGGATGTACATCCCCAGCGGAACTCAAGCAGCCCTCAGGGTTTAAAAACTGCACTTCTGATGACGCCAGGATGATTTTTGCCTTTTTTATATACCCCTTTTATACCCCTTTATATAGCCTTTTATATAGCTTTTATATATCCTTAGTGCTTTTAGCCCACACACTTGTAACTCCCTCAGTCTGATACCCCATGTCCCGTTAAGGCAGGAGACCAAACACCCTGGCAGCCTCGAGTCTAAGGGTCAGACAGCCCCAGACACCAAGGTCCTCTCTAGAACACATCCTGTAAACTGAGATAGGCCCATCCAGGGGGGAGATTCCTCACAATGGGGGATTCATTCAAGTCTCTCATTGGGGAATCTTTGATAGATGTGCTAATTTGCAAGGCCTGTAAGTTGTACACACGATTTATAGGGGTGTGCATTCCGGTGGGCACTTCGGCGCACTCCACTCGGACGCTGTGGTGCACCAAGGATCCTAAATAAACACCGAGGTAAAAACCCCTTTCTCTTTAACCGTGTCTGGCTCTCAATTTTAAGACCAGGGAAAGGCAACACTGCATGCTGGCACAAAAGCCTGAGATAGAAAGAGTGACTGCACCAGCTGGGAGCAGCCACCTGGGGTAGCTCTGATAGTGCAGAGTCCACGGCGTGGTCTCCTTTGGTCCAGTTTGGGGGCACCCTGGTTGCTGTGGGAGCCCTGGCCCCCAGCACAGGCTGGCCTTTCTCTGGAAGTGTTCTGGAAGCTGCTGTTTCAGCACTCGTGTGGCTGCTGCTGTCTTGCTCTAGTTATTCCCTTTAACTTAAAAAAAGCCATCTGAGACCAAAACCACCTGTCTGAGGTTGCCCCAGAAAATGAGCAGCACTTGCCAAGCAGGCAGTGGACCACCAGCACTTGCCAAGCAGGCAGTGGACCACCAGCACTATGAAGCACTTGCATGGCTGGGCGGCTTGCTTAAAATATTTGATCTTCCAAGGGGGAAACTCCTGTGGGACCCCAGCTCGGACCTGCCCCGCTGCAGTGGAGCCACCTCACAGTGCAGTAACACAGCCCTGGAGCAGAGCTAACCTGGCTCTAGCAGACCTGAGTCATATTCCTGGTCATCTGATGTGCAATTTCACCTACAGTAGCATTTTAATGGCTCCTTTTTCTTTTTTTTTTTTTTTTTTTTTTTTGACTCTGGGAAAGAAATCAATTTCTGAAAGGGAAACCTTGCAGAAGCCCCTCTTTCTGTGCTGCCGTGGCTGGATTTCAAGCGTGATGTAGTGTGATACAACACTGGTTATGAGAAAACTGCGGTGCTGTTTATCTTTCTGCTGTAGAGAGGCACAGGATTAACTCTGTAATCTCTCTTGTAAGAGATGTGCTCATTCAGTGTGAATCCGAGGAGCTGCATGAAGTAAATGCTTTTTTTCACCCTGAGATTAGACTGGCTGTTGATTTGGCCCATGAATCCACGCTAATGCTGTTGTGCTCTCAGTAGTTCTCAATGGTTTAATTTCTCTCTGGAGTGTAGTTTGTAGATAAAAGTGTAATTTTCTTACTGAAGAACTTCGAAAGCTGATGAGTATCATACCCATTAGTATTACGAAATTCAGTTTTACTGGTTTTTTTTAAGAATGAGAACTGGTCTCCATCAGTGGTTAGATGCTTATTTATCCTGTGCACATGAGAGGAAATCAAACCATCCAAGGCTTCGCTGCACCTCCCACGCATCCTGAAGCATGCACTTCTTAGGATTCTTCTTTCCCTATTACCCTTATCAAAGGACATCATTCAAGGCATCAGGCTGCTTGAAGGTGTCTCATGTGAACGAGGAGTTTTTTGGGGGCGTGTGGTAACCAGTGCAGCAATCTGACATTTGCAGATAATGCCTGAAAACTTGCTCCTTGGCCCTTCCAGGAGGGCACAGTAGCACGTGAGGGATGCCTGGTACGAAACCCTGAGCTGCTGTGCCTGCTTTGGGCCAGTCCCTTCATGAGGCCTGCCTAAGTAGGATCTTTATCCAAATGGGGAAATTTAGTCTAGAAAATAGATTGCAATGCATCTGGTCTTCTATAGAGAGCAGGCAGCCATTAATGCATTTCACAGGGAGCTCAAAGAAACCTCCATAACCATCAGTCAGGAGGGTTTTGGAAAACCTTCCCATGGCTGTAGTGGTCAAGTGCCTTGTCTGCTTTCGAGATGGTGTTGGACACCTTTGGTTGCTGAAGGAGGGATGCTCTTCTCTGCCTCTCCTGCAGTTTAGTGCACCCCCAGACACAGCCCTGCTTTGCACTGTAGCCAGCACAGTGCAAATGCTCAATGTGAATTCCTCTGGTTTTAGTGTTGTGGAATTGGATAGACAAACAGGGAGGAGAGGAGGAGCCCAGCCATGAGGAGCATGTGCTTAAACTGCAGAGGTACAAATGGAGAACCACGGGGTGTTCACTTCACGTGCCACAGCCTGCTTGGTTTTGCTGTTATGTGAGTTAGTGACAAAACTTGCACTGATTTGAATAGAGTGGGATGAGGTCACTCTGAGTCTGCGTGTGATGTTTCAATTCTCACTTCCTTGGGTCGTGAAAACAAGCCCTGAGCCCTTTGAAGTTGGATGGGGTCCTGAACCTGAAGGCTGAAGTGTGGGGCCCCTGCCGAGGCCCTGGGTGTGGAGGACCAGTGCATGGTCAGTCAGAGATCACCACTGAAAGCATCTCAGTCTTTAATTAGTCACCAGGAGAGCTGCTCTCTACCAGACCCCTTTATATTCGCTGCCCTCTCATCTATGTTTCTCCCTGACTTTGTGGCTATTGTCTGTCTTCTCCATCTCCTTGTTGCCTGCCTGTTGTTATCCTCCCTTCCCCTGTGTGGGACACCACGTGTGGTGGTTGGAACACAGGCTGGTGATGCGGGAAGCACATGCCAGGGCTAAGCAGGGAGCAAATCCTCTGTGGGCAGGTGGGAGAGGCTGCAATTTTTGGATGCCCTTCACATGCTGCTCTAAAAAAGCCACACAAACAAACAAACCAACAGAAGCTGTTTGCACTCAGAAAATAGTCCTATTTCTTCTTTTAAAAAATGTATACACTAGCAAAGCCTTTCAATTCCAGCTGAGGAGGAAAGTGGCTGCAAAGATCGATGCTCCTGAATGTGTGCAGGCAGAACAGCTCCAGCACTTGGATGGCAGAAAGCTTGATGCTATCAGGTTGCCTTGTGCCTGCTGAAAATTCACCTTTCTAGAAATGCTTTTTCCCACTGTTCTGCACCCTCTGTCAGGCCATGTTAAAAACATCCATGAGATGAGCAGGGTGTGAGTCCCTATGGCAGAGCGTGAGCTGCGGACAAACCCCAGCTGGGCTCTGCTTGTAGCAGTTTCAGAGAGACCAGCTAGAAACTAAACTAACAAAAATAAGTTCTCTGCTTCAATGTACTCTGAAATCCAGCAGTTCCTATTTTAAAATGGACCGAGTGGCCAAAAATTGCTGCTGGAAAAACGATATAGAAAGATGTTGGTCTTTATCCAGTTCATAGTGGCAAAGCACATGGATGGGCATCCTCATTGATGTCCTGAAAGGAAAAGGCCTCTTTGCTTCCCCCCTGAAGCAGGACCCAAAACAAAACCACGTGGGTGTCACCCTCGCTCCCCTACTCAGTCCCTCTCTGGGGAGAGCAGCGTTCATTCTGACTCCTATTTTTAGTGGCTTGCAACTCTATAGCCTGTCCAGATAGAAATGCCCATTGATAAAGTATTGGGATTGGAATGACTAAATTTGTTCAGCAGTGGAGGAGGAAAATCCATGTCACTTCTCTCCCCTGGGAGTGTCTCCACAGCCCGTGGCATTTAACCACAGTGAAGAAAACCTTGCAGTTTGAACTGAACCCCACACCACTCACAAGGCAAATATTGCCTACTCAGAGCTCTCCTCAGGGTCTCAACATCCGCCTTGCAGGTGCTTTAATGCTGCCCACAACAAATTTCCTGCCTGCACAAGAAAGCACTGAACCAAGCAGGGACAAGCTCTCTGAAGGATGATGCTCCCAGACTCCCAGAGCTGCCAGCATGGTGTATTAAACACTAATGGGGTACTAGAAAAATACTGGAGGGTATAAAACTGCAGTTTCTGGAGTTTTAAAAGATTTTAGAGAAAAGATGACTGATAGTGCTGCATGATGCAGTGAATCCATCCTCTCCTGACTTTATGGGGTGCTACTGGTGCTGACTTGAGCGTATCAAAATCATCTCTTGCCCTGAGAAGCCTTACCCTCGGCCCTGGGCACCTGTGGGTACCAGCAGCGTCTTGGAATTATTTTCTTTCTGGGGGTTGTTTCTCTCCTGGCAGGTTGTGCAGATCCTCTGTGTCAGCACCACATTCTCATCAGAAGTGGGAGATGTGGGAACGGTGCCGCTGCTGAGCCAAAGGGCTGATGGGCAGAGGGGAAATGTACCAGATAAACAAGATGAGAGGAAATGGTTAGATTGGATATTAGGATATGATTTTTCATGGAAAAGGTTGTCAAGTATTGGAACAGGCTGCCCAGGGAAGTGGTGGAGTCGCCATCCCTGGAGGTATTTATCAGTGATGTAGATGTGGCACTCAGGGACACGGTTGAGTGGTGGGCTTGGCAGTGCTGGATTAATGATTGGACTTGGTGATCTTAAAGTTCTTTCCCAACTTTAATGATTCTGTAATTCTGTGATTCTCTGAAAGAGAAGTGTCACCCTGAACTCCAGGCTCCTGCCAACCCACCAGCCCTCCTTTCATTCTGTTGGGCAAAGACAATTTCTTTAAAACCCTTTAATAAAATTATGTTCTTAAGAAAACGGCTTTTGAGTCTCCTCTGCTGGAGTTGTTATGTATTTATTTGCTTGAAGGGCATCCAGGAGCACTTCTTTGGGCACCAGTGCCAAGCCATCTTCTGCTTGCAAATGGGATGGCTGCTGGCTGTGCTCTGGATGTTGCCCCAGGGCTGACAAGGAAGCTGAGTGTCTGTCACTGTGTCTGCACAGTTCTTGCCATTCTTGGGGCCCTGTGGCACCACAGCTGATGCAGGTGCCCAAGAGCCACCTTGCCAGGGAGACCTGGGCACTATGGTGGCACCCACTCCCCTGCTCAGAGCTTGGATCCTGAGGTGTCCTGCAGACCTGACCCAAGTGAGAGGCAGGAAGGTGGGAGATGGGTAAAACAGCTCAGCTGATGTGCTGAGACCCCCATGGTGTCCCCATCCCTCTCAGTCGGTTTGTGCAGGGTTAGCCCTGGGAGAAGGGTCTGCTGAGATGGATGCTGGACAGCCCCCAAATGCAGCCCAAATTCTCCCAGAGGCACCCAGGTCTCTCCACATTTGGCTTTAGGGCTTTGGGCAGCTGACCCCGAGCCTGGCAGTGCAGAGGGAGTTATTCCCCACCTGCATTGGCTGCTGCCTCTGCCTGTGTTAAGCTGTATTTTCTTGCTGTGGAGATGCACAGAGCGTGCCTGAGCCCTCTCTGATGGTATGTGCTGGCTGCACCCATCTTCAGCACCTCTGTGGAAAAGCAAGCAAGAGCACCTGAGACATGAGGCAGGATTTTGCTCTGGTTACGTTTCCATTTACTTTGGAAAATAAAATAGTGTGCTCTAGCAAGAAAGTGCTGTGATATTTCTGGGGATTTTCCAGCAGAGTCTGCCTGTGGCTCCAGATTTCTCTGTAGTCTCTGCTCTTTGTAGGTGAAACCAATCAAAAAGAGTGAACAATCTCTCAGAATTGTTTTCACGTGCACTTTTGAAGTAATTTTTTTACGGCATTGCAGTGCGGATCAAAATGCATTTAGGTTGGGATGTGATACCATAAAAAAACTTCTAAAAAGTTAGCTCGTTGACTTTTCAGTGCCTAGGTGCAAAGCAAAAAGGAAGTAATTTTTGGGATAGCTTTTAAAATTGCTGAGAGATGCAGCTGTCTTTTCACTGGCAGTTTCAAAACCTAGAGCTATGCTTTTTTTAGACTACTTTGATAAATGGATGTTTTGTTACAATCCCACTGGGCTGAGCTGCTTTCCGATTCCTGCTTCCTAGTTCTGATACCTGCACGATGGGAGGACTTGTCCCCATCGACTTTTTACGTGGCAACATCTGCTTTCAGGTCTTTCAATGGCCTTTAATAATAATGCCCTCAGTGGCCTGATGTCCACTTTTACCAACTTTGTGAGCACAAGGGAGGTAGTTTGGTGAAAAGTTCAGAAACTGCCGAATATTCTGTGTTTCTGCTGGAGCCGAGGTGCTCAAGATTTGCAGGGTCAGGACTCTGATCATCTGCAGGAGAAACCACACAGAAAAATGTGCTGCCTACGGCGTTGGTCTGGGGCTCAAGGATCTGCTGTAAATTCCTGCACGGATCTCCGATGCTGTGGTGGATGAGTCCTCGACTCTCAGGTATCTGTGTACAGACTCACGGAATCACTCAGGTTGGAAAAGACTCACGAGACCATCAAATAATGCATATGAGATGAGGGTGCCAAAAATGTCTCATTCAGAGGCTTGTGGAGAAGCCTGCAGCTGGTCACGAGATGCTTGGAAATCACCAGCGACAGAAGGGAGCCAAGATGGAGTATCTGATTCATCCACAGGCTTCTCATTATTGATAATGCTCTGAGGGGCTAGAAAAAAGGTAATTGCACTTCAGATGGAAACAGTGACTAAAAAATTATCCTTGATGGTTCATTTTTTTTCTCTAAAGGGCTGTGGATACAGCCTGTAACTGCCTATAACCATTTTTAATATGAGGCAATTTCTGCTTTAATGATCTTGCAGATCTCAAGGAGATGCTAACATTTACCATCAACTATTAGGTCTACACAGGAATATTTCACTTCTTCAGTACTAGCACAGATGATGCTCATGAGAGGTTGCTTAATTATACCTACATGTTGGAAGATGAGAGATAAAAATAAATATTAGTAAAAATCAACATGGTTATATGGGTATGAATAATCTTGTCCATATTGGCTTTTTCTTTTCCAATTGCTGATGGTTTTTACCTGATTTGCAGAGATTTCAGGGATGAGTGTTTCTCTCTCTGTGCAATTCAGATGAATGGGTTTGATTTTGCATTGCAAATGCAGTTGATGTAATGAGACATCGACTGTTGCAGCTCCTGGCACGGACACGGCTCTGGCCAGGAGTGCAGGAGAATTCTGACCCTGTCTGACCAGGCAGGAGTGAGCTGGGGAGAGCCTGAAGCGCATGGATAAAGCAAAGGTACCCCTCCATCTTACCCCAGAGGAGATCTTCTGGTTTGGTCCCTCCATTGATTTCATCACTTGTTTTTCCATGCCATTAAGCTGCAGTAGTGTGTTAGGCTAAATAGGTTTTCTTCCCTGGACATCACAGGGTAGCAGAAATCCCTCATTTGAAAGATTTACTATCAAATTCCCATGTTTCCTACCAAAAGAGCAGAGACTTGCAGTCACTTATCCCATATAATTTCCCCAGGAAGGGGTAGGGACGGCCACTGGCCCGCAGCTCAGCGAGGAGGGAGGATTTATCTCTTTTGGGAGACAGAAGATCTGAGGAAAAGCACAGAACTTGTCTATCAGTATCCACGTGCCCCCGGTGCACAGGCCTGCCCTTGGTGCAATGCATGGCAGGAGACCAAACCATGCTGGAAGCAGAGAGGTGCCATTAGATGGCCACCCTTAGCTCATGGCTGCACTAGATCCTCCCCACTAAGTATTTTGTTATTCCCTTCTCTGGTTCTGTCAGGAGCATAAGAAGGTCAGGATAATTTCCTTGGCCAAGGGAGCCATACCTGCAGTGTTTTGCCAACTGATTGACATTTCGGTGGTGATGGACATACGGACATAAAACTTTGCCCAACAGGCATCCACCTGCTGCTGCCAGGGTGAGGGAAGGGGGCTCCCTCTCCTAATTCTGCAGATATCCCCAAAGGGAAAGTGTCCCCAGTTGTTTGCCACTGCTCCAGGGCTGGATCACTCAGGACCGTCTCTCTTGGTGTCGACACGATGTGTGTGTTAAAGGCAATCAGAAGTTTTCATGCAGAAGATCTGTGACACTCAAATGTCAATAAATTCCAAAATAAAGGGTTTGATCACAGCATTATAAACTTCCCACATGAACCATTTTGAATGACTGGAGGGTGACAATCTAAATATAAATGTAATTTCTTTTTTAAAACTGACTTCAGGCACATATATACAGCTTTGGTTGACTTTCAAGAGGAGTCTGTGGGAACATCTGACAGCAAAATTAAGTTATATGTTTCTTGTGGGAGTTCGTTTCCTCCAAAAACAGCAAACGCCTTGTTTCCCTGGCACTCAGATTTTTAAACCTGTAATCCTAGCAGGATATGAACTGTTTTTAATTACCCCCAGTGACAGAATTTTGTCCTTTGAAGGAATCACTCGGGGTGTGAAGGGGAACAAGAACATTTAGTGCAAATGTGAGGGTGTGATTCATTTTTAGAGCTGGTGTGGTGATCAGCTCAGCCACGGAGGTTTTGGCACCGATTTCAGCAGGTCACAAGGTCACACAGGGCTCTTGTATTAGTTTGGGAGAATAAAGCAGTGAGAAGGAAAGTGAGAGGACTTGGAAGCAGGCAGAGGAATAAATGGGGTAAGGGACCAATTAAAGGGGATAAAAGCGAAGAGAAAAACAGTGGGCATGGTGAGGGCTTTAATGACTTGTACAGCACATTTCAAGGGTATTTCAGGTGAAACCTTTTTTGGAACACTTATTCAAATAGCGTCATTTCCACCAAAATAACTGGTTACATGACTAGGGTAAGGTGGATTTTAACCTTTATATAATCTTCCTATATAAATGCAACCGTTGCACAAAATGTCCTTTTGGGATACAGCGTAGAGAGAATCACAGAATCACAGAATCACAGAATCACAGAATCACAGGATCAGTTAGGTTGGTAAAGACCTCCCAGGTCATCCAGTCCAACCTTTGACCGAACACCACCACATCAACCTGGCCATGGCACTGAGTGCCATGTCCAGTTGTTTCTTGAACACCTCCAGGGATAGTGACTCCACCACCTCCCTGGGCAGCCCATTCCAATGCCTGACAACCCCTTCCATGAAGAAATTCGTCCTGATGTCCAACATGAACCTCCCCTGGCACAACTTGAGGCTGTGACCTCCACTCCTGTTGCTGGTTGCCTGGGAGAAGAGACCAACCCACACCTGGCCACAGTCTCCTTTCAAGGAGTTGTAGAGAGTGATAAGGTCACCCCTGAGCTTCCTTTTCTCCAGGCTAAACACCCCCAGCTCCTCCAGTCACTCCTCATGGGATTTACCCTCTAGACCCTTCACCAGCTTCAATCTCTGGTCTCACTCCAGCACCTCGAAGGTGTCAGTGTGTTTCTGGGTGCATGATCAGGTGCCTGCTGGAGATGGAAGAACAGTGAAACTCACTCTCAGGAAAATCCCTCAGCAGCCATCTCAACCCAATGAAGTTTGCACCTCGGTGTCTGGAACCACTGAAAACCCCAATAGATGGTTAAACCCCGAACCTCAGTGCACAAGGTCTGATGAATCACCTGTAATTGCCTCATCCCGTACACACCAGCCACCAGCTCTGTGCAGGGCTCTGCCCGGCACACTGGCTCCTCTTGAAATTAAGGCCGCGTCTTCTGCCGTGTCTCAGCGAGCTGGGAGCAGGATGGGAGTGTCAGAAATGCACATGAGCCCATTGTGGAGGATGCTGGAAAGGAGGGAAGCCAGCGTGGCACAGCGGTGCCATGCCAGCAGGCAGCCTGGACACCGGGCTGGTACTGGTATGAGCACGGGATTAAATCCCAGCGACACATTTGGGAACTTGAGGCAGCCCCATCATCCTGGCAATGTAAATATAAATGCAGCCCTTATCCAGCAGGGCTGGATCCTGCTGCAATAAATTGGATTAAGGGCTATTTTTACATTCCTGCTTCTGGAGAGGGTTTTGGAGGCCTGGAGACAGATGCATGTTCTGGCTGGGTACTGGCAGCCCTGTATCCACTCCTAGAGGGGTCACCAAGGGTCTGAGCAAGCCAGCCCAGGCTCACCTGAGGGCAGCATGGATGAGCTTCCCACCAGCAGCAGAAACAGGGGAAATCATCTCCCAGTGAGCTTGCTGCCTTCTTCTACCCCCTGATATACACCAAGACTGGATGCCCTCACAGTGGCTTTCTGCCTACACCAGGACAAGCCACTTGGGAGACCTCAGGAGCAGCTGTGGGAGCTGCTGGTGCTGCTCATCCCAGTGAGTTTTCTCTTCCACTCACTTGCTTTGTTGCCTCCTTGGAGAGCAGAGCTCAGTGGGTTTTTTTTCCCATTAGGAAATGAGCTGAGGTAGCCGGTGGCTCCTCAGGGATGTATTTGCAAATCAGGAAGGCACTCGAACAGTAACATCAAAATAGGGTGGCGTAAAAAGGGTAATTATTAAAAACAAAAAAAGGTAGTTTCTGATTTTCTGTGAATATGAATATCTAGCAGATTAGTAGGATTTTCTCACCACACTCTATGATGGAGAACTTTATGGCTGGAATTGTGAAGAACTTGAAACAGTCTGAAGATCTTAACTTCTCTGAAGCATGAGAGACCCTGAATAAATCCCAGGGGAATTGGACTCCTAGCATAGCAATTTTGGGGACACTCAACATCAGTGAAATGAGTGCTAAACAGCCAAAAATCTCCCTCTCCCCTTCACTGCTGGGCCCAGCATAACTTTTGGTGGCTGCAACTCTTCAGCCCTTCTCCTTTCTGCCGGGAAAGTAAGTTGTGTGTGTTTTGGCAGGCAGGGGCTGTCACACCAGCCCTCGCAGGTTTTGTGTCTGGCTGGACACTGCAGCAGCAGGCACCATCCACAGCCTGTGCCCAGCACCGGCTCTTGCTGGGGCTTGTTTTATTCAGCTGAGGAGATGGGGGCAGCAATAAGGGCGTTGCCTGGGTTTATAAACCAGGAAGGTTTGCCCTCTGGGCCCATGTTATCTAGCAAGATTAGCAAGCCTCCACGTTGGTGCAGTGACATTTCTCTGTTCGCAGCGTGATTGATCTTTTAAGTGCCCTTCTAGTCAATATCAACATTCCCAAGATTTCTCTTAATACCTTGGACAGATGGCTTCTATTGATTTGAATCGAAGTTGTGGAGAGGGGATATGTCAGGAGTTCCTTGCAACTGTTTACAGAGCAAACAGTTTCCATCTGCTCTCTATTTTATTGCAGAGCAAAGGATCACTCATCGGCAGAATTTAACGGATGACCGTGGGGTGCACGTTGGAAGCACACCCCAAAAGTTATCCCACCGGCCTCTGCTTGACCATAATGCACAGTTCACCCAGCATCTGGGCAGTTGTGGGGTTTCCCCATATGGCTCTGAGGTCTCCAAGCCATACATTTCCAAGGGGGTCTCACACCCAGGAGGGGCTTCTGCCTCGCCTCCCTCTCTCCGTGCTCAGAAGAAAGAACGAGAGGACTTGCATTCACATCCCAGGCAACATTTTTTCTCCTGTTTATTTCAAAAGTCTTTGTAATAGCTTAATTGCAACATTCCAAACGTCACCTGGAATTTGACATCCTCCCAGATGTACAGAATTCATACTCGATCATGTTTCACGGCATTAAAAACACACAGGAATGTTCCCCGGACACCATCAGCGGGTTCTTCCAACAGTCTCATTAACCACCAGCTCTACACATCCTCTGCCAACGCCTCTGCACCGCTCTGCAAGGCAGCTGCACATCAGCTGTCACTGCCTCCTGGATCCATAACCATGTTTCTGGGAATGAAGGGGTGCCAAGCCCGAAATACCCATTTTTGTTTGCAAACTGTGTATAATGTACCAGTGGAAACGTGATCCGTGTTTGATTGGCTTTGTGTATGGCTTTTAGTCCTCTTCACTCAAAGATCTTACAGTGGAAAAATCCTGAGCTGACATCAAAAATGGGACGGATTCATTAAGAGCACTCACAATTATGGTATGAGTTGGAGGCGAAGTTCCTGTCAACCCAGAATTAAAGCATTTTTAAAACTGCCACTTGTTTAAACAGATTTCAATCTTGAAATTTATTCCAGTTTAATGTTTTGCCAGGAAGCATCTGAAAGAGTAAAAATCTATGTTTTCCAATCAACGATTTACAGGAGCTTATGTTTCTTCATTTCACCTCTTACCTCGGTAAACACTACCAAAATTATGATGGAAAAATACATGCATCTCCTTTTGCCTTCTAGCAGGCATTGAAGTCATTACATCTGTTTAATTTTGCTATTCACTACCTGCAATTCAACCAAGTTACTCCAGATTCAAGCCCCAGGAACACTTGCTTCTTAGACCCTACCATCTCTTTTGGCTTATTTAGGTAACCTCTGTGTGGTTCAACTGTTTGGGAGTATGTTGAGTCATGTCAGGCACTGGGACCTGCTGCAGCTGTTTCTGGATGGCAAAATGTCCTTTTCTCTGACCAACACTCAGCTGAAATTCCTCTTGGTTGTGAAAAACGTCCCTGGCTAATGCCCATATACACCAGTGACAGTAAATTGCTTGTGTAACACTTGCTGCCATCCTCTGATTTCAGTAGCAGGGATGTGAAATGTCCCTAACGGTGTAGAAACAGCTGCAGAAACTTGTTCAGAAACTGCCATTTTGGTGCTGCAGGGCAATGTCCAGCACCCCAAACATCCAGCTGATGCTCTCCTGAACCCAAACCTCTCCCACTGCCAAGAAAACATCCAGCTGCTGCAGACAGAGGCAGCTCTGCTCACCACTTCTGCATGTGAGATCCTTACCACCTCATTTACGATTATTTTGCTTTTCTGATATGCTGATAATGGGTGTTTGGGTTTTCTGTTTGGCGTTTTTTCCTCCTTTTTTTGAAAAACCATGACCACTTGAAGGTCAGCTGCCAAATGGACTGAACGATCAGCGCAGGAAAATTGAAAATCATAACATCTTGTGTGTAGGCTGTGAATAATGGGCAACACCCTTTTGATCATTAAACCAGAAAACAATCTCTCTGTTTTCCACTGTTCTTAGCCCATTAAGAAGGCAGGGATGAGAGCACATTGGTGATGATTTGCACCACTCTCCTGGCAGTACAATCCCTGGCTGCAGACCAGGGGCTGGCAGTGGGATGGATCCCACCCCGGCTGGGGCTTGGCTGGAGGAGGCAGCTGTGGTTTGCCATGACATTCAGCTGCTCTCCAAAAACCACAGACACCTCGAGCCAGGGCCATTTTGTCCATTTTCTGCTGGGGACTGGACCAGTATTCGTGGTCTCTGGATGATGGGCATGCTTAAATTTGGGGGTGAAGGCAAGTCCATCCCTGAGTGCTATGCAGACCAAGGCATATGCCCTCAAATACATTTTGCTTTCATACAGATAAAGAAAACATAAGCTTTGCGTGCCCTGGTGCTGGCAGAAACCAAGGCTTTTCCCCAAAAGATGCAGGTGCATTGAGCATTGGAAAAGAATGATAATTTTGTGACACATGCCTGAGCTTTGGGGTCCAACTGTATATTTTAGCACCTTACTTTCTGTTCAGAACACCACTTACTTCTGTTGATTCGCTGTACTGGTAAGACAGTTCGTCTTGTTTTTACTGATAAAGATCTCTTAGCAAATATAGCCAGACTTGGTAATTGATTCGTCTCGTAATATTTATATATGCTGTCATCATATGGAAAGTCTAAACAAATCTCTCTATCCATTTAATGAGGAGAGAAGGATCACAGTGGGATTACTGCTTTGCCAGGGCAGAGGCACTGCAAAGAGCAAAACTCAGTCGATGGCTGCACCTGTGTCCCAAACACTCAAGCTTCAGGAACAACCCAGGGTTCAGAGGTGGCCAGAAACAGCCTAGCACAGGCTACAGCACTTTGCTGTGCTTCTCAGGAGAGGCTCAGTGCAATCTCAGTCTCCTTTTTTTACTTTTTTAACGACTGGCAAATGTCTCCTGATGCTCAGCAAATGGAACTGCCTGTTTCCACCCAGCCAAGCTGCTTTAACCCACCCCAGTGCCAAGTCCCAGCCACCAAACCAACCTCCAAAAGAACATCTTCGTGCATCAAGAGTCTGTCCATCACCCTTGGCCCCGTAGCAGTGTGGCCTTTTGGATGAAAGTGGTTAGCAGCCAGTCCAGCCCTGTGATTTATGTTTCTTTGCTTGAATTGGAATTACATTAGCATGCCCTTGGTTTGCAATGGCCAAACAGGCACAAATATTCAGGTTTTGAAGGTTTATACATGCAATTCTGTTCGCAGCAATCAGGCAGGCTCGGTGCTAATCCCTCTAGAAGCTCTGCTCATAGGAGCAAATGTACAGCACAGGGCATTTTCCAAATGGGACTTACATATTTCTGACTCTCAGAATTTGAAACAAATTAGATAAAATGGGCAAATGAAACAAGCAGGTCTTTTTACACAAAACCAAATTATTAACATCCTTCAAAGGATCCTGTCAAGCTATTCTGTTGGTAGAAAAAATATTCAGTCTGCTAATTCCAACCATGATGTAATTTACAATCAGAATTTACATTTTACAAAACGATTCTTAAAAGAAAAACGTTCAGAAAAGTGACTGATTTTGGTGTGTCTGGGAACATTTGCTGGTGTTAATATTTCAGCTATTTGCAATCAATGCAAAAAGGAAAGTGATACCAACCAGAAAACAGCACAGAACTGCTCGTTCCTTCTAGAATTCAATGCAGAAGTGAGCAAACACCAAAAACAGAAGAATTAGCTCCAGAAGTAAAAGTTTTGAGGTTTGTAGTAGGAGATAGCAATGCCAGCTCAGTTAAAGATATCTACCAAACTGTGCCCTTTCAAAAAGAAACAAAATAAACAGGAATACTTTTCAACAGGTTATCTTGAAACTTGAGTAATTTAAATTGGCTGGAAATTTGGAACTAATATTTTTGCTGAGAGTATCCAACAAAGTAGTATTCTAGTGAGCTAAAAATGGGTTTGTATATGTATAATTATAGCATTTTTATTTTTGTAAATAAACAATGTTTACATACACAAAAAAACACCCCCACAAATAATCCCCAAACAATTTTTTAGATGTTGTGCTTTCAGATACCGAGGTTTTACAATAAAACTGGAACTGAATTCTTGCACTGGCTGTGCAGCCCATGGATGTTACTACGAGCAAAAATTTCCTGGACATAATTTTACTAGCATGGAATAGGAAATTATACCCATTGAGAAAACCTGGTGTTTGATTTGCACATTGTCAGAAACACCAGTAATTTTTTCATGTTGTTTATTGTATGTTATTATAAAAGCATTAATTTTGCATTGACTCACTGGCTTTAAAAGGTACTCTTACAGTCTGCAAAGTACAAAAGGAATATGGGAACATCTCTGTATTCCTTAGGTTTGAAAAAGCGTCACCTGCTGAAGGTCCGATCCTGAAAACACTTGGGACGATGATGTCACACACTTTCAAACCCACCTACATCCTCATGCCAAGTCTGGGCTTGGGAGCCGGCTGGGACACACCTGGGCATGACATGGCCCTGGGACTAGAAGGACTTGGAAGTACAGGAACCTGCACCTCTGATACACCCAAAATACTGATCATCTCCGTAAGGGACTAGCATGGCCGCTTTCCCAGTAATAAGCTGGGCAATTGTCTTCCTAAAATCAGCCCTTGGCAGTGTCCTGTATGAAGATGGTGACTGCAAGCATGTGGTCCCTCTCCCCTCTGTGTCTCACAAAATACCTCTCTCCGCGTTCCACACGAGGTAGCTGAGCCCACGACGCCACAGGAGCTCCTTGGGGGGGGTGACAGTGTCACAGCGGTGTGGAATGATGAGGAACACGAGCGAATGCAAAGCACGTCTTTGGTTTTCTGCTGGATTTGCTGGACAACACTTCCAAGCCTCTCCCTTTCCCCACACTTTTCATTCCTCAATAACAGCACACTTGCTGTGGTTTTTTTTTTTTTTTCTCATGCTAAATCACCAGACTGTTGGGTAAATATCCGTATTTACTCCCTCTTTTTTTTCCAGGGGAGGACTAAACACGATACATTTGAAGGCTGCAGGTCTGCAGCCCCACTTCAAAGCTAAACTGCACCACTCTGGATCCTTAGAGTCAAAAGTTTGGATTTGACCTTAGACCTCTTTTTGCCTGCGCAAAATTTAGGGCAATTGCATTTTCTTTTTGATGGTTTAAAGAGATCAATTGTAATTAAAGGGTGGATGTTACCCATTTAGCAGACAAAGAGAGAAAGAAAAAAGGTATGTGTCTTTATTGGCAGCTGCAGTCAGACTGTGGCCATGTAAAGTAGTCCCTCCTCAGTGCCATTGTCACACAAGGTATTTATGATGCATAATGAACCACTTACTGTGTATGTGCTAACATGCATAGCCTTTGTGCCAAATCTCAGTGGAATTGCCCATACTTTCCTTTATTTTCCACAATGTAGCGTTTCTCTTTCCCTAGCATTCATGAAAGCATAATTTGAGCTCAAATGTGGACATATTCACGGAAAAAGAAGAAATTGCATATTGGTTGTACAATGTGCAATGCACACTTCATTAGTTATTTTGTGTGAGTCAAGTACTAATTTTTCCTAATTGAGTTTATTATGTAACACAGCATTTATGCATTATTTAAATGTAACACTGCAAATGTGTGTTGGTTTGGAAAGGCACGTTAGTAATACAATTAGAGCAGAAGCCATACCCACAGATTTGCCAGGCTAGCAATCAGCAAAGTATGATTTTGTTGAGATTAGCTCTGAACATTCACTGCAATGATTTGCCGCTGAATATTTTTCAAGTTAAAGGCTAGAAAAAATACTAAAATGTGAGAATGGTCTCATTGCTACAGCTAATTTCCAAACGGTCATAAACTCATCCCATAGAGGCAATCAGGTTTGTACCGAGCCCACGTGGCTGGCTATATGACCTCCACTGCTGCTGAAGTCTTTCTCTCAGCAGCAAGGCATGACTGAAATATGGGTAAATGCTCACACTACACCCAAATTTTCACCCACAGAAAGCTGGGGAGGAGAAAAGACTGAAGGTCAGGGTTGAAGCCGTGCTGGGACAGCAGCACTACACCGACAGGGGCGTTTCTGGGCAACCTGAGCACGGCACAGGGCAGTCCCAGAGAGCTCTAGTGAGATTCCTGTCTTCCAGTAGTAATTCTGGTTGCAATCAGAGCTGGTAACTGCCTAAAGAACCTTGACATGCATTGCTGTGCAATGCTGCTTCTGCAGGGAGACAGGCAAAGCGCAGCGTCCTCCCTCAGATACTGTCACCTGTGGCCGAGGTCACTGAGATTGATCGGAACATCTACGTGGTCTGAAGGATGTCCTTTGCATTGCAAGGAAATAAAGAGCCATTTGAACTTTTTCAAATTGAGAACTGTGTTTGCAGATGGGAAGAAACCAGTGAGAACCAGGTGACATCTTGGTGTGACTCCAAACTTTGTCCAAGACACACACAGGGAAGACAGACCCCGAGAGGTCAATGTAATGACTTGCCAAATGCTACAGGTTTCACAAGAAATTATTCCTTGTAACTGTTCTGTCCTGAGCTCCGGGGTTAAGAGAAGATGAATTCACTTGAATTCGGTCATTGTTGCTCATTAATTCTCACCTACATTTTGATTTTCATCTGCAAGGTGAGTGCAGGTGCCAGGCGAACGTGGTATCTCCTTTGGGCAGCTCACACCTCTACCACTGCTGCTCTCAGTAGGGGCTGCCTCACAGACAAGTCCTAACTCCTGTAGCTTTCTGCTGCTCCTGAACGCTCCTCCCTGGGCTCAGGCAGCAAAAGACCAGTCTGGGAGACAGGGTCTGAGCTCAGGTCTGTGTTGCCTGTAGACTCAGCAGGCAGCTGGGATGTCTTGGTCTGTGCCAGGAGTTACTGCTGCTGTTCTATAGGGTGGTGCAGAGGGGGTTGTATCAGGGAAGATGAACTTTTCAAACCTAAGTCAATTGCATTCTTTCAAGGTTATCCATAATAAAATTTGAAAAAGAACCCCATTTCTAGAATGTAACACAACTCCCAAGTTACCTGAAAAGAAAGTGCAATCTAGTGCAGTGTGCTTTCACTTTCCCACTCTGTTCCTTCCGTTTCCTTCTGATTTCTTGTGCTTCAGCCTGTGTCCAGGTATTGCTGGTATCTGCTTTGTCTGTGAAAATGAAACACCAGGAGGAATTGCACTTGGTGCTACTGGTGCATGTTTAGGGGTTAATTCACGAACGGAGCAGGCTGCCCCGGGGAATCCGAGTTGGACCACGCACAATAAAAGAGGAGTTAGGTGCCCAAGCCTGGCAAGTTTGAAGAGGAGTTGTCATTAAAAAAAAAGCTAAAGGAAGAGCCCAAGGGACTAGGAAAGACTGATCTCAAACCTCCTATGTCCCCTTGGCTCGTGTAGTCATGCACAGGAGTGATGGGTGCCCAGGTAGGGCTGGCAGGCTGAAGAGTAGAGATTTGGAGCTTGGTTTCCATGCATCCTGGAAAAATACTTCTGCTACTGAATAGGAGGGAACTGTAAGGCCACCCTTCAGCAGATGTTCCCCAGTGAGACCCAGCTCAGTAACTGTGCTCTGACCTTCTCATAAACCGAGCTTTGCTGAGACAGATGGGTTTGGGGATTTTTACAGGACTTAGATGTGACCTGGGGGTCCCTGTGGTTGACTTATGTCAGCTTCTGGAGATACGTGACGTGCAAGAAATAGGGCCGCTGGTAAATAACTGGGCATGCACTTCATATGCCTCTGGGGCTGAAGAGAAGCAGAATGGAGATTATCAAGGACCTTGGGTGTAAGCAAACATTAGATTTAAGTGAACAGAGCAGCAACCTGATGTCCAAATCCCTTGAGACGCATAGCTCTAGGAGCTGGTCCAACTTCCCCTGGAGTTAATAGGAACTACAAAGGGTCCTGCAAAGGCACCCCTGTGACTGATGGTACCAGAAAGGCTTGGAAACATTTAAATTATGTTACAGCAGACTGTGTGTCTGCCTTTGCCTGGACTCAGAAAAAGTACAGAGGAGAAATGTACAATTTCGTATTACTTCACTGTATTTCCCAGGCTGGAATAAGTAGTTTGAAAACAATTCACAAATTTACAGTTTAAACAGGATCCTAATCATAGTTATAATATTTATCCTTTAAAAACAACTCACTGAAAAAAACCCCCTTAATCTGCAAACTTGTTACCGTAAAAATAAGAGTTCTTGGGCTCACAGAATGTTGATACATTTGAGCATGTTTTTATGAGCAAAATAATAATTCTGCTGCGGCTTGGGGCCCTATCTGTTCAAACTCCTAAGTCCTTTGGGACAGAGCCTGTCTGCCCTGATTTATGTAATAGTCCTAATGAGTAATAGTCCCCATGATGACAAATGCACCAAGACACAACCCTAAGGGAGGCTGGGCTGCAAAAAAAGAGCAGGGTCCCATTCACACTTTTAATAAACAAACACATAAATCATCATAGTTAGAGATTTACCCGTGGGGGTGATCCCAAGGGGAAATAACAAATTTTCATTCTTTTGGTTTCCTGCCTGTGCTGTTTCCCTTGCATCTCTGGAAGGCACCTTCCTGAACTGGGTCTTCCAGCAGTTGGAGTCTTTTCCAGACCATGACCTGTCCCTGTACATCCTGCTTAAATTTATCCTTCGGTGGGCTTCAAAAGGAGCATCAAACACCTCTTCCTGCCTCTTTAAAGAGGATGAGTGCACAGACAGGAAGGGACTCTGACAGATGGACCTTGAGGAGCGTCTCCACCACCAAGAAAGCTCCTGCCTCTTGAACGCAGCCCCTATCATACCACAGAATCTTAGGTGTGAGTCTGTACCAGCTGGAAACACGTTACAATCATCACTGCTTGTTTCTGGCCAAGCACGTCTTGATAAAAGCTGTGACATTTACAGTGTGATACAGACCCATGTGTGATGGTTTATCTGCAGCTCTGATTCCTTTTTGTTAGGAAAAAGATACATTCACTGTCATAATTCACCTGGCAGGCTCAGGTGTGCAAAACCTCAAATTTAAAGTTAGTTTTCCAAGGGTAAAGTCCAAAACATTTTGCACTGCTACGAATTTAAAAGAAAGCAGAAATGATGGCTACTCCAAACCCATGCAAAACAAAGTAAGTAAATAGAGTAAAATATCTATATGAAACGTCACAGAAATATTTTCAAACATTTCTAATATCCCTAGTTTGTGTTCATCAGCTCAGTCAATTTATTCAGTGACCAACCTACTACTCACGGTCTTGCCTACAATTTTCCAGTAAGTTTCCAAGAGAAGGCTTCTTAGAATATAAGCTTAAGTTTTGTTTCTTGCTTGGAATCAGCAGAAGCCTTTTCATTATCTTCACAGTGTAGTAGAGAGAATTTAGAGAAATGATCCAGAGCTGTTGCATGTATTTTTTAAAAAGGTTTGCAGCAAATCCTCTGCATCCATTTGTCATGCTAAAACTACACACTCTAGACCAGGTTTGCTTTTGGTTCTTCAGTGGTTTGGGCTAGCACAGGTTAAATATGGCTTAAGATGGTAGCAGCAATGGCTCAAGGCCAATTTATGACTTGGTATCAACATTTTGGGGGAAGCCAGTTTCTGGGGGAACTCCAAAGCAATGCTCTTCTGTACAACCTGCACAGTCAGATCTGTGGGAAGCAAGTACAGGGTTGGGGGCCCTCAAAGAACTGCAAGGAAATGATTTGCACCCATCTCTGCAACAATACTGCAGAAGTAAAAGATACAAATTTAGGACAACAGAGAGCCTACATTCATTTCAGTGACTTATTTCAATGAGAAAGTAATTAAATAAGCATTTTTGTGGTGATGCAAACTTTTGATACCAGAGGCGCATACTGGCCTCTCTTGCGTTACACAAAGTCAGTTCTGAAGACGACAATTGCCTGTTTTCTGTTATTCAGTAGGGAGGAACAGTTTTGTACACCTGAACACGGTCCTTGATAATCCCCTGACTTTCAAGAGTTAGGTGGCAGGTGGTCTTTCAGACAAGACTGGCTAAACCCCATCATTTGTACGAGGGGAGCTCAGCCCATTCCATCCTCTGCCACTGAAGTCAGTGGGATTATTGAAGTGAAGCACAGTCCCCCTAAAGTTGGTGTGACGGTGGTCACCTACGTGTATGTCCCATACAGGCCTGCTACGAGGAATTGCTGAAGAGCATTGAGTACAAGGCTCAGGGCCAGATCCAGACTCCAGCAAACTGTGAGATACTGGTTAGCCAAAACTTACCAACGCCACGTTTGAATCTGGAGCCCAACTTGCCCGCTTTATGCCTTTCAACACAGAGTTTGGGTTCAGGCTCTGCTCTGAAGAAGAGCATGTTGGTTTTGACACCATCCTAACCATGCACATTATCCTCCTATAATTGCACCAGATTCTGCATCAAAGACATCCAAGTCTCATTTAAAACCCCCTTAGGGGAAAATTGTAACATAATGGTAAAGATCTCACTGCATATTAGAGAAAACTTATAAAACCCCCAAGAAGTAAAACGCTGAACACCCAATGAATACCAAGGCTGTCTTTGAAATTTAAAACTTTCCAGTAGCTTGCAGTGGTAATTCCGCCCTAACCACCATTTTATTTTTATTTAAGAAACAAAAGGAATTCCAAAAACTCTACCTAGAATCACTTGTTTCTGCCAAGCGGTTGTTCATGATGGCCAGAGCCCCCACCCCCGCAGAGAAACCGTTCTGTCTCGTATTGATACAGACATTCCTTGGGTAGCCGTTGGCCGTCTCGGACAACTGCTTCTGCAAAATGGCCAGGGAGACTTTATTGGACGCTGTGAGCTCCCTCATGGAGATCATCTCTCCAGAGAGCCTCCTGCCCTCGGTGTCACTGTCGTACTGTCCGTCGGCGTCCACGGCGACGTTGTGGCGGCGCAGGCGGGCTCCTGGGGTGATGGCGTTGCGACGGCTGAGGCGGGTACTGGATTTATGGCACTTTGGGCAACATCTGCATTCCAATTTTTTCAACACCCAGTTCAAAATTTGTTTGATTACGATTGAGATGACATTAAAAAGGGAGTATATGCAACATACCCCCATTAATATAAATATGAAGTTCCCGAATCTGTATAATCCCTGATGTTGGTACGCAGCGTTTTGGCTGCTTACCAAATCTCCAAAGCCGATGGTGCTGAAGGTGACAAAGCAATAATACAAGGAGTCAACGTAGTTCCATCCTTCCACTGCCGTGTACATGGCCGAAGCGCAGCAGGAAAGGGTAATAGCAAAAAATCCCAGGATCAGCATCACGTGGTAAACGGATGGCTTCCAGCCCACGAGGCTGCCCACCCCGGACACAGCGGGCCCCCTTCGGAAGTTGGGAGGTAGGACACCACTTCTGCGCAGCTGTCTCTCGTAGCACGCCTTCATGATGAACGCCAGGAGGGAGATGATGCGCTCCAAGAAGAGGTTGAAGAAGAGGATGGTCCCGGCACACCCAAAAAGGCCATAAACGATGAGGAATACTTTTCCAGCCACGGTTGCTGGCGTGGTCATTCCAAAACCTACGGTGTGGAGATAAACGGGCAACATTAATGACACGGGTTTTCACGTGTAAGCTCGGGATATGTGTACCTTAACAAGGCTCCCATCTCACTGGACAAAAGGAGTGCTATCTCTAAGTCAGCTTAGGCCAACACGAAACCAAGTTTGGTAAAGAAGGAAAGCACCAGAAAGTTCAAGGAGATGACTAAAACTTAAAAGTGAGCAAAAAATCCTTGCAAGATGAAAGGCAGCGCTTTAGCAGAGCAACACCACTCTGTAAATGCAGGTGGAAAACTCACTGAGCCCAAACCTTTTCAAGGTGGGATGAGGTAAAGAGGCCATTCCCCTGCTCCCACATGTGTCAGCCATCAGGACCTGATGGAAAGTTTAAGTTCTCTGTTCACAAGCTGTAACCCAGTGTAGCATTTTTGTTACAGGGGTCTGATTATACCATTTCCCCTGAGAAGATGGAAGTTTTCAGGTTGTATAACCTCCCAATATTGAATATTGTTTAAAAAATAACAGCACTTCAAAGTCTTTTCCAAATCCCAGCTGTGACCAGCCCACCTGGTATCACCACAGAGGGAAGGAAAAGCCATCATGCTGCAGAGCTGCCTGGCAGACTGAGGGCATTGGGAACTTGCAGATGGATAATTACAGCAGGGAAAAACACTCCTGCACAGTTAAACAGAAAAATCAGAGCACATAAACTGGGAAGATCCAGCAACAATATTAATTCACCTCTTCTTTATATGAATTACTTACTGTAATATTACTTATTATTATGACATTACTCATACACACAGTTTTATAAGTAAGCAATAATGCCTTGTAGCTAATGGTTAAATAACAGCAAAAGTGAACTTAAATTTGCATGCAAATAAATACAGTAAGTTTAGTCCATGTTATTTGCTGATACCAGTTATTTTATGAAAAAAGATTACATATATTTCACACCCTATCTCAGGAAGGTTCTTCTGAAACTCAGTTCTGCAGGTATTGCCCTTGTTCTGCTATTCTTCTCTGTAAAAACACTTGGTGGCTCAGGCAAGGAGCATAATGACAGGATTGAGGTGACTGCTTATGTCCCATGAAAAAATAACCACATCTAATTTGAATTAAAGGTTTGTGAAAAATCCACATTCTGAAATTTCATTGCTGTATTGTTCCACCAAAACACTGAGCAAGTAACATATTCAAGGAGGTAAATATCAACACCAGACTATATAAATAGAAGTTGGTGAAGAAAAAGCATAGAGAATAATGAAATCATTACAGAGCATAATGAAATCATTAAAATCCAGTTTATTACCACAACACACCTTTATGAACAGCAACAGGAAAAATATTGCTTATATATACTGAGTTGAGATTCTTGCTTGAAACCTACTAATTTATTTTTGCAATGGCTGAATTTTTCTGGGTAGTTTATCTGTGTTCCCTTCCTACTTTGTTGATAGAGAATTTCCCATTGGCTGATAAAAGAATGTAAATGCTTATGACAAGTAAACTCAGACACATCTTTTCAGTGACATGAAGATGCAGGAGGGAAGAGGTGGTCCTACTGTCACAGCAGATTTGGCAGGCTCAGAAACAGCTATGTGCCAGCAAGTCAGACTACACTTCATAATCTGAGTAACCTGATCTAGTGAAAGTTGTCCCTGCCCATGTGAGTAGATGACCTTTCAAGTCCCTTCCAACCCAAACCATTCTATGATCAAAAACATAATTGTAAAAAGAGTATTTTGTGTAAAAGTCAGTGAAAAACTTGCACAGTATCACCAGAAAATATTACCAAAAATGTCACTACATTTTGCTTTCTCTCTCCATTTTGCAGTGTTAACAAGACCACCTTCGAGCAGACCTCACAAAGCCTGCCTTGGGCTCTGGGAAGTTCTCACTTCCTTGTCTGTGGGGTGGACCTGTTCTCTGGATTGGGCTGGCTGCTAGCAGGAATCTTCTCATTTAATGATGAAAATCCATAAGTGCCTGGTCCTCAGAAGGAGCCGGGGAGCCTGTTGTGGTTGCCAGCTAGGGATACACAGCCAACTTGTTATGGAGAAGGCATCTGTTCGCCTGTGCCTTGTCAGCAAAGCACTTAAACATGTGCTTCACAGCAAGCATGTGAACATCACCATCAAAATAAATGGGTTTATTGTCACACATACGGCTAGACACATTTATTAATTAGGAAAAAAAAAAGAGATAGCGACAGTTTGGATCGAGCTGTAAATGTGCTGAAGCTTTTTAGTATTTTCTGGTGATCATTCAAGAGAGGTGGTGAAGTTATATATTTTTGATGCTGTTTGTTTCATCACAAGTTTCTGAAGCAAAATGTTACCAAAATTCGGTATGTAGCTACGCAAGGTGAAAGGGCCCATCACAGCAATGAGAGTGCTAAGAAATACATAAAACAGGCAAAAAGTGAGGCCAGGCAAACAGGGCATCATTTAGGTTGGAAATGACCTCTAAGACCATTGAGTCCCAGCACCTGGGACTTTAGACCTGTTACCCCAGCACCGCCAAGCCACCACTAAAACACGTCCCTTAGGTCAGCAGCTGGCTGAGGGAAGCAGTCACGGGCTCTCTGTGCAGGGTCATCCTCTGCCAGCTGTGTTTGTCCCTTCGTGTCACCCCAGCCACGAGGGGTCGGTCCTGGTGTGTTCTGTCCCTCATCTCTGAGCTCAGCCCCCACCCAAGGCTAAGAACATGGTGATGCCTGGATGAAGCAAATTCATCCGGAACCGCCTGTGCTTCCAACACACTGCGAGGAAAAAAGTGCAACAGGGCTTTGCATTTTTCATGGCCCCGAGACGTATTTTACAGGTACCTTGCGGTTGACTTTGTGTGGCTCAGATGCAATATTTGAACCTCTCTCATGCCAATTCTGCCTCACCACTTCAGATACAAGCTCCATGGCAGCATTAATTTCAGCTGGTTGATACTTCCCCTCCCCAAACAAAGAGAATTAGTAGAGATGAGCTGATAAAAACCCTCTTCAGCAGCCTCTTATGGTTAAGTGCTGGCATTTAATGAGACCCTCATCCTGACTTGCATAACAGGTTTGTGGTTACAATTCTGCTCATCTGGAGTTTTAAATTACTTAAGCTAGGGATGGATTCAAGAGGTAGAACAGATGGACAAATTTGTGACATATGCTTCCTGTTGCTCTTGCTTTCTTTCCTTTTACCCACTTTCTTATGAGTAAGAGATGGTTGATGCCAGAAGACAGAAAAGAATATAGCAGCTTTAGTACTTGTGAGCTCTCCTCTCAGTCAAATTACTTTGGCAATTACCTTGTCTTACTATATTTTGAGATTAAAGGGGGTGACAGTTTTGCAGTAAAGATGTATTTACCGAGAGAGGCAACAAGTTTTGGTGACTTCCAAAACTGCACGCAAGAAAGTCACAAAAACAGAACACAAGAAAGGGCATAACGCGTCCCTGCCTCTTCCAGCCACCCCAGTTCCTCTCATGCAGGTGAGACTCCCACAGGACTTCACTCACACAGCAGGTCGGCACACTGGAGCAATCATCTGAAATCCCAGAGTGAAACAGCACTTAGACCATCAGAGTTGCATCACCTCTATACCACTGTATCGCCATGGTGCAGTTATATTTAAAGAAATCAAAAGTAACTAAAATGGTTGAAAGTAACTTTTTAAACAAATGGTTCCTGAGAGATAAACGACAACAGAAACAACTATAACCAGAATGCTGCTTCCAGAGGGAAAGAACTTCTTGCAACATAAAGGCTAAGAGATGGGGGTTACAGAACAGAGACAAATAAAGAGCAACCGATTTTCATGTTTCCATGTTCATTCCACACTGGCTTTACTTCATAGCTTTCCAATAGTCCTGGTTGGTCTTTACTGACTAACACATATACCATACTACACACATATATAGGAGCAAAACATCCTAGTCTGAATCCCCCATGTTTGGGTTTCGGTGCTTCCTTCCACCCTTTTCCACCTGTCTGCATTTCATTATTATTTCCCCTGAGAGTCATACCTGTGTATTTCACAACTGCCTCTCATTTATTCTCTAGCTCCTTACCACCTAACATCCAGAAACAGTTGCCTTGGATACAGGGTCACAGCTCAGAGCTGACAAAACTGCTGCATCCAGAGCTTTTACCCAAGGAGTGGGAATACTACGAGTCAGTTCCTCCACCCGGCTTTGCATTTTCAGACTACGAATGAAAGACTTACTTTCCCTTTAACATCTTTCTCAGCCTGCTTTACTAAAATACCCCCCTTTGGGCTCAAACAGTACATTCTTTTAGAGCTTTCCCATTGCAAAGCCTTTAATATCAAAGTTGCTGTAAAATCCCATTTGATCTCATTTAGATTACTATCTGCAAACACCTCCTGAACAGCAGCGGTCTGCCCAGCACTGTGAATTAAGACCCTTTAAGCTGGACCTGTGCTATGTCTGTCTAATAAATGAGATACAACTGCAGAGTTTAGGGCTGGCCTAACCTGTATAACACACGAGCTTGCAGTCCTTGGTGACCCGTGTACTGGGGCAGATATTCCATGGAGAAAATACTGAGTGACTATGCAGATAAGGACTGGCTTCCATAATCATTCCATCTATCCATTCATCCATCCATCCTTGGTTTTACATATATATATATATATATATACACACACACACATACACACCACTTCAAGATGAATAAGCAGGCAGTTTCTGGCATTTCCTAACTTTCTAAAAATAATTTTAAATACATTCCTTTAACAGAGACTACAGTAAAGAGGTGGTCAGAATTCCTGTAAATTTGCTTTGTGAACCAAGGTGAGCTAAACCAGTTTCTTTCCCCCCCCGCCCCGAGTGTTCCACATATAAAAATGTGCATACCTGCACCCAGAGACTTTGGGAAAAGATGCCCAGTCTATTCAGTGACCCGAAGGAGCACCATAATAAGCTTAATGAATGTAGTTAAAAACCATCCGTGTCTCTGCTGGTGCTCCTTGTTTCATTTCCACCTGTGAAATATTAGTCAGGTGTTTGAGACAACTGCTACTCAAAAGGAGCCACGCTGGCAGAACAGAGCCAGGAGATGATTAATTGAACTTTAAGAGAGTTTCAAAGAGCTGCAGGTGATTATTACAGGCTTTCTACAGTACCAATTTTATTCTATTTACACACAATGGTGATCGGGTTACTGGTTATCCAAAGTGCTGTGATGCCTAACATCAGTGAACACCAGAATCGATCACCCTTGGCATTTCTCTGCTGGCCATGCTTCAAACCACAGGCTAAAAGGTCATGACCACATATCCATTGCTCTTTAATGTATGTTGGTTTTAAAAAGAGTTAATAGAATTGTAAGCCCAAAATAAGCCAAGCTTCCTTAGGAAAAAAAGATTCAATTTGTAACAATTACATTCAATAACTAAAAGGTGAATTAATAAATAGTTCTTAAGTTACCAGGTACATGTGAAAGGTATAAAAAGAGACTAAGGGGAAACAATATTTTTCTGCAGAGGAGACTCACAAAGATGAAGCCAAAATTTTTCCCAGCTGTGACTCGGGTGAGGCCAGGAGACAGGGCTGGGCAGGAGCGCCTTGTGCCAGGGCTGGGAAGCAGCAGGGCAGCTCCATCAGGGCAGGGGTGCTGGGACTCGCCTGCTTCTCTGGCAACTGGTGATTCCTGCATGTGGGCAAGGGGCTTGCAACTCCCACAGGCATCCCTGGAGATCAGTAGGATGCCATGAGGGGCTGCCTGGTGGGAATGATGTAAGAGGCTCCTGCAAGAGAGCGGTGCGATGGAGAGCACCAGCGTGTGGTGGAGGTAACCAGAGGCGCTGGTGGCTGTGATGCTAGGATTGAACAGAGTACTCGTGCTCTGGAGAGGAAATTTTGTAGGGGTGGTGGTGATGAAGGACCTCCTCTGCTGTGAAGAGGACTAGGTAGCCAACTGAGGGATAAGAAGCTGCAAGGAAACCTGTCTCGGGATGAAACCCTCTGAAGTGGGAATGTGAAGACTGACCCCAGACACAGAGTACTGGCATGCAGAGGTGCTGCCGTGTGGGGCCGATACCTGGCCACGTCAGGCAGGTGAGGAGGGGACCCCATGACCTAAGGAGAAGTTGTCATGTGTGATACAGCCAGAGCAGTGTATTCAGGGTGAAGGATACGCCAGACAGAGAGGAGTAGGGGTGAGCTTTCATCTCAGAAACCTCAACCCTTAACATCTTGATGGGGTCTAAGGCACTGGGGGTGACCCCAAAGAAACCTCAGGGAAGGGGAAAGGAATAACCTCCTCAAAACCTGGCTGAATGTTTAACTTCCCCTGCTCACCGCAGGTTTCCCAAGTGTGTTTTTCTAAGCTGACACCTTCTAGCTGAGCTTTCCAAGAAAGATCTTCAGTCTCTAGTGGGTACTCAGCAGGCACATTTATCAGCTCAAGTGGCCTAACTTTCGTGTATTTGAGTCACACATGGCCCTTAAAAAGATAAACGCTGGGGCTTCAGCTTCACCAGCAGCAGCAGTGTTCTTGCTCTTTTCACTTAGCAGAAGCAGGCAAGCTTTTTTTCTGGGCTGTACTGCACGGTGCCCTGCCTGTGCACAGCCTGCAAAGAAAGTGCATACCAAAGACTTAACTAAACAAGTCTACCCTTGCTCACTACTACACGCCATTATCCTAAAGACAAAACCCAATAAATACAGAAGGAGGTCTGGTGAAGTTGCTTTGGCACAGAACCAAGCCAAGGAAGAAGCAGAAGTGTCTCTAAATCAGTTTTACGGCTCCCTGGCTGGGGCCAGCTTCTCTTTATACACCTTGTACAAGCAAATGGGGACTGACTTCTGCCAAGCCACCAGTGCTGCCAGCTGAGCAGCAGCTCTGGCCCGAGGTCTTGCTAAGCAGCCCCCCCTGAAGAGGTAACACATGAGGAGAGTCACAGGCTCGAGGCTCAAAGTCTTTGGCAAGCTTATGTTTAGTTCTCTGGCTAATCCTACTGCAACAGAACATGGTTTTCAATGACGGAGAGGGAGCCTCTCCTGAAAGGAGATGGTGGAGAATGAAGCTCAGAGAAGGATGAAAATCAGGAGTAGGAATTCAAACTACACAAAGAAAGTCAGGACCTACAAACTGGCACTATTCTTGCTGAATTGACTGTAAAGGGATGCAAGTGTCCTGTGGTATGACAATTTTCCTTCTCTATTAACATATTGTTCATAAACTTTCTTTCAATACTTAAGGTTTTATTGTTCTTATAAATAATATCATCTTCTTCTCTGCTAAACTCTTGGGGCCAGTCTCTGGTTTACAGTCATAAGAATCAAGACTGAAATTATTTTCTTCATTTTATGCTGCCTTTCTTGGACAAATCTTCAGCAAGATGCTACTAAATGCCCTCCTGTTATTCTGCCCCTTGGCACAGCTAAAGTACTTGAATGACTTGTTAAAACAGAAAGAATATGGGTTAGTATTGCCTAAATTAGTCCTAAACCACCTCACAAAGGAAGACTTCCAGAAAAAGGAGACGAGAGCAGGATGTTCTTTCTTCTGGTTGCAGCCTGTCTCCTTGTACATTGATCTAAAGTAGCCCAGAGCTGCTGCCTGTGGCTGCCCCCACACCTGATGATTGCAGGGTCCTCTCTCTGGCTTGTCTTCTTTCCTTATCCTAACAGCTGGGGAAAACCATTTTGCTATAATCTTCTCTGAAATGGTGGTGGTGTTAATAATGGAAAAATATATCCCACACGCTCCACGGTTGTTTGACAAATTTATATACTGTGAAAAAAACCTCCCCTTTGCACTAGAGCCTCAGGGTCTTCACACTCTCACATTAACAGCTGTCAGGGGGTACAAAACCCCTGCTCGTATTCCAGGCTGTGTGAAGAAGCATCTGCCTTGGCTCACTGCACTGCCAAATATCACCTAAAACACAGAGGCTTCTGAAACACCATCAGACAGAGGAAACACACCTGAATTCAGAGGAACTGTTTTAAAAAATACACAGGAAACAAAAGCACGATAACCAAGAAACACACAAAGTGTGTCTCAGTAACCATGGATATACACGATGGTAGAGCTCATGGACCCCAAGAACCACCAATTCCTCCTCTCTCTAAAGATGTGTCCAATATCTGAAGCCATACACTGCCACCTCCTCTGACCTTCCTACAGTCTTCATGCAGCTGCTGATTCCAGGTGAACATTGTTCCAAAAGTAGATTTCTGTTGCAATCATAATTTTTCATCCTTTAAAGCTGCTTCCATTCTTATTTTCATATGTTTTTTTGAGAATGTTTTTTGTGTGGATAATCGTGTATCCAAGCAACACCCTAACAGAAAAAAGCTTATGCCCTGTCACTTCAAACATCAGCATTCACACATGCTTTTGCTGTTTATTGAAACTTGGAGTTGTATTTCAGATGTCAACACCCAAGGTTGAGCCTTTTTTTTTTTCTTCTGAACTGCAAGTGAAAAAGAATAATGGTATCCAAATTTTGTTACATTCTTGAGACATTATTGGCTTCTAAAGAATACTTGCACATGTACTGTTATTTCAGTGCCAGTACATCTCACAGTGCCTCTTTTCAGGCTAAGAAACAGCATTATCTGAATCTCACAAGTGAGCTTGGGTCTATGTCATATTTCCCCACATAAGAAGTCTGACAAAAGAAGATGTCACTTGTGGGCTTTCTGAGCCTTACAGATGGGAAAGGCTGTTTAATGGTTACATTGTTGGCTTATCTTTTGACTGGATTAGCAACAGACTTGTGGCGTGTTTTTCTTCTGCCACTGGTGTTTGTGTAAGTAGGTGTTCAGAGAACATCTGTTTCTTGATAGTTGTCTCAGCTATTCTGCTTTACAAAGAGTTAGCCTACAAAGATGGATCCAAGGGATAAAAAGGCCCTAAACATGAAAACATCCTTTCCACTGTTAGCCCTTTTTTTTTTTCTTTTCCAAATCTCTGTACAAACTTCTACAGTTACAATTTAATGAAAAAACTGACAAGTCTACCTGGACTTCTTAATGGTTTAAATATACCTTCATGGATCACTTATTTTAAAAAGTTCCAGCTGAAAGCAAAGAAGCAAATTCTTAAGTATCTCTTTGCTCAGGCAGCTCTTCCAATTCATTCATGGAGGCACAAAGACCCAATTTTAAGTTACTGTAACAGAAATAGAGGGTGACAGGACTGCTGACTAACCAGTTATTTCTCATTTTTTACTTCTCCATTTGACTCTTCCTTCCTTAGTATGCATTTCCCTTGACTATTTTTAAATTTAATGATACTGAACAACTTTGCCACATTGTCAAGACAATTTTGAGCTTTTGATTTTATCCGAGATTCTCCTGGTCCTCGCAGCTCCACCAGTAGCAGTTTTTGTAAATGAACAAATCATCTTATCAAACAGCTTCTTTCTGCCTCTCTTATGGAAATCACAACTTGGATTTAGGATCTTTACACTGCCAT
Organism: Mohoua ochrocephala; assembly: GCA_013398855.1. Taxonomy (NCBI): domain Eukaryota; kingdom Metazoa; phylum Chordata; class Aves; order Passeriformes; family Acanthizidae; genus Mohoua; species Mohoua ochrocephala. The sequence goes on along the minus strand of VZTA01006927.1, from coordinate 142,473 downwards.
CACTCCCTCCTATTTCCATCGGGCTTGAAGCAGACTTGACTGTACACACACTGAGCACGAGTGACACCGTGTTCCTTGTTGGACCTCAGGAGGGAGATATATTGCTTGCACGGTGCTCAGGCTGAGCAAAGAGATGACAGAATACATAATGACGAATAACCAAAGGCATTTTATCTGGCTTTAACTGAAATTTACCGAGTTCGTTTCTCACTCGGTTCTCGCACGGGCAAATTTCTTCTAGCTGCAGTTCCTGCTGTGATTAAATTTGCCTGCGTAAGGCTTGAGAATGACTGGGAAACATTTGGCCAATGATTTCTACAGGCGAAGAAGCTGCAGTGGAACAAGCTCAGAAAGGTTAAAATCCAGTGAGGAATTGCTGTGGGGCTACAACTGTTACAGAGGTATTACTGCTTCTTTCATGCACTTATTATGGATTTTTCAACATGAGGAAGAGCAGTGCCTTACCCACAATAAGCAATCCCATATGTTAACATCAAACCGTTCAATTTCTTATCTTATTCCACTCCAAAGCTTTAATTACTTGTAAAGGCTGCTGATGCTTTGCCTTGTCTAGTGCAATTAGATTTAATTTTCACTCTACTTCTCATTTAATTCAAGAAAGATTGCACTGAAACCTTCCCATGTCTTGGTGTACCAGCCAGTGCCATCAACAGACCCACCAAGCTCAGGGGGATGGATTTTACACGGTAATAACAAGTGCATTTGTTTTATAAACCTGGTGTGCCAATAAAGTACCTAAGGTAGCATTTCCTAAAGCTCTGCAGACTGGTCTGCTATTGACTTCAGCAGAGTAGGCTATTGAGGAGATATTTGATTTGTCTGGATTGCTATGCAATTGCCCCTTGGATTATAATTCTGTTTGTTACTAGAGTGCTTCCATTCACGAAAGGTTTTTATTATCACTTCAAACATTTATTGTGCTCAGGAGGGCTTTCACATTTCAAATGAACCAGCATGAACCCTAATTTTTGTCCTTAAACATCTTCTCCCAAAATGCCCTCAGATGCTTGGTGCTGACACACTACAAAAACTGTCTCTTTTGATATAGGTAGGCAAGGCTTATTCAGATCATGGCCACAGGTTATGTTCTCAATAATACCAAGCTGTTTCAGTCTAAAAATTGCAGATGAGATGTTCAGAGCTGGTTTTGCGTTGCTCTAACCCTGATGCTACCATGGCAAGAGGCAAAATTCTCTTTGACTTAATAGCTTCAAAGACAAGATAACACTGCATTCATTAAAATAAAGGAATGACATTGTATTTTCCAGCACACCACCAGGAATAGGTAATGTTACATGAAGTTAATTGTCAACAGAACTACCCTATAATTGTTTTTCTCCTCTCTCCACAATGAAGAGCAATTAAAGCTTGCACAAAAACAAGGCAGTGTGCTGGCAAAGATGACCCCGTGGTACAAGTGAGAAAAAATGATGATGCGTGTATGATCTGTGTCATAGAACTGAAGACAATCAGAGAAGGAAGAAACAGTCAGACTGAAAAAGAAATGAGGGTCAATAGCAGGACTAACACCAGGGAAAGGGGGCAAGCATGATGAGGAACAGAGAGAAACTGTAAAGCTTTACTTCTGACTGCTTCGGTAGCTATTAAAGTGAAAGACTGTAAAGACATCAAACAAATACTCAAAAGTTAAGCAAGCAAGCAAATCACCAGTAGAGAAAGGAATACTAACTGGGGGAGGGCAGAAGAAGCTGGAGCAGTTCAGACTGCCTGGGAAAGGCAGGTGAGCAGGCAGCGTTAGAGAAGGAAAAGAGGGAATATCCCCAGGAGAGCAAAGTGGGGGGAAGACTCCAGAGACTGGCAGGGCTCCATGGGAACACAGGGCACAGGGTTTCAGCAGGTTTTGGCTTTATGAGCCTGCAGCAAACAGGGCAGCTGATAAGCCCAGTAATTACGATCCCTCACAGCTATCACAGGCACGATAACTGGTTTACAGGGAGGTTGCTCGGTAATAGAGACGGACTGGCTGGAGCCACGCGTGGATGGAGAGCTGTCAAAGGGGTGCTTTGGCACACCAGTGCCTGGTCTGCAATCACATCTCCGAGCTCTTGGGAGTGCAGAGGGAACTAAAACAGAGGTATCTGCTACCCAGCAGGACTATCACCGAAGACCAGATGGAATGTTCTGCTAAGCAGGAGGTACGTGCTCACTAAGCAGACATTGCTCCTTCAATTACCCGAGCTAGAGGGACCCTGAAGGCTGCAAAAATGGAGACTCCATGATTACAAACTCCAGCTGGTTGAACCTGAACCAGCACCTAGCAAGTCAGCACAAAATTTCCCCTAACTTCTGAGATACTGGACCATATCTCATGTAGTGCTGGGCAAAGTTTGGTTTTTGGATGACTGCTCTATGAAGCTGTGGTGCTTGATATTAAATTTGGAGACCCCACATTTCAGTGCTCCAGCTGAGCACCTCAAACTCCACAGCCATGGCAAAAAGAAGTGCAATTTGGTTGTTCTCGACTTCTCCATCAGTTACTGATGTTAATGTTTTGAAACATTTAGCTAGGGTTTAATATTAAAAGAAACCTCTGAAATGCTTAGATTAAGTAATCTGAGCGGAAGTGCTCTGCAGAAATCATTCATTTTAGATGACCAAAGCACAGTGAAATCTTTATTTTCTGTGGCCGGCATAACCCTACAGGGGCAGGCAAAGCCTAAGAAGTACTGAGATTAAGATAATATTTTTCAGAATTTTTTTTTGGTTTTAAAAAGGGCTTTATTTCAAGTACTGGGGTTCCTCCCTCCTGCTTTCTAGAACAAAATCCCAACAAATTTAGGATCAAAATCATTTCATTGAGACCCTTCCGGGCGGGCTCCTCAAGTCACCTGCACAATTAAGTGGAAGTATTCCAAGTAAAGCTTCGTGGTGTTTCTCTCAACTACAAGAAAGCAAGCTGTGATTTAGATTACTTTTCTGCTCAGAGCACCCAACCTATGCCCACACACTTAGGAAATTCCTATCAGTGGCACCCAAAGAAGTTAAAACTCCCATGCAGCTATGGCAAGCAGAAAACATTGCTATGGTGACAGTTTTTCATGTGAGGAAAATCAGTGCAGGATCAGAACTCTCCACAGAAATATGCTGACCATTGACCTGCTGCCCTCTGAGCCTCTTGCTCTCTGTTCTTTATCGAGATTACCCGAGTGAGAAAACAACTCTCAGAAATCCACCGGCACATTGATCAAAACATGACACGCACCAAAGGAATCAGATCTGCCCGGAACACACTCTCACTCTGCCTGCAGATTGTGTATAGGATGGCGAAGACAAATAACCTGACACTGCACCTTAATAACGCTGCCCGCTCTTCCAGCTGCTTTCTCATTTGGTTTTGTTTGATTATTTCTTAACTTTAAGAAGGTCAACTCCGGAGGCAACTCCCCCCTAACCTGAAGCCTCTGCAAAAGCTGCCTGTACAAGCCTCAGAGAACTGCAGAGCCCTGAGGAGGTGACGCTGCTGCTGATCAGGTGCACACCCCGGTTTGGCCGTCGCCTTTTGGTTGGGTTGGCCCTATAGACAGTGAGGCTGCATTCAAGGAGAGCAGAGAGCCACAGCCTCCCGTGGCTGCAGTTCTAATTCCCATTCTGGAATACAACAATGAAGAAGATGGGACAAATATATTTACCCCTTAAACCTCCAGACCATCTTGGTTATTTGTGGGATTTCTTGCCAAATTATGCTATGTTGTGCTTGCTCTCACAGGCTCACCCCCGGCTCCTGGCAGCGCAGTCCGACATCCGACCTGTGCTTGCTGAGCTGTCCAAATATGTCTTGCATATCACTCCCAATTAATTATCATCTCCAAAACATCTGGACCTTCAGATATTCTCACAAGACTATGACACAGAGCCAGAGGATATTTTAGAAGTGAGTGGTTAGGGTACTTAGGTTGTGGAGCACAAGCAGAAATGATGTGCTGGGTGTGCTGGGTGTGCTGCGTCCCTACAGAGAGAAGGTCTAACCCAGCTGACATCCTAAGCACGGAGAGAACAGCTGCCAAAGCCAGTGAGATGGCAGAAAACACAGAATGTTGTGTCTCTTATTTAAGAGCAGAGCATGCCCCATCCCTTTGGGTGGAGCCGTCAGTCCACAGGAATATTGAGCCATTTAACAGGACACCTCAGGGATAAGGCAAGTGTGAAACAGTCCTGCTCACTCCTACACACTGTGCCCCCAACACCTGTAACCTTTGCACGGCTGTACAGAGAGACCATCCCCGCATCTTTTCTTCCCAGGGGCGCTTCTCAAACACACACAAGCCAGACATGTTCCATCCCAAAATCATCTGCCCACAGTAAGGGTGCTATAAAAAAATATTATATCGAAAAATCACTTTTACACATCGGAGTACTTCACTTGACCTCATTTTTTAATGCCTGGTATGGATTTCTATAAACCAACTCTATCATTTGATTTTTGAAACATGTACTTACACATAAGAAGCTTAGAATCCACTTTTAATGGGTCGACGTTTCAAAATGTTTTACTCTACAGGCACCTAAGGTTTATTCTAACACTTGAGAGAGGAAAAAAATCTGGGTACAAAGTCTAGACTCACAGACTGAGCCAGAAATCCAGATCTTCAGGCATTCCAGAGTTGTCTGATGTGCTAGGCAGAACGAGTCTCTGCTACTAGAATATGGGGAAAGCTAGGACTGATTATGCCTGCATCTGTAACACTTTACCAGGAAGAAATCTGGTCTGAGTTATACTTTTGCTCTCAGTCTTAAACATAAAGTGCTGGGAACTATAGGTGGTTTGCATTTGGGGAGGGAAGGAAAAAACTCAACTGAAAACCAAAGCCTACTGTCAGTTAAACCAAAGAATCAACAAATTTCACCTAGCTGCTCCTTAAAGAAATCAGAATAATAATAATTGCCTAGAAACCCAGTACCTTTTGGAGTGCAAAATAATGACTGAATAGATGGTGTAGTCTGACAGCAAGCAAACAGAAATTAGACTGAAGTATTTTCTTACATAGTTCTGAAAATCCAGATGCGCCTAATGAAAATAGACTCAACATTTCATTATTCAAGCACAAACAATACAGTAATAAAAAATGAATGCCCAGAGTGCTATCAAGAGGGTGTTTTATGGACTGTAAGCCACTTTGTGGGCTATTCAATAAAATACTTTAAAATTAGAATTTCAACTCTCACTTCTTAAAGACCCCATTAACATATTTCTCAACCAGACTGTTTGATTGTGTCCCTGAGGAGTTAGGGAAGGGCAGAACTGCAGCCAAGGAGGCACCTAACAGAGGGGAGCTGCTTGGCTCTGCAAAGCTCTCAAGGAGCGTGGATGGAGCAGTTCTCTCCCAGCCTGGCTATGCCTAATCCTAGTGTTCACAGAAGGATGAAGAACTGGAGTCTCCCTCCCTCTGCTCAGCTTACACAAACTCCAGGAAAACTTGCAGCCCCTGTCCCAGGGTGACTGTATTTCAATGCCCACATTTGAAGGATTTAGTAGTTTTATTAAAACTGTCGAGAACAGAGTGAGGGCTCGAAAAGACATAGCACAACTCCTGCAAGCTGGAATCCTCTACAAGTAAGAAGCTGAGTAACCTGTGGGTGATTTACCCTTGAGAGACACTGAGTACACTCGCTGTTTGTTAAGCAGTGAGTAAGGAAGCTTTCCAACACGTCACCAGGATAGTGGTGTGTTTAGCTGGAGCAATAAAGTTGCTTTGACACACGTAACCGATGAAGCTGTTGAGGAAGGCAAGCTGTTTTGACTCGGCATGTCTGGTAGTTCTTGGCAAGGTCGGGTAAAAACAGCATTCTTGTCAATTAAGCACGACACGAGAGCAAATCGAATTGCTCTGAGCCAGGATAACGGGGTGTGTGAGCTGACAGTGGGAAAGGTGCTCCAGGTGGGTAGGTGCATAAATGAGCTGGCTGGGAGGGAAAAAATGGACCTCAAAAGAACGGCTTTGGAACTGCTCACCCAGGTGACATCTCGATGCCCTGCCATTTGCGCTCTCCCGTGCCGGGACCACGAGTCAGACAGCTTTGTGCATGTTTGACTAAGAGCACAGCCTTATGTTTTAGTGGAACAACTAGTTAATTCACTGGGTTTTTTTGCTTCTGCTGGGTGGAACTGCCAAAAATAACCGAATACAACTGTGTGGTGGAAGAAACCCTGCTGCAGCTGAGCTCACCGTGGGCTTTGCCTCTCTACCAGCTGCAGCAGCTTGAAGAGGCACGCGGAGAGAAGCACTGAGGTGGGGGCAGCAGTTGCTCTTCATCTGCAGGAGCTGTACATGTAGCTGGCAGAAGCCACGCCAGGATGGAGCGCAGCAGCCTCGGGATGCTGGTGATCCGGCAGACACTGCTCCTGCCAGGCTGAGCAGCTTGGCACCCCCAGCACAGCGGCTCTGCCACGGCCTTCGCTGTGCCCACAGGCACAACGGGGCCTCGCTTCCAGCCACCTTCTGCTGCATCTCCTCGCTCGGAGCAAAGCCCTGCCCTGCAGCAGGCTCTCTGAGCTCACACCAAGCACTGTAAGCAATCCAGGAGTAAGTACTGGCAGGTAGCATTCCAAGGGAAGGTACGACTTGGGGAACACTTGTCAGAATCCGGCCTTTGTTGCAGATCATGAAAAACAGTCTTCAGCCTCCACCTCGCATGTGAGATGTGACATTATTGACTCTAAGGAGACAGCACTGCCCTCGGTTGCTGCTACAGGAATACGAGACACACAACTCTTGGTTCTGCCACTTACACCTGTCAAGACTGGCAAAAGCCCCTGCTGAGTTCCTCATTCCCTCTGCCCAGGTACAAATGACTGCAGATGGGGCAATGAGGTAGAGATGGAAACAAATGCAAATGAAGAGAAAACATTTTACATCTCAATAACCTCAGAGAGGGGAAGCCAGGGTTGGCAGGGAAGCGATGAGTTTACACATCACCTGAAGATTTCTCTGTTTCCCACAGCAGGTGTAAGGAAAGAGTGGGTTTGTTAAAACGTTGGCTTTTTTTGTTCATTCACTCACATCAGTCAAAATGATCTCTTTTAAACATGTGTTGCTGTGATGAAGAAATGCATTTTAATTAATACTTAATTAAAACGGTGCTTTAATGACGGGCTACTGAATGTAATTGCAAACCAAAAGTTAACTGGATTTTTCAATGCAAAAAGTAACAATACCTGACAACATTGCTGTACTCACCATCACGACTCCATTATACGGATTAGTCATTATTGATAAAACATTTTCCATACCTAATGAGTGTAAACGCAATAATGGGCTGTGAGTTTCTTCCTCTACAATAAAGGGAAAACACGACATTTACTCTCAGAAGACACCTGGCTTCTTACAAAACTTAAAAACTGGCAGAGTTAAGACCACTAAGACCTTGTGTTCAGGGACAGGGCTTCTCAAGCAATAGTCCAAGAGTAGTAGATAGCCACAGAGTAAAAGAAAAAAATCCTCCCACCAGAACTCATCACTTGCTTTACTAAGTGCTGCTCTTCCTAAACACCTATGGGATGTGAAAAACTGCAGCCGCCTGCAGCGATAACACTGAGAACATGCATTGTGCTACAGCTGGAAGACACACGACTTCGCGTGCCTTGCGTCTTTAAACACGTACACATCCTAACTTTGCCAGCAGTTAAAGCCGGCACCAAGTTGAGCGGCCGGGCACGGCGAAAGCCTGGCTCTCGCTCAGCATCTCCATCAGCCCGCTACCGCCGGCCCCCGCGCCGCCTCTCCCGGTACCGAGCCACTCGCCCGGCGGGCGCATCGCGGCGCAGGCAGCGCTGCTCGGGGAGCCGCCAGCCCCGTTCGCTCCTTCGGGCCGGCGGAATGAAGCAGCTCAGCCGCCGGCAGCAGAAGTTCGCTGGGGAGGGACAGGGCTCCCGCAGCCGCGACGGCCGGCGCTCCTGCGAACCCACGGGTGCCGGAGCGCTGCGGGGCGGGAGCAGCGCCGGTC
>VZTA01006927.1:28059-133425 GCA_013398855.1 Mohoua ochrocephala | reverse complement strand
GGGCGGGACGGGGCCGCCCTGCCCTGCCCTACCCTGCCCTGCCCGCCGCTCCCCGCTTCTCCGCTCCCCGCTTCTCCGCTCCTACCGCGGCACCGGCCGGGAAAGGAGGACACGGCGCTGGTCCCTCGCCATGTGTGGGATGCGCCTTGCCCGCTGCGGGGGTGGTTTGGCTTCAAAACCTTTCCTCCATGCCCGGTGCCCACAGGGTGTTTTGGGGGGAGTTGGTGGTGGTCAGTGGAGCGCTAATTAATTAATTTCAGCCATTTCTAGGCGCACGAATCGCTGTTTCTGATCTGACTCCACAGAGGTAGACCCAAGAAAATGATACATTTTGGGTTCGATGCCAAATGCCCATTTAATCTTAGCTAGTATCTGAAAGGTGATTTTTTTTCCCCCCTAAGATGCTGGGTTCTGTCTTTGCTGTTTGCCTTGGAACAAACACTGTAGCCTTTCATATCTGTTATGCTGCAGTAAGAACTGCAGTCCTTTCCTGGGAGGCTTGAAGTAAATAAATACATTCATTTTTTTAAAATAAAATGAGAATTCACACTGATAAAGTATTGCAAAGAGGATGGGAGTGATGCCAGTCCTGCAAACATATGTGTAGGGGTTGATAACACGTGTAGGAAAGATCTGTGCTTGGAGGAGGAAATGCTCCCCACAATTTACAGTTGCCAGTGTCAGTCTCACTGGGATGGGAGCTTGTGCCCTGGTTTATGGTTTTTTTTAGCCTAGGTTCTATTTTTTCTTTTTTTTTTTCATACAAGAAAATATTTGCTGCCTCTTGGTAGCTACATGATATCTTTTAGCAAAGGGCTATTTGCCATCACTAGAACCTCTCCATAGCTTCACACATTTATTTCTTATTTTGGATCTGAGAGATTTTGCTTTGCCATGAGATTTCACGTTATTGGCAGTTATCTCTTGGCCACATCCATAGCAGGAGAACTTCCTCCCTTTCTAACAGGCTGTTCATACTTGTCAGGTGAAGAAAATGGCTTGGGTTTACACCTATGCTTCCTAGGAACAGGCCACAGATGAAATGCAATTACTTAGTTTGCAAAATACTCTAATCAAAGAATCATGTCCTGGTAGCCACTCAGATGTCTAAACTTTGGGTTTTTGCCATTACTGCTTTTGTGCTAAAGCATTTTGTTCAGCGGAGGTGAAAAAGGAAAATGTCTAGAAGTATCAAAGAAGATTTCCAATCTCCTGTTGTGCTCAAGGCGACCAATACCACATGCAACCCTTAAGAAAAAAAGTGGCTCCTATTTCAAAGTGTCAGTTATTTCCCATTATAAATACTAAAAATGAATAAAAATAAAATAATTAAACCAATAAATCACAAACCCAAGAGCTGTGGGAAGCTATAGCAGATCTCAAGGACAAAAGAAGCAGAAAAAAAATTGGGAAAGTATATCAGACCTAATCAAAAGCCCATTGAAATGAGTGGAAAGTCTCCCATGGATGGTCAAGGGCTTAATAGGTCCGATATGGGCCGTTTAGTGCCAATGGTTATAGTCAGAAATAATTTCCACTCTGGTAATCCAGGACTAATTACATGCAGTCCACTGTGTCAGATGATGTAAAACTAAGATAATTTACCTGAATTTGCAGGAATTTTGTTGCTGCAGATGGGTATCATGGTTTAGATTCCTGGTGTTCCTGTGTTTGCAGGGGAAGTAAGACTGGGTTTTTTTGTTTGATCGGTTGTTTTTGCTGCTGTTTTTTACTCTCCTGTTGGGAACATTAAAAAATGAGGGTTCAGTTCTCTGGAGTCCTCAGCAATTTCATCTAATATGAGAGGCCCCTGATGTTTTTAGTGAGAAGCCAGTTAGCAAGGTTTGTGTAACTCATATTCTCACCACGCCACGCGTTGTCCCCTCTTGGGGAATGGTTGGCTCCTAGATGGGGAGTGAAAAATTGTCCATTTCCTTGGGTGACACGACTGAATCGTTTCCAAGCGGTAGGAACTGACTGGCTCTGGAGTCTGCAGTGGGCTCTCTGGAGATGTCCTGCCTGGGATGGATGATGCTGGTGGGATGCTGATTAGCCTGAGGAATCACATCATAGATATGAAAGCCTACCAGTAACTTTCCATGAAGAAAAAAGCTAAGCTGAAGCAGCAAGGGATGTGGTTTAGCTGCTTCAGCATGGGCAAGATTGTATTTCCAGCATCACCGAATCATGGTTTCTAAGAATTCGAGCTGTTGACAGATTTTCAAAATGTTTTGACAACTCATTTCACTAAGATTTTTTTACTTGGAGCCTTGAAAATTTGTCACCGTTTTGCAGAAATACTTCAGGTTTTTTTGGTTATAAAGCTAGGGGGAAAATGTTATTTTTTTATCATTAAAGTCCCACTGAAAATGTTTGGCCCTTTCCAAAGTAACTAGCTCTTGGAAAAACTCCATTGGCTGGATAAAAATCCCCTAGAGCTGTGGCTTAACGGAAGGTCGTGGTTTTGGTTGCTCTGATCCAGATACCAGAGTTAGAGGAAGCATCCTGAAGCTGCTGCTGCGCCCCTGCTTGGGAACACTCTTAGAGGCTATTATATGGTTAAACAAATGATGTTTTTCTAAATTTTCTTGAATAATTGAATCAAATCTTGAGGGATTTGGTGAAAACATCACTGTCTTTAAAACCACTTGCCTAGAATTTTTTAAAAGCTGATGGTCAGCTGTAAATTGGGCTTTATGCTAAAATTGGATCCCTGAGATGTGGGAGTACTGTATGCATTGCACCAGCCATTTGGTTTGTCAGGAGGTCAGTGTTTGTAAAAGCAATTATTTTAATAACCAAAATGTTATGTTCACATTATTAGCTTGGCTGTTTAAAGTGAGGCTCGTGCAAAGAAATGAGATAGGCTCATTAAATGTTTAATTAAACCATTGTCTGAAAATAGGCCGTACTGTTAAACATCACATCTCTTTATTAAAGAATGAAGTTTAAAATGGTATTTTAAACCTGAACAAGGACCGGTTCCTGTTATTCTTTTCAAGGGAATAGTTCTTTTTTTTTTTTTTTTTTTTTCTTTTTTTTTTTTTTTTTTGGTGGGTAAAATTCTCTAAATTCTCAACCGTGGTTTGACTGTGTGACTCACAAGCAAGTTAGCAAGACCACTTTTTTTGACTTCAGGTATACCAAGACCTCCACTTTTGTCTTCTTGGTTCCAATACTAGCTTCGCTCTTACGCGTTCCCACTGACTTTGTAGCAAATATTTGCCAAGAAAAAATATCAAGTACATCATTCAGGAGCTTTTAACCGCTATATTGGCATGGAAATGTCTCAAGTAGTTATTTGGAAATGTCTCATGGAATCTGAAGGTAAACATGCCATACAGTCCCTGACCTGAAACGTACAGCTTGTTTGCAGTAGCTGGACATATTTTCTGCCTTGACAGTGACCAAAGGCAAATAGATTTGTAACTGCTACTGCAGCTAGAATTAATATGCAGATGTTTTTGTGTTGCTCTTCATGCAGCCCAATATGGGCTGTATAAATTAGTTTTTGTCTGCAACATGTACCAAAGAAATTATTTTTCAGTGAGTGGCCGCATGGTGAACCTGGGTGCTTGACAAAGCTGTGCAGGCAGGGAGGTGGTGCTCTTCTTCACTCGTACCTCCTGCTGGATTTCAGGGGACAGTCTCCTTGGTGTTACCTTGTAATTAAAAGAAATGGATGAGGTAATTGGTAGTCTGTGCAACCAGGGCCTTGGTAGCATTGTGAGTAAAGGTTTCAGTCACAATGCATAAAAGAAATGAATATGCCCAAGTTTCTGAGTTAGAAATCTGGTTACTTTAGGATAGAGGGTTCTTCCCAGTACCTGACTTAGTGTGATGACAGATCGAGAGAGTGAAAAGTGTACTAACTGCGACATATTTGGGGATGAGTGTGTGTTTCCATGGAACCTTACATGTTACTAGTGTCTCCTCACCCTCCCCAGGCACTTGTGTAGACTTTGAAGAAGAAGACCAGTCCCGTGACCCAAATGGCCTTTTATATTCTCGTGTCTTCTCTCTGTGTCTGGGTGAACTTTTGGGGAGGGGAGAGAGAAAACAGGCAGGCTTATTACTGGTCTTGAAGCCACGAGTTGCCCGTTGCAGACAATTTGGTTGAAAACAAAGACATTTTATGGGTTGAGTAGCAGGTGGTCCATGCGGAGTCTCGGCATGGAACTGTTTGCAGGTAGCAGGGCTGTGTAAGCCCCCCTTGCTCTGCCAGTAGCACTCTGGCTTTCACGGGAGCGGAGCTGAAGAAGCTGATGAGATAAACTTGAGAATCCTTTGGGAACCATTTCTTGAACTCCCAAACTCAAAATCAAGTCAGGGTGAGAGGTGGGAGTCAGCCAGTGCAGGTTTTGGTTTGCTAGGTCGAACTGCAAAGGGATGCTAAGCTGCAGGGAAACGGGAGTATTGTTAACCAATGACATGGTTTTACCAGGAGAATTATTTCCACAGGTTTAAGAGAAACAGGAAGCAATCACTGTTTAAATCAGAGATCTCTTCATTCTTCCTGCTAATTTATGAATACGCAATGGCCTTTTGTTTTTATTTTTCCTGAGGCCCAGTGATCTAACTACTACTCTCTCACTTTCACTGCTCTCACTGAGAGAGAGGATGATCTAATTAGTGCTGGCAATTACATTCAATTTAAATCTGATGAATAGCCAATTTCAGAAGGCCTGATTCTGTCTAGTGCTCTGAGCATCCTGAGCACGTTAATGTGTTAGTGTGTGTCACTTGCCTGTACTGCCAACGGAAGCTGGAGGCACCCTGCATCCTGTGCGGGTAGTTCTGTGCTCACATGACTTCGTTTCCTCACAATTTAGGTGTTACGAGATCTCGCATTTTATAGGAAAACCTTCAACTCTGGTGGCTTGTGTTCTTCCTGCATTAGTTTTGCTAATTTCTCTTTTTCTGTTATTGCTTTGCACATGGAAATCTCAGTCAGTGCCTTGGCGTGCAAGGGATTTTTAATACATTTTAGTAATGGAAAGCTGCTATTCTTCTACTCGGGAAGATGCAGCTCTGTAATATTTCTGAGGACCTGCAAAGGATAATTTCTGAATGCACGACCCACTGGTGAGTTCGTGTAGACTGTTAGGCAACAGGGAAGTTACCAGACTTCTTTTGAAACCCACGTTGTTCAGCCTAAGCAGAGCCTGGCCTTTCAGAAGAGGTCAGCATCCTTCAGCTCTCCAAGTGAGCAGCTCAGTTTTTGAAAGGACTGAAAGGCCAGTTAGGCAGTTCTGTAACCTGCCATTTCTCTTGACAAGAATTTGGAGGAAAGAAGAAGAGCTCTTTGTAAATCTGTCTGTTAAAGTTAGAGATGTGGCCCCTGTATTCTGTGGTTGAGGTTCAGAGTGCAGAGGGGAGGGATGGACGGACAGATGCATGGATGGATGGATGCAGAAACCTGCAGAATGGGATTGGTGCAGCTCCTGAGAAATCTGCATCCTCCAAGCCCATGCTTGCCTGTGTACCGATGAGCTGCAGGGAGCTTGCCAGGAAGGGAAGTAATTTTAGAGTGTGATTTGGAAAATGATTCAGTTTAAAAATTGCTATTTTTGAAGGGCTACTTTCAGCTGGGATCCAGTCCCCAGCCTGTTCCCAGAAGCACTTGCCTTGCTGCAGCAGAGCGTGGTGAAAAGTGGAGGAGGAATGTCTGTCTGGGAGCCGGCAGCCCTGAATCTCGTGATGCCGCTGAGGAAACAATTCACGGGGATGGGGCCTCCTTGCATTTCACATCCCTTCCTGCACTTGGCAGGTGAGTGTTTGACCCAGCTAGGTTGGTGAACGTGGCAAAGGTCACTCTGCCCACCCTCCCTCCACACTCAAGGGCAGGTGCTGGCGTGTGGGTCTGGAAATGGGGCTGCTGGGCAGACAAAGTTTTGAGACAGGAAAGCCTGCTTTATCCTGCTGACATAGAAGCCAAGGACAGCATGAGGAATTTAGGAATCAAAGTTGTGAAATGGCAAACACCTTTTTCATGCCATTTGAAGATGTATTGTATGTGTTTGACAGAGCCTGTGGCTGCAGCTCCTGCAAATCTCTCCAGCCAGTGGCACCGGAATGAAACCGCCTAAGCTGACACTCGCTTCATCAGGCTGAGGCTTTACAGAAGTTCAGGACAGGCAGCATTTGATCACAGCACTGAAGAAAATATTGGCAACCTCTTTGGCCTGTTAGATTTGCTTTCTAGGGTGAGAAGTTTCAGAGAGCGATCCTGTGCTGATTACACCTGTCAGTTATCAACAAACAGGTTAAAATGTCCCTTCTGCCCTGGATTCGTCCCTCTTGTTTCTTTCAGGTAGGTGCTGGCTGATGGTCCTCTGAGGTAACTTACCCTGGTAAGCTTTTCATAAACAGGTTCCACTTGTGACTAAGCAGCTTCACACAACATGCTTTGTTCTCGAGGATGCATGGAATCGAAGTGGATGGCTGAAGACTTTGCTCTGCTTCCTATGCAGGTATCAGGCACGTACGAGGAAAGCAACATCTCATCTTCAGAACAAATTCTAAGCTCCTGCTAGGAACCAGAAGGTGAAGAGAACGTCACGGTGAGGAGGGCTCGCTTTTACAGCTGTCCATTTTTGCCTCAAATGCAGTGAGCAAATGGGGGAAATGTATCAAACTTTTTAAAAAAATTAAAATTCCAGTTTGCTATGTAGAGGGTTTTAAAGGACCTTTCCAGATTAAGATTTTCTGTTATTTATGGCCACTTAAACGGTGTTACATATGTAATACCAAAACATTCTTTGTGCATGTTATGGAAGAAAGACAACTGCTGTGCCAGTGAACACGCAAAACTATGCCAGGGAAAACATTCAGGACCAGAGTAATTTTCATCTCTGTTCTTCTTAGCCTGGAAATGAACTTCAGCCTCCCATTTTCCTATTTTTAGAGGTGGCCACTGCCCATATGCACCTGGGCACTAGGGGGAAATGAAATGAAGCTGTTTGGCAGCGTTTTGCAGTTATTTCACAAAGGAGCAGTCAAAGTGGTATAAAGTGATTAAACTTGTTACAGTGGCTTTAATCCATTGTAGGTGTACTGTGGCCAGTGCTCTCATTCTGGTTTTAGAGCACTGGGGTATTGATTTAGCATTTAACAAGCACTTATCTAGTGAAAATGCATCAGTGGAAACATTAGAAATAAAAATGCACAATGAAGAACATGTGATAGTGAATCCAAACCACACAGTGTGCTTCAGGTCAGCAAGAGCTTAGGTAAGGAATGAGGTGAACACAAAGGAATAGTGGGACAAGGGGTGCCTAAGAGTGGACGCTGCAGGAGTGGAGTAAATAATGGTGACTCTGAGGGCACTCTGTGCCTGAGAGATCACCTCTGTAGCTCTGCTTCTGTGAGAAGTGTAGGAGACAGAGATGGAGAATAGAAGGGAGCACAGACTTTAAGAGCCTTCTGGAAGCTCAGGCTTAGAGTCCTCTCAAAAGATTTCCTTCTGGCTGCACAGTGCCCTTGCTGGCCCTTCAGGTGTGTTGACTTCTAGTTAAGCACGGTCTAGTGCAGAGGTTGGAAAATTTTCAAGCAGCACTTGCCAAAGTGTATTTTAATTTTCTAAATGAGAAGTTCAGTGGGCTAATAGAGGTTTGGGAGATACGGGATTTGCCCCACATGACACGAGCTGCCTCCAGGCAGCCGAGCGTCGTGTCCCGCCGGCGCGCAGGGGCTGCTGGCTTCCCTGGGACTCTTGGGTGTATCTCAGGATGGAGCCATTCCCATTTTACAGTGACTCTGTGTCAGGTTCAGCCCGTGGACCATCCGCTGCCCTCAGCTCCTGACTCCTGGTCTAACAGCCAGGAGGTCTGAGTCAGGCTTAGAAAACATGGATTTCTCACCAGTTACAAGCTGATACATCACATCACCTTGATCCCATAATTTCTCTTCCAGTTGCCTTACTTACCCTTCTGACCTTGGTCCTGTTTCTCTCCCTAGGCTGAGAAATATTCCAGAATAGAATGGCTTTTATTTCGATGCGTTGTCATAGCTCCACTGGAGATGCAAAGAAATCATGGCAAGCTTCCCACCATCCATGGAGGAAATAAAAGAGAATCCTGCTGGTGTGAGAACCATTGCACTGGGGAGACCTTGTCATGCTGATAATGATATAAGGGGAAAGTGCTCCGCTGTGAAAAAGATGTGTTCTAGCAAGCAGGCTTCATTTCTGTCCAAATGCCAACGTGGCTTAGTATTTTCTAATGAAATGAAATATTTTCATGCTCTCTGAAGCTGACTGTGTTGATTTAATTTGTGTTTTATGATCAAGATTCTAGATTTCATATCTTTTATGTTTTATAAGTAGCGAGCAGGGATTTAGCTGCATAAGACTCATTAATATCAATACAACTCCCCAGGCACTTCTTTAAATACTATTTTATACATAACAACATGGAATTTCACCTCTATATTTCTCTCATTCTCTGCAGGAAAAAGCAGTGATAGCTAATCTGGAGGCAAGCACACATTTTATTATTGCTCTCAAAGCAGTAAGCATTTTTAGTACTCTGAATTTTCCCTGCTGACAAACAACAGGCAGTGTATAACACAGAAATCAAATAGCTGCTTTTTTGTGGGCTGGGCTGGGGAAAGCAGCAGAACAATCTTAAGCAAGAAATCACAGGTTATTATTTATTTTACATGATTTCGGTGGTGCTGCTTTCAGAGATTTTTTGCTTTAGAGAACTGGTATGCACTAAGTGAGGGAGGTCCCTCTCCCATATGAAATATTATTAGAAAAGGAATGTTCACTTTTCTAGAGGAAATGTCCTGGATCTGCTTCCTTCCTCGTGAGTAAAAATGATCCAAATACTGTTGAGAATGGAAATAGGGAGGAAAAAAGACATGTTTTCCAAACAAAATATGTTAATTTTATTTTTGCTTTGTCCTTACAACCATGTTTCTGACTTTTATCCCAACCACTAAATTTGTCTCTCTGTACTAAAAGTCAACTGTCTCATCTTAGATGCTTGTTCATCCAGGAGAATGGAACAATCTGGAGATGATCCTAGATGATTTTGAGTATTTTCCAGCAGAAGGAAATATCTCTCAGCATCACCTGAGGACTGTTGGTGGGTCTTGGACATACCAAGATGTTCTGTTTGAGCTCAGCCTGGTGAGAACTCTTGCCAGAGCAGGGTCCGTGCTGTGGGATGAACCAGCTGGCTGGACTTCGTAGGGAGTACCTGTAGGATCACACCTGCATCATGTTTACCCTCAAGTAAGGAAACATTGCATTTGTCAGAGTTTAATCTTCCTAAAATTTGGCTTTCGTGATTTAACTCACGATTCAGATAAACAAAATTCCGGTTATTCTGATGACACTTCACAAGGGTTGCACTCATGATGGCCCCCAATCACAATTTTCCTTGGTTTGGGATTGCAAAGCATTTTTTTTGCTCTGAACTGAGTGAGTAGGTCCCATTTGGCAAGAATGGAGTGTCTCTGGAGCTGTGCTGTTCTGGTTCTGAAGAAGAATGTGCACTGCACCAGTCAATGGGACTGTTGTGTATTAATCCCATGAAGCAAATTCTCCCACCTCTGATCAGGTGCTGAGGTTTGAAGGGGCTGTTGCAATACAACAGAATATAAATCATCACCTTAACTGCAGCCCGTGGTAGCTTGTGTCGTGGGATTCAGCCTAACAACAAAATAAATCTATAAATCAGCTGGAAATGACCGAGGAGACGAGCGCCTGGATTTTATCAATTGCGCATTGAATAATTATGCGCTCCCAGTGTTTATGCCCAGGTCTCTCTCTCTCTCACACACACACACACACTGGAAGTGTAGAGCAGATAGAGATGTAGCCCAGAAGTTCATTATTTGACAGTTGTAGGAGTTATGAGTCCCAGGGACTGCCTGACCTTAGGATTCTTCTTCTAGGCTACATCATATTTGAGTAACGCTGGATTCCTTGGGACTGGAGAATACGTGAATCAGAGGGGTGAAGGTCAGGGAAAGAAAAGGTGTGTTTAAGCTAAAGAATAACATTGGCCCAAAAGCAAATGAGTATATATTGCCTATGAATGCACTGAGAGTGAGAATATTTGAGACTGTTCCTAGCTATTAAAATAATCAAATTTCTAAACAGTCTTTGAATAGAAAGAATGAGAGCAAAAAGCTGGACTGCCTGTGAGGTGGAGTCTGAAGGGTGTTATATAAAATGATGTCTGCAATACCAGTAAACTGAATTCAATGGCTAAAGTGCTCCAAGACACCATCAGATATTTTAAGCTGGATAACGTGCAGACCTCAGTCGTACACAGTATTTCTTCCCGATCACCGCTAAAAGGGGTGTTACATTTCCACGCTCTTTTTATGGCAATATCGACTTTTGGAAGTCAAGTAACTTTTGTAAGCTGGCTGAGGAATGCATTTAGGAAGAAAGGCTAGGGATGATTTTGCTAGAACATCCTTATCAGTGGAAAAAAAAAAAAAAGAAAAAAGTGACGTCTGTTATAATTTACCAACATGAAAGCTCCTCAAGGTCTCCGCTGTTCAGAACCCAGCAGGAATTTTCCAACTGAGGAGGGGAAAGAGAAATGTTTACTAAAAGACAGATTGCAAACATCAAGCTGCCTGTTCTGCAATTGATCTTTTACACTGAGAATATCCAGAAGATCTATACTTATGGTTAGGCTGTTATTTGGAAAGGCAGTAAAATACGTTCTGCTGAGAACTGCTTCATATTAAGCCTGCAACTTGGGGAGCTTTTAAAATACAGCAATTGCCTTGGATGTTCATTTCCAGGCAGACCCCGCTCCGTACATTTAAAGCAATGATTTGTCTTTCAGATCCACTGGAAGTATGTTGGAGTTTTTTCTTGCTTGATTAAGAAGCATAAAAATATCACAAAGGAGAAAAAAGAGGCTGTTAGATAGGAGTTTGTTAAATGCCACACTCTAGCCCCTTCCTGAACAAGGAGAGGCAAAAAATTTTTTTAAAAAAATAGACACCTCTGTGCTTAGAAGTCTGGAAGGTAGGTGCAAATGTTCTTGAGCAGGGAAGCTGTCAAATTCAGCCCATGGGGCTGCACTAGCTCAGTGAAACACAATAGGAAAGCCCAGAAATGGGGGAATGATGTTGGCTGAACAACCATATTGTCATTTTTCGGAGAGGCACTTCTACGCTTTGTCACATTGACCTTTAGTTTCTTATCACTGCAGATTGATCTCCTCTTTTGTGCTCTTTTCCCAATCTCTTTAATCAGTATTTTCTTGATGAGAAGACAACTCAGAAGAACTAGAAGATTAATTTCTACTAGGAAGAAACGTGAGTCTTTATCAACTGCCCCTTCAATTGCTGCTGCTAGGAGATTGAGACTCGGAAAAGAGATTTAACGTTTACTGCCATGCTTCCTGCCTGGTCACATGAAACTACATCCACATCCCCTAGGCTCCTATCTAGTACTTATGCACAAGCTTGCCTTCTATGCAGCAGCAAAGCTTTGCTAGAAAAGCAAAGAGGATGATCAACCTTGTGGTGTCTCAGCACTTGCAGTACCAGCTGCATTTGCCTCTTCCATTGCTTCTGTAACTCTCAAACCCTCTGCAATAAAGCACCTTTCACTATCATTTTCCAGCAGAGGTGCGATAGCTGTAAGCTTATCAGTGGAATCTGATATTAAATTCCCTGGTATTAATGGATTATGGCCTTCGGCATTGTCAGTATTATTGAGAACAATATTGTGACTCTGGAAACTCAATCAGACCTCACCTTTTACATTACTTGTTATACAGTTTTCACCTTAGCACTCTGAAAAGAAACAATTATCCTGGGTCCATGAAAACATCTCAAATGTAAAAGACAGCGAGTAATGACTGTTGTCCCTTCATCCTCAAAGAAAGCAGATAATTGGAAAAAATAAATAAAGACACTGGTGAAAGAAAAAGGGATAGAGATGGGGCCACGGGTCATAAGAAATTCTGCCTGCTTGCATCTGCACAGTGCACTAACAGTTCAGCAATTTCTCAAAGGCAAGTGGGTTGCTTTCACAGCACTTTTTGATGCATCTTTTGGGACACCCGGGGCTAAGGATTGCCCAGGTGTGATTTGTAATTCTGCTTCCCGCCTGTTTCCACACATACAGTGAAAAGTCCTGTACCCTCCTGGTTTTGAGCATAGATGTCTAAAGGCAAGGATCCCCAGGGAAATCTACAGCAAAATTGTGTTCCTGCTTTATGATGACAGTTAACTTTGAAATTAAAAACTAATAAAGAAAATTCTAACTGAGCCCAAAATGGTACTGGCTTTTTGGACTAAAATTTCAGGGTTGAATAACCGGAATTTCAATATCATCCCATACGTGTTTGTGAAGCAGTATTGTCCCAAATGGCTAGTGATGCAGCGCTTTCTCAGTCCCGCTGAATAAATCTATCATAAGTCAATTCCCAGTAAAAGAGTTTGAAAACCTCCTCTTGCTGTTGGCATTGTTTATTTGCAACAGTAAAAGTCTGCCAAATTTCAGGCTTCATCCTGAAAACACCAGGAACTCCGTCCCTTATCCAGCAAAGCCTTTCATCACAGGCTTAATTCCGAAACACATGAATACTTCCCAGTGACATCTGCAGAGTAAGTCATCTTCAACAGCTTAGGTGAAGCACACCCTTCCCCTGGACCAGAGGGATTTTTTGGTGTGTTTTTCAGAGCACAGCGCTGCAAGAAAGTGCTCACCAATAGAAGTGTGCTGGTTTGAAAACAAACCACTGAGAGACTCCAAGTCAGAAATACAATTTAATAGAAAAAGAAATAAATAAATGAAATAGTACGAAAAAGAAACCACTGACAGAGTCAGAATACAACCTGACACCCTGTCAGTCAGGGTGCTGGTAGCAGTCCAGATGAAGTGGTCCTGTTGAAGTGGTGATCCTGAAGAAAGGGTCTGGCCTTCACCTGAAGATCCAGTGGTAGCTCTCATCCTCTGGGAATCCAGCAGGTAAGGGCTCCTTGTGGTGTTGGAAAGCTCACCTTATATCCAGGATGGAATGCTTGGTTCCTCCCCGTGGGCGGAGCATCTCACAATGGGATAATGCTGTGAGACTCGATGGCCCATTAACAGAAGGTATCCCCTAAAGGGAGGATGGGTCCTGGGAGAGATAAAGAACCCTGCCCCACCTGGTTCCAACAGCTCCTGAAGACGGTAATGGAATACACTGCAACCCAGGACAAGAAGGTACCTGAGGAGTTGGTGACTGGTGTTCCAAGGAGGTGAGCGGGGCAGGGGAGGGGGGATCGACCATAGCAGGCAATGGCATTTGGGAAGGACAGGAGGCTTGTCTTGGTGCCTTAAAATTTATATTCCACTTCATCCCAAAGATTTGGTTAGCTGACAGTTTATCTTGGTCTGGGAGTGTGTTCAGGCCAAACATGATGTCAGGCTTCCACAGGCTTTGGGGATTTCTGCTGGGTTTCAGGGGTTTCAGTTCCCCTGCAGACCTCTGCCCAGCGAGGGAAAGGCTGCAGAGGTAGAGGATGGAATGGCACAGCATTGCTCAGCCCTCAGAGATGTAAATGGCTGCTGGTGAAGGAGGATCTTCTGCTACAGACTAAAACCTGGCACAGACATCACTGCGCTGAGTGATTTTAATCTGATGGAGCCTTTTTTATTCAAATCTCATCACTCTTGACTGACATCGGGAGTAAAAATCTTCAATAGAAATGTTTCTGTCTGTAATTATAATTGGATTTTACAAACTTCCCCTCTCCACTACATCGACCATGCAATGATTTCTTTCAGTTCTATGCTTGTTTGGGAAGAAAGCCTGGTATATCATCGGCATGAATTGCTCTGTAGAGAGTTTACGAGGGCAGGTGCACGGGAGAGAAATGGATAGTATGGCCTTGTGTTGACAGGAACTGTTACTGGCACGGAAGAAGTTTAATTTCACTCTCACTATAAAACATGAAGCCAATAACTTTGTGGGTAGTGAAACTCACACCAAACACACTCATCCAAACATGAAGAGGACTCTGACTCAGATAGGCTGAAGGCGGGTCAAGGTGAAACCACCTTGCTCACAGGAAATGAAGCAGTGACGGTGCGTGGGTGGGTGGATGGCTTTATTTCAGTCCAGTGAATGTAGTGCTGTGCACAAGATGTCCTCTGGCTGTAGGATTGCAATGAGGGGCTGGGGAGTGGAAATCGGCTTGTGCAGCAGAAGCCTCAATGTTCAAGAGCTCAGAGTGTGGCTCACCAGGAATGTTCTGCAATAATGTAAAATATGATGGGGCTTTTTGTTCTGGTTTTCTGTGTTTTGTTTTATGAGAGCTTACTGCTGCTTTTAGCGGCCTTCCCGAGATGAGCTCTGAGCTCATGCAGAATGCATTTACAGTGCTGGCTGCATGAAGTGCTCTCTGATGGAACAGCCTCGCTGCATTTCCAGTTTCTGCACTTGTCTTCCTCTGAACAAATGGGAAGGAAATAGTTAATGATTAAACTTAGTTGATAATACTGTTTACAGCTACTGAACACATTTAAATTGGTTTTCTGTCCTCAGCAGCTTTGTCCCTTTGAGGATTCTGCTTGTGTGCAGAGGAAAAGTAATTTTGCTCTGCTACAGGCAGCAGCACGGGAGTCCTGTGTTTGTCCAAATTCTTGCTTTGAAATCCCACTTCTTTCTCAGCATTGCTTGTTCCAACCCAGGGTCATTCAGACTGAGAAGATATCCTTAACCTGAGTGCACGGAAAGCATGAAAGGCACATGTCAAGGTCTGTCAGTTAAATAAGCTGGAATAATAAACTGAATAATGCCAGGGGAGAAGCAGGCACAGGACCTTACCTGGAATTTTGTGCTGCTTTTGCCATTCAGACAGTTGGCCACCTCAGCCCTTGATATGTGAAATACCACCTTTGGCTCCAGTATTTTTAATGCAGGGCTTTTTGCTCCTGTGTGCTGCGGGCTACTCATGAACTGTCAGAACAGGCAAAAGCATGTGAAATTCTCCTTAAGATTAAGTCAAAGTGATTGCTTTGAAAGACACATTACAAAAGGGTTGTTCTTCAAAGACATCAGGTACCCTGTCATGAAGTGTTGAGCATCCCTGTGCTCATTATCATTAGAAGGACAGGAAGAGCTTGATGGGATGTAGGACCAGGCGTGGGACTTGTTGTGGAGTTTGCCATTTCCCTTCCCTTTCAGACTTTTGACAGGAACCAGAAAAGTGAGCCTTTGTTTTAAAAATAGCTGTGGTGACCATCTGAATCATCATCATGGACATTGAGGTGGATTATTTGCTCTCCCGAGCCTTGCCTTGACAACATCTCTGCAAATCTATGGAAAAATAGTATTACTGCCTTTTTTTTTTTTTCCAGGGAAAGGTTTGATCCCAACATAGAAGGAGAAGAAAATAATTTCATTGAGTTTTATCATTCTTTGCCAGTACATGGCAATCTCAGCTCCTGAATCTTTAGTTTGTAATGAAATGCAGACTAGAGTGTGATGGTCAGAGAATTTTGCCCCTTAATACATCTTTAAATTGAGGTTTTAATGCATATAAATTACAACAGTTTTAATCAGTGCACTATATATTTTTATTACTATGAATGAGCTCTAGAGACATTATTTATGAGGAATCAAGTGGTATTTTATGGTGGGAACCTTAAAGGGACTCCTTTCACATAATTAATTAAAAGCGGCTCCACCAAAATCAGCAAAATGATGTGACAGCAGGAGGGATCAGAGCTTTCTCCTCCATCTTTCCTGAGCACATCAGAATTCCTTCACAGCCTGGTAATTAACAGAAGACTAATGACTGCTGAGTGTCTGCCTCTCACACCAAGCCTTAAAACATGGTCAGGTTTTTATGCTCAGTGGAGATCCCAAGGTATCTCTGTACCTGAGGTCACAACAAGGAGTCTTACATCGCTATTATTTTTTTCAGAAATAGTAACAACTTCTTATCCACTGGGAGACATCTGGTCATCTATGGATCCCCCCTCATGTGGGGAATATTTTAAGGACAAAAGACAAGTGTCGACCTCTCAGAAACAGAATAAACATAATATAACATAAGTCCTAATAAATAATGACTGCTTCAGGGAAAAGATTTTTGTTGCTAAAGATTGAAACTGGAACTAAGCAACTAGATTTACTTCAGGTGAGTTGTAAACTGTCCTGCTTATACAGGACATGGGAAATGAAACTGGAATTTCATTTGATGTAGTTGTAGAAGGGACCAAGAAAATAGCCATTACTGACTGAAAACTGCCTCTTGTGCGCTGTAGAGAGAAGTAAGTCCCAGTGTAACAGGACCAATAAAATGTCATGAAATACAAAGAAAAAGTCTATGTCAGTGATTCTGCAAAATTGTTTTGAGCAGCTACAGAATTTTGCTGGAGATTGCTTGCAGAATGGACTGGAAACACTTTTCCTAATGACCAACGTGCAATATAAAAGTTACATGGTTTTCCTTCATCCCATAGGGCTGGAAGTTCAGAATCTTAATCAAAAGTTTTTTCCTCTGACTTAGGGCAGTACTCACAGCCCCAAGGACAGCTACACAATTTGGACAGCTTTGTGAAAGAAGATGTACTGCCTGCCATAGGAACCCAGATCCTAAAAGAGTCAACATGCAGCTGGCAGAAAAGGCAAGAAAACACCCCAATGGTTTAATATAACAGTGAAATGTTAAAGTTGTCTTGATGAAAGCTATGTTGTATCTGACTCAATTAATGCAGACATTGTCACTTAGGACCAGAGGGGATATTCTGATCATCAGGTAAAAGGAGAATTTAATCCAATTCTTTTTCTGGGGAGCCCAAGACATTGAGTCTAACTCAAGCATGTCTTTTGGAAAGACTTCAGTAAGTTGCAGTGATTAATCAAGTTTAAAAATGTACATCAAGTTTCTAGTTCAGATTTGCCTGGCTCTAGTTTCCAGACATTAGTTCTTGTTTCATATTTACTGTTTGAGTCCTTGTTTAGTACTTACTATTTGTTTTTGTGAAAGCATGTATAATCCAGACACTTTTTGGTTTTACTTTTGAATATGACAGCATATTTAGAGCTTCCTTGATCCAAATCTCATGTTGGGCTCCTCCATATTGTGACTGTACTTTTGTAGAGTGGAGCTCTTCCCAATTTCAGTCTAGACCCGTGTCTAAGAAGTAGAGAAAACAAGGCAAAATAAAGAGAGGGAACGGGATGCACAGGGAGGGATGTCAGAAACATGAAATCCGTGGTTGTGGCTGATGCCATGTCCAAACACCTGCCAGGCTGTCCACGGTAAGGCTGGGTCACAGACATGGCTTCGCAACGCAAACTAGAGCAGAGTTTTTGGAAAGAAGCAGAGGGGCAACCAGGGATTTCAAGAGAGGCATGGAAAATCTTCAGAAAATCCTCTGGGCAGCCCTGTTTTCGGGGTGCAGAATTATTCCCCTGTTTTTCCCCCTGCTTCCTCTTCAAGAAAGGGAGTGAAGGATGAATTACCTGAGGGAAAGGCATCAAGTTGTGTCAGGGAAGGTTTTGGTTGGATATTAGAAAAAGGTTCTTCACCCAGAGGGTGGTTGGGCACTGGAACAGGCTCCCCAGGACAGTGGTCACAGCACCAGGCAGCCTGACAGAGCTCAAGAAGCTTTGGACAACACTCTCAGGCACCTGTTGTGACTCTTGGGGTGTCCTGTGCAGGGCCAGGAGCTGGACTTTGATGATCCCTGTGGGTCCCTTCCAACTGAGAATATTCCATGATTCTATGAATTTCAGTATTGCAGCATCTGTTCTGCCAGTAATTTGCATCCTGTTTAAAAACCAGTGACAGGTACAATAATGCAATCTGTCTGTGTCAAATATTGGAAGTTAAAAATAGGACACATATCAATCACATTGCAACCATGGAAAAGGCCATTGGATAAATAAGGAAACAGTGGAGAAAAAGGGAAGCCGTTCGATGCCTCGTTGTCCAATATATAAATTGCTACGTGTAAGACACTTAAAATGCAAGAAGGAATAAAAGACACTGAAATATAAGGGAGAAAGCCAAAAGACAACCCAAGGACGCAGACTGGCAAACTGGTCTCAGCTTACATGGTGACTGGAGCCATTCAGAAGTGGAAAAGGAAATTGTTGTTGAAGAAACAGCATCTGTTGGGAGGTGCAGCGGCAAAGGTGGCTGTGGAGCTCCCCTTGCAGCATTTTCCTGGAGGGAATTGTGAATTACCCTCTTCCAACTGCACCAATGACCACGGTCACAGGCCTGCAGAGACTGTGCACTTGGAAACTCTGTCAAGTTCAGCTGTGGCTCTGTTTAAGCAGAGTGCCTGATTGCAGCTCCAAGGGGGTTGCATGAACCTTGAAGGGACCTCCAGATGAAATACATATTGGCTGTAGTATTTTGGGTACTAATAACCCATCTAAACCCGTCACAGATCACAGGAGGAGCCTTTTCTCCCCAGTGCCATCCTGTGCCCTGCCTCTATATTTGTCTTGCAGAGCTCTGGGGAAGGAGAAAGGAGAACTGTTGATGAGAAAGCCTCTGAAATTTAAAAATGGAATCAAAGTGGTTTTCCCAGTCTTTTATTCTCAGACATAGCAGAGTGATGTGACATAGAGGGACGTGAGGCTGTTCTGGCTGGTTTCTTTTGGTGCTCAGGGTGAGACCTTAGACCCAGCTCTCTGCCTGCAGTGCCAGCCCAAGGTGGTGGTGATGGTCTCAGTGTGACAGCACAGGGGCAGCTCTGGGGTCCGAGCTGGTGCCTGGAGCTCTGCTCCACAGAGCTGCTCCCCCTGCGTGCCTTG
Source organism: Mohoua ochrocephala (assembly GCA_013398855.1). Classification (NCBI taxonomy): domain Eukaryota; kingdom Metazoa; phylum Chordata; class Aves; order Passeriformes; family Acanthizidae; genus Mohoua; species Mohoua ochrocephala. The sequence continues at coordinate 114,670 of VZTA01006927.1, read as the reverse complement.
TTTTCGGCCAGGGTGGCTACAAACCCTGAGGGCCTCCCCTGTGCCACTCTGCAGGGCTGCACCGGGCAGGGGGGATGAAGCAGGTTGGGTCATGGCCCGGGGGACACCTCTGCAGTGCAGTCCATGGTGTGGGGCATGTCCCTTGTCCCCAACCCCACAGAGCTGTGGCCTCCTTGTCAGACATAATGTGTCCACAGGGCTTTTAATGATTCAGGGAAATGTCTCAAGCAGGGGAACAGGAGAGACATTCACTGGTAGCACCTTCTCAATCCTTTTTTGCCAAGGTTAAAAAAAAAATTTTGGACATTAAACCTGGAATCTATTTCACTCTCTCCTCCTTTCTCCTCTCCTCCCCTTCGTCCTTCCGTTCCATCTTCCCTGCAGAAAAAAAATCACCATGCAACTGGAGGGGGACATTCCTCCAGAAGGAGCTGGGAATTAATCTTGCTGCTGAAATGGAGAATAGAAAAGTTCTTCAAAACTTTGTCATTTATTTATAAAATACAAGACTTATGATTTATTTCTCCTCCCTTTCTCATTAATCTTTGCCATCTTCAGGCATTCAAGAAATGTATGTCAGCCCCCCCGGATTCATTAAAAGGAATAAAAAGGTTTCCTTTATCTGCCTTCTTCTGCTGAGCATTGTAGGACTGGACTTTATGGATGTTTTTTGGGAAACATAAAAAAAAAAAGAAAGAAATGTACTTTGAAAATTAAATAGAACTTTAAGAGGAATATCAGCTCTTACTGCATCTGTGATAAAAGTGTGTGATTTAGGTTCTAGGTATAGTGTAAGAAAAAGGAAGCGCATATATCTTTATTTAATGCACGTGCCCTTCAGGAGTAAGGAGCCTTTGGTAACTCTTGCTTTGAACCTGCTGCCAGAAGAATCCTTGGCCTGCCCACATGCACCTGCATCTAACGGACAGGGCAGGACACAGGCTCTCACGGCTTTGCAAGGGCACTGTGTAACTCCAGGATTTGTTGAAGTACTCTTAACACCTCAAGTTAGTGATTGCAAGCCTCTCCCAGCACCACCCAATGAATGACAGAAAGAGGGAAAGGTGACACAGTAGGGAAAAGTGGCTCCCGTGCCATTAATCGATGGTGAAAACCTACTCACATCATTTCCTCCAGCACAAATAAAGGTGAAAAATCTTGTTGCTGCTCAACAAGGCTATGGCTAAGATAGGCAGAGCTTAGATTAAAATGTGCTGGGAGAGTCAGGTGTGTGTTTTGGAGCCCAAAACATGGAATTGTATGTCAGTAGTTGTACTAAGACGGGAAAAGCTTCCCAGGCTCGCAGCGGCATGCCAGGATTGTATGAATATTTTCCTCTCTTTAAGCATCCACTCTAAACACAATTTCTACAGCTCTGTTAAATGGACCTGACTGTGAAAGGGGGTGCTATATATGTGTATATTATGAGTAATATTAATGTAGATGTGTTACAGTAAATTTCTAACACATTTTCCTTTCGTTCTCTTTTTTTCCCTCATCTCCATTCTAATGTGTTTTTGAGGTGGAGCTGCTGGATCACGTTTAGAGGGGATGAAGGACTGTTTGGTCTCTCAGGTATGTTTTCCTTCAAGGCAGCACTGTTTCTTGCAGCTGTGGTGGTGAAGATGGGCCGCTGAGCTCTTGCCAAGGAGCTGTGGAGAGCTGAACTTGTGCTTGTCTCCTGTGCTTGAGAAAATTCTCAGTACTGTCAGGGGTCTGTATGAAAGTTATTGCTGGAATTTTTTGTAGTGAGAGACTCCCTCTCCAGCTGGAGAGGAAATCAACATTCAAGAAGTTAATTTAAGACAGTAAAAATGTACCATTTAGTGCAAGTAGGGGTCAGCTGTGAGCATCCATCCCGAGTCCCAGAGACGTGACCCTCTGCAGCTCTGCTCCACCTGCAGATGTATTGGATGCTAGGGCTTGAAATTGCTCTATATCTGTTTCACTTCTGAGTAAAGCCTCAGACCTGGGTACTTCAGTATCAAGAAATCTTCTCAGTAGTCAAAGGTTTCCTTCCTAAATTTGATCCATTTCTCTTTGGTTTTTATCATCTTTCCTTTCTCACCCAAAGCTATCCTGGATAATAGAGCATTTTTAAAATTGACATTTCAGACTATTTAGAATTATTTGTGAGTAGTTACCACGTACCCTCTTACACTGCTATCAACTTGCCCAGCTGATGTGTGTTTGGTCTTGTGAGGACAATTTGTGGGCAGGATTGCTGCTCCCCTATACTCGAAGCTGGCACAGCTTTCTGTAATTTATGTCTCTCAGTTTCAATGAATTTAGGGCACCCCTGCCTCACCAGCATATTTCAGTCTTTACTGATTTTTGGAATTTTCCTGCCGAACTTCAGGTCGTTAGTGGAGATGATGGGAAGCGGAACCTACAACCTTTTTAATCCCACTGTTACAAATTTGTGTGCTGTAGGTGACTAAGAGCACTCACGTGTCAGCCTCAAGGTGAAGGTAATAAATCTTGCTCATCCTTGGGACACTTTGCCAAGTGACTGATTAAACCCAAATCTTCACAGAAATTGTTCTCTCTGCAACCGGCCCATAAAACACCAAACCAATCCCTCTTTTCTCAGTTGCTCCACCACCTGGAGGAGTAGAAATCTGTTGGTTCTCTGAGAAGACTTGAATATTCTTCTTTCAAACTTCTAGCACTACTCTTCCCTGCTGGTCACTGCACCCTGCAGGTATTCAGTTCTGCTGAACCCCTGGGCTGCACAAGAATGAGAATTAACATGGTTTTGTTTCAATGTCATTGGGCTGCAGGTGTCAGTCTGCAGACAGAGTTTCTGGAGAAGGCGTGTACATCCAGGAGAAAAAGCTGGAGCAAGCAGCAAGGCTGCCAGCAAAAGTGCTTTTTTGGAGGCAGACAAGCGGCTGATTGGCAGCGTTGGGGAGGCAGGGGAGTATTTGGGTGGGGAAAGGAGGTATTGAAATAGAGAAGAGGGTTTAACTGCAAATGTATGGTGGACATAAGGGAGATAAAACACTGCTTAAGAAATTGTGTGATTTAAAAAATACATTATTTGGCTGTCAAGTGAATTATAGAGGAGAAAGGGAGATTATTCATTAGATGCATCATAGCGACAGGACATAAAGGATTAGACATGCTGTGTGAGCCATAAAGCTTTCACCAAGCAGGGGAAGAGTAATGATCTTGGGTTTATTGTGCTGTTTTCAGGCTGACAAAGTTCTAATTTTGTTCCAAAAATAAAGTTACGAACTAAATAGAAAGGGCTCTTAAATGGTGTGTGTTTGCTTCTGTGGTGGTGTTGACTGTGCATAAGACAGTTTGATAACTATCTGTCAGAGGTGTAGAGAAACCTCGTGCTTCATGGGAGCCCAAATAATTCTCAAAATAAATGCAGGAAAATTTCTTCCCATCGATTAGCTTTCTGCCTGTTTTCATTTGCTTCTGCAGCACCCCCTGTTAGTGCAGGATGAATACCCAGTGACTTGCAAGAGCTGGCAGTCTGACCGCAGCCCCTCGTGGGAGGAGGGCTGTGTTTGATGTGCCTGTGCTGCCTCTGGTTCCTGCAGCCTAGAGTCAGGAAATGCTCTCCGAAAAGTGCCTCCCCTGCCTCTCACCCCCACTCTTCTGAGTCACACGGGCACGTATTCACCGATGAGCCGTGGGGAAAGCGCTGCTGCCACCTCTTGTGGCTGTGCTACTCCAGCACCGCTGACCCCAGCCAGCCAGAAACATCCAGCTCGCCTCTCACACAAATGCCAGGCCCAGCAAAAACAGGTGAAGGCTCCGTGTCAAGCTGGAGAGTTGACCTAACAAAGGAATATCGGTGGCCTGGCTTCAGCTGGGGTAGAGTTAATTATTCTTAGCAGCTGGTGCGCTGCTGTTTTGGATTTAGGATGAGAATGATGTTGATAACACACTGATGTTTTAGCTGTTGCTCGATTGCTGCTCAGGGACCAGCTGGGCACCGTTCAGCAGGTGGTGAGCAATTGTATTGTGCATCACTTGGTTTACTTGGGGTTTATTCCTCTCTTTCTTTTTGTTATCTCCCTTTTCATCATCATTCTTAATGTTGTTACTATTATAATTTACTTTATTTCAATTATTAAACTGTTTGAACCTCAATCCACAGGTTTTGCCTTTTTCTGTTTCTCCTTCCCAGCACACCAGGTCAGAGGGGATGGAGTGAGCAGGCAGCTGCCTGGTGCTTAGTTGCCATCTGGGGTTAAAGCACGACAGCCAGCCACTTCAGTTCTATTGCTTCATATTTCTTATGACTTGGACAGCCCCTTGATTGGCTGTGGGGGAAACTGTAAAATTAAATTCTAGAGCATTTTGTTTACTAGAATGTCAAGTACTGCTCTTTTACAATGCTCGGAACGAGGTAGATGGTGAGGAATGTAAAAAATACACTTAAATCCCTTCTGCAAGCAAAATTCAAAACTCAGAGGAGCAATTTAACCTCCAGAGCTCACAAGAAGACAATATAACAGTGTGGTCACCTGCACTTTTTTGAGTCATTCACTCTTTTGAATCATTCTTATGTGATTCACACAGGCTGAGTGAAAATGCAGACCTGACCTGCTAGCTGCTATCTTTTCTTCTTTTTTTTCCTTCAAGCTTTTCCCATTTTTCTCAATTCTCTCCCTTCAGTTACTTAACAGCAAATTTATCTCAATTTCCAAACTGAAGTTAACAAAGGGAAGGATAAATGTACTACACAATCAACACATAAAGGCTGTGACACATCAATGAAGCACCGGAAAGATAATGAGATATTAAAAAGAAGTTATTCTGATTTATAAGTACTGGAGAATCGCATTTTCATACCCTCTAAGCAATTTGAAGGCTAGAAATGTACTTAAAAAGAAACTTCACAAAGGTATCTTATGCTTGCTCATTGGTACTTTGGTAGTGTTCATGTCTTTCCCTTTCTCATGAGTCTCCACTGATGATAACCTTAATTAAATCAGAAAATTTTGTTAGCAGTTCCTAAGTGTATTATCTTCCTCTTTGGGTTTCACTGTTCAATTAAACTAATTTCTCAGACTGTATTTCTCAAAATTATCTGTTTCTTCCTGTAGCATATTCTCATCCCTGCCAGCAAGTCCTGTCAGCAGCTGAAGCAGGTTCTTTCTCACCAGCTTTTTTTTTCTTCTTCTTTTTGGAGAGACAGTATGGCATGAAAACAAAATATGAAATAAATATTTCTAAGCTTGAGCCACAAAAAACTTCAGCAGATCCTTTCTTCATTCCAAAAGTTTCTCTTTACCTGGGTGTGTTAACATTTACTCTTCAAGTGGGTCCCCTCTCTGAAGTTGAACCTCTTCTTCTCTGCCTTGACTAATGAAGCTCTTCATCAAACACAAAAAAATGAGGTGCAGTGCATCATGTTTTGGGAAAAAACCCCATCAATCTCTTCTCTAGGAAAGAGATCACGTTTATCTTCAGTAATTTTATTCTATACTTCATCCCTCTTTCTTTTGTGTCTAGGTTTGCACTTATTCTTGCATTCCAGCTTCGTTCTCAAACCTCCATAAAGTCCTGTTAATTAAATGCCTTTCTCAGTCCCTTCTTTCCACTATCTTAAATATGGATAAGCCAGGGAAAGGTCATCAGCTTCAACTGCTCTTTTAATACAGAATGGAGCCAGCTCTAAAACAAAGCCCAGATAAAATCAAACCAAACCTGGAAGGACTGAGCTGAAAAGCAATAATTGCTTGGCTGTACCCAACAGATCTACAATTGTGCTTAATTTAACCCTGAAAACAGAACTGAGGGGATTATTGGCAAGGAGTTGATGAAAGAATATGCTGTTGATAATATTGATCGTACTTGGCACTTGTTTCCTTCAGAAAGTGCTTTACAAACACTAATTAACCAGGGTATTGCACAGCCTGTGGATCTCTCCTAGTAGAGTTTTTAAGCTTTGGTGCTTCTGTGATGTCTGGCCAAAGACTAAGCAAAGTAGAGCAAAGCTTGTTCTGGTGGAAAAATGGACTCGTTTTAATCTCGTGACCAGTCCTGGTGTGTTCTAATGAACTCTGCTTTATCAAACAGCACTCAGCACTTCTTAATGGAGGTGCATTTGTTCTTGCCTAATTGAGCATTAAATAGGCCTAAAACATCATATTCACTCCTGGTCCTTGGGTGGAAGGGTTGGGAAGGAGGTGAGGTGCTGGCAGCGAGCCAGGGCAGTTCACATTGCTGGCTCTGCTTGGGTTTTGGGGTTTTTTTAAATTAAAGCTCCTTGGGGCTCTGTCCATTACTGCATATCCATGGAGGAGTCTGGAGGACCCATGTAAGAGTCTAACCACTGCTGAAAACCACAGGAGTGTTGCTGTCTCTGCAGTCTTCACTCTTCCATCAGGTGAGTCTACGGTGGTGATCGTGAGATGGGCCTAAAGAAGAGTTAAACACAGTTCCAGTTACTAATAGTGAATAAAAATAATCAAATAACTATTACCTTTGCCTACAGACAAATCTGCCATGCATCACTGATATGGAGCCCCTCAAGATCTGAGCCCCTCAAGATCTGAGCCAAACTTCACAATATTTTTTTTTTTAGTTATTAATCAGTAGCAATAGCTGGACAGTTATGATTAAGCAATTGCATTGTGAACCTTGTGCACTTGGCTAATCTTTTGTTTTAAGGGAAAGGGAAGACAATCCCAAGATGAATGGGCTGTCTGGACCAGAGCCACCAGGAGTGAAGTCAGCAGAACTGAGCAGTGACTGGGGGAAAGGTGATTCTGGCAGCGGGAGACCACACCTACCAACCCATTGACCACCTCCTCGAAACAGACCCCAGAGTCAAATGGAGGGAAGAACTGTGCATGGGACTAATCAGCATGAGAAATGAGAGACAGGAACTAGCAAATAGGGGGTTGAGTACTGATTAATAAAAGGGTTATATAATCTAACCAATGGATGCTGATGCCTTTGTTAAAATGTTTAATTAGTGTAAAGTTTGGATGGTCAGGCAGCCAGCCTTTTGTGGGTTACCACCCAGCTCCCTGCTTTGCACAAACTAGAAAAAAATATCGGAAATACCTCTCTTTGGCGTGTGAATTGATGTTGAGCACCAGGTAATGAGCCTGCATTCGGGACAACGGAGCTAAAAGCAGGGGAAGCCTCAGTTTTAGTTCCTGTCTCCATCTCTCATACTGACTGTGCAGCACAGCAGCTGTTTAACACAAAAACCCCAGGGGCCAGTTCTTCTTTATGAGGGATGAATCACCACCCTCACAGGTCTCAAAATACTTGGTAGCACACACACTGTCCTTATAAGGCTCTCCTGCATCAGGTATTTTTTCACTTTGACCACCAGTGTCTACCTTCCATCTCCAACTTTTCTCTCTCTGCCATTCCTAGAGATCTGAAATGAAAAGAGTGATATATTTTTTAAGTGACATCATCAATTTCCTTTGCCCTGATAAGTAAAATTGACCTTTCATTTTAGGCAGAAAAAAACTGCTCTGCAGCCCCACCACAGTGTGGTCTTGCCCTGCCATTGTGCCAGGAGCAGCCTCAGCAGTGGCACTGCCCTGGTGCCATAACAGGAACCACAACCTCATTGTTCTTCAAGCATGGAACACCTCAAAAGCCTCTAAAGTCTCGTGGTTTTGATGACGACTTTGAGAAGAAGAGAGAAATCGAGAGTTTTATCTGGTACCATTCTTCTCCATAGGTGTTGCAACTGATTCCTGCTTGCTGCATCACAGCCCCTACCTCATTGCTACAGAGGAAAAAAGAGGAGTGAGGTGTGGGACCTCAAACCAGTGTGCTTGTACCTCAACCTGTGCCAGGTGGACCAGTGTCAAGGGAAGAATTACCAGGGAAGGGGGAAGAAAGCAATCCCATTTTGGGTAGAAATCTGCCCAAATGCTAGCTGCAGTCCCAGCTAGCGTGTTTGTTTTCCAGACTCCAATAAAACCCATCTGTATGCAATCGCTGCTGGACTAAATTGAGAGAGATTTGGTGAACACATGGCTAACCGGGATTTAGAGTGGACAGAGAGCCTGCAGGAATCGTACCTCACAGCTCCTGCCTCTGCCAGTGTGAAGGCAATGTGGGAAGCCAAGCACAAGACATCAGACACAGCTGACACTGGTACTGTGCCTCGATTGTCACAACCCATTCATTTTCAAGCATTTTTTAAATTTAGCATGGCTTATTAGAAGCAGAAGGTGTTTAAATCCAGATGCTGTTACTTGGTTTTAAATGTCCTTTCAAGGGGAAGGGCTGCTTCCCAGTGCATGGTTTTCCAAGTGTGGTACAAGTAAAGTAAAACCAGAAAGGTTTGGAGAAGGGTAGCCTAAAGAATGGCATCTCAGCCAGGAGTAATTAGACAGGCTGTGGTTTCTCAGCAGCAGTAAAGTCAGTAGAATGGGGAAGGTTCATTTGCTGATCCTCGTAGAGCAGCGCCACGAGGCACCCCACAAAGCTGCCGGGTGGCAGGTTTAAAATGAAAATAATGAAGCATTGCTTCGTGTGGTTCGTAATTCAGTTGCAGAACTCATTGCCACCAGCCACGGGAGACCTATCATTCAAATGGCTTCCAGGAGAAATTAGCTCATTCAGGGAAGAGAGGTCTGCCAGGACCTGTTAACAGCAGAGGTGTTCACATGCAGGAGCCACGTTCAGGAGCCACAGAGCCAGTGCTTTTCATGGAAGTATTGCTGTACATGCTCCTGCTTCTTCTTCCATCCCCTAAAACACCCCACCAGCTACTGCCAGGGGAACTTTGGTCTGATCCAGTGCTGCTGTTACTGTGCAAGGATTCCTCAGCCCAAGTCAGGAAGGTGATATTAAGCACTACAAGCCCCCATGCAAATAACTGGACTACATTACGTGTGCAGAGTAGAGCTGGGTGTTGCAAGAATATGGGGACATTGTGAGATAAATACAGAAATATTGTAGTGAGATAAAGCACTCAATGAGCCTGCCCAAAGCTATGTGTAAGCATAAAAGGGGACTAAGGGCTTCCCTGGTCTCAGTCTTGTGGTGGTGGTGTCCCTCAGAGAGTTGGTGCAAAGCAGCTGCATGATGCTAGAACAGGAAAATGGATTTTATAGTAATCATCAATCACAGAGGAAAAAGCGCGAGTATCTTTTAATGCAGGATAATAGAAATACATTCAGTATTTATAATGATCCCTCTAATCTGAACAGGATCTGAGTTTTATATTTTGGAAGAGAAGGAGTGATCAGACATAATTCCAGTGCAGCTGCAGACAATACTCTTTTGTGGCTGATTATCCATCCTCAGTTCAGGACAGTGAATTCATCCTTCTCAGTTTTGCACAGCCCATTTGTTTCCAGACTGCTTGGGTTTGCCACAGTGTTTTAAGTGGTAGAAACCATGCCAGAAGGTGCCATCTCTGCAGTCTTACCCAGGTGTATGTTAGCTACCATCAGTGTGTGCCCCCAGGTACCAGAGTGGTGGTGAGAGCTCCTGCCTGGGAGCTGGGAAATCGGGATACAGCTGGCTCCTCAGCTTGCTGTCAAGGTGCACTTCATTTCTGTTGTTGAAACCTCTCCTGAGCGCAGGAAAAGCATTCCCCATTTATTATGCTGTAGGGAAAACACCAGCTGGAGAGCCTGTGTAGCCTCGTGGTTTTGAGGTTTGTGTTTGGGTTGCCCTGAGAATACTGCAGTCTTTAGGTTTTTAAAAAAAATAAATTGGTGGCCTCACTGCATTTTTTGAGGTGGCAGAGCCCCAGGCTATGTGATTTATGGATGATTTGCAAATCCTGGGATACTGAACTACTGTGTTTCCCATGTCCTGGGTTTCGTTGGCAGCTAGACCAGCACTAGGATGACCTGCAGCTGCTCTTACTTTACCTCTGCAGAAAAAGTTTTCTAATGATGCCCAAGTCCTGCTGACTCAGCATCTGATTTTTACACGCTTCTTTTCCAGGAGAAATAGCAGCCTTTTTCAACCAGTTGGCCTCATCCTCCCTCCTGGCCTTGAAAATCCCTTGAATCTGAAACACAGAAGATGAAGAAGGATTTCTGCTTGTATCAAGAAAACCCTTTTATTTCTCAGTGTTAATATTCCTAATTTGCATTTACTGCTTGGGGGTTTGGAGATGATGTGGAACAGCAACTATGAACCCTCCCTCCACATATGTTGGGACAAGCAGCTATTTATAGCTTTTGATTTGCAGTTGGAGGAAGAACCATAAATATTCCCTACTTCAGCAGGAAAACAGTTCCAGCAATATAAAAAAAGAACCTCAGTACATAGGAATGGCATAGGATTTTGGGCTGCATTGATTATGCTGCTTCAGCTAAGATTCATCTGTTTGAAGTTTCTGAGACCGGTACAATCTCGTGTTCATTTAAAGATAGCACAGCCCTGTGGGGCCAGTTGTTAAACTTTGCATCATTAATGGAATGGTGTGCAAAAAATGCTCTGTGAAAACAGCCCAGCTCCTTGGCTTTATGCTCCTGCATATTCCAGGAGGAGACCTAAAAATCACTGATGTGAAAATTTGCAATGTATGACTATGCCTTTGGGGAGGTGATAATAATTTGTGCTACCACACCTTTTAACTAGTCATCTGTGATGAGGAGAGAGGGAAAAGGGCTGTAATTGTTCTGCATGTTTGTTAAAGGATTATTTCACTATGTATTTGGTAAAACACAATCCTTCATGATCATGTATAGTTTTACAGTGTTAAGAATAATTATCAGAACAGCTTTTTAACGTTTTTTTATTTTAATGTAGCTGGGTAGGTGTTTCATATGCAGTTTATTGATGTTGTATTTTTGATGGCTCCAAGGGGGATGTGGGGTTGCTCTTCCCTGGTCAGAATTTCTCAATCCATTTACTCACACAGTGCACCTATTCTCGGTATTTCTGTTGCATGCAGTTTCCGCGAAAATAGATGTTCTTAATTCCAGCCAACTGGAATGCAAACAGTATGTTAAATTAAATATAGTTACTCATTTTAAAAGGTCATTCATGTCTTTTTATTAGCGCTATTTATTTCCTCAAACCTGTTTCACATTCAGATCACTAAAATGAAGAGCAGTGTGACCCGAAACAGTCGGAGCTGTGGCTGGTAGTGGAAAGGAGAATTCTGGCACATGTGGCTCCTCGGTCCTAAGTGTTGCCACTTATCCCTTGGGCTGTGCATAGTCTCCAGCCAGAGAGGTGTCTGTGTCCGCAGAGACATGCCCAGTCCTCTGTGGATCTTCTCATCCTCTCAAAATGTTTTCTGCACTCCTGAATCGCTTGTTTTCTGCAGGGATGTGCATAGGCTCTATTGTTCATTCTGCTCTGAGCCACATGGGCTGCAAAATGCTTTGAGATTCCAAACCAAATGGTGATTCACTCTGTCTGATTCTCCTGAGCCCTGTACCCTAGGGCACAGTTAACTCCTGGGAAATGCCAGCAGCTCCAAGTAAGGATAGGAAGCCTCTGAAGGTTGAAATAAGACTCAAGGCAGCTGAACGATTTGGGGTTTTTTTTTTGCAAATAGTCATAGCACTTAATATCAAAATCAATGTCACGAGCTGTCACTTATGGACTGCATTAGGTCTGCTCTGCCATGAACTTGCTCTTCTTCGCCACACAAAGCTTCTGAAACTGCAAGGGAATAAACACTTCTCACCCAGCCGAAGCACCCTCTGCTCTTAATCTGAATATATTTGGATTTCTCACTGAATCTGCCAACATCCATTAGAGTCACCATTAACGGGCCATGGTGGGATTTGAACTAATCAGTACAATTTACAAAATCCTTTGGAGCACAAAAACTTTTAGGAGCAGCTGAGTGGTGAAACCATGCTCAGGAGACAGGAGTTTTTCTAGCAAATGGTGGAGCAGGAAGGCAGATCGGAAGAGAAGCAGTCACTCTGGCTCCCACCCTGATTAATGAAAACCAACATTTGAGTCTGGGGTAAACAAAGGAGCAGCCTGAAGTGTTTTGAACCTTCTCGACAAGCAAGAGAGGCAGAGGAAGTCATGGGGGAAGACAGCCAGCCAGTCATCTGTCTATCACTCAGAATTGTTTTAATTACTAAGGGGACAGAAGAACGGGGAAAAGAGATCTCTGGTGCAAAGTCAGAGCATATCAGATTCACCATTCTTTCCATTTCCCTCTCCAAGTGCTGCCTCACACTAAGTGATGCTTTTGAACCCCCACATGGCCACTGATGATTTAGAATCCATATTTGCATGAAGGGATTATAATTAAGCTCCTCTGTGGCTTCACACACAAATTTACTGCTCCCTTACAGACAGTACCCGTCAGCTTTGTGTCTTTGGGCTGCTGTGGGATCATTATACCCAGATCAGCTGTAGTGTGCAATGTTAATTTGATACTTTAGCAACAGCCAGGAGCCCTGTTTTAGCTGTCCCCGTGCCTCCCATTATTCTGTTCATACTCTTTAAGCTGGGACAGCCAACCCTTGAGACAGGAGGCTACAGCAGAGCTGCTTGGCCAGCCGGCCCAGCTGAGAGCTGTCAGAGGAGCTCCTGGAGATGGTGCAACTCCAGGTAGATCTCCTGCCAAAGCCTGAACTCAGGTGTCAAGAACACACCAGTTACCCATCTCTCTCAATTTTCCATTCATTTGGTTTTGAACCCCAAACCAGTATCTAATTGCTGCCAAGTCTGACTTTCGCTCTTTTTAATCCCGTTTCTAGATATGTGCAGAACTGAGTTGTGGGTTAAGCCAGTCCGATCTCAAATTGGGAACAAACTGCAGTGCCACTTGGTATTTGCTGCAGATGTGTCACGGTGCTACTAGCAGTGGGCTTTCCCAGGAGATGGGCTGGGCCATGTGCTCTTGCATCACTCTGGCTGTGGAAGCAGCAGAAGAAAATTCTTTATCTAAGCTCCATTCAGCTGAAGCAGTTCCTTCTTTGAAGCTGCCAGTCATGGTATGAGCTCAGGAAGCGTGTCTGCCTGAAGCGGAGGGGCCACCAAGGGAATGAGGAGAGAAGGTAACAAGGCAGAGGGTCATTGGTGCCATACCCTGTTAAAAAGAGAGAGAGCGGGATTTGTGTCAGAGGTGAGACCAGTTCATGATGGCTGAGAGGGGTCACAGGCGTGCTGGTGTGGCACGGGGCTGCTTTTGAGTACCACAGAATTGTACAGAAAGAGGCAGAGAAACCCTCTGCTTGTAACTCACCCTGTGATGCTGCTGGGCAGGAGAACACAACTGTCAGGGTGATAAACATCCTGTGCTCAGCCACCGGTGCTCCAACTTCAGCAGACTGTCCTTCTGATGCCTCAGGTTTTAACTTTTGTATTTTTCAGATCCTGTACTGCTTAGTGTGTAACTCTGAAACTTCATACAGCCTGTGAGCTGCTGTTCTCTCACGCTGGTTGGTGCCTGTGAACCCTCTCTAGGTTTGCACTCCAAGGACACCGTGTTGTCCCAGGCCCCAAAATATGTAAACTAAAGCCTTTTAACGGGGGAGGTGGCGGGGGGGAAAACTTGGGGTAATTACTTCATTGCCTGAGATTGTAATTGGAGAATTAACCCTGATATGCAAATGGACCAAACTTATAAAAGTGTGAAGAACTCGTGACCCAGGGTCCATCTTGGGTGCAGCCTCTGGACTGCCCAGGGTGTACCTTTGAAGGCCCTTCAAATAAATACCTCCTTTTATTCTCTTAATTCTTGTCTAGTCTCTGTTTTCAGGTAGCCACTTCAAGGCATCAGTTCAAATGCGTTGCCAGTCTCCTGTGTTACCTTGGTGCAGGACATGCAGACCTGCAGGCTTTGTCTGCATCAATAATCCTCTCTCAGGAAGAGCCGGGTTTGGAGGATGGCCCCAGCTGCAGCCAGACCCCCTCAGGGCTTAGGTTCTTCTCAAGCAAGGGTGGAAAAGCAGGAACACAGCTCTTGGAGACAGAGTCCTACCAAGGGTTCCCTTTGCTTCTCTGCTTCAAATCATACAAGGATAAACATATTGGTTTCCTGAGCCTGAGCTTCAGCAGTGTTGTCTATTTAAAAATTAAGGGTGGAAGTGAGCTATTTTTTCACATGTTTTGAGGCACTTCCTGTGAGGTGTGAAAAAATAAGAGAAACAGTCAGGGAAAGGTAAACAAGAGGTGGTTCTTTTTTTAAAGAAAGTAGTTAAATGTAAGGCATGGAAGTACTCTTTCTAAAAAGAAATTAATTCCTTGATCACCTAGTATGATCTTATCTACAAGCTCTCATTCAATATGCCTTTTAAGGCAAGAAAAGTTTCTATTTTTGGTACTCTTTGTTTGCCAAGACTTAGAGCTGTACAGACGGGTCTGTTTCTCTTCACCTCACCAGGATTCATAGCTGCAGTCAGCCTTTTGGGGGAGCAGACATCAAAGCCTTCAGCAGGTGTGCAGTGACCAGGAAACGATGCAGCACAAAATCCAGAGAGGAGGCGACACGATATTTCCCCTGGGATCCTTGTAAAAATGGCATGGAAAAGACAGGAGCGTTTGCAGATTGCATTGTGAGCGCTGCAGAAAATGGAGCAGCCAAACCGGGGAATAATCTTGGACATGACGAGCCTCATTGAAGGCTAATGCTTGCAGAGGTGTGGGAACTGGTCCCAGTGGAATATTAGCCAGCCTGGAATAAAGGTGTTTCCCATGAGCCTGTGTGCCAAAGGCTGGCCATCAGTGTAGCACCTGTGAATTGCAGGTATGCAGTGTCCTGAGCTGTGCTGAAGCTGAAAGTACCTCACACAGCTGTAGATGACTGATGGAAGAGCTGCTCCATAGCTCAAGAAGCAGGAGAAGAAAGAACTACACCATTGAAAAAACTTGTCCAGTGGTGACAAGCACTTCCAGCACAAACAAAACAAAACAGATGCAACAAGTAAAAGCTGTTTATCTGTCAGGACTGGATGTACATGTTGTCTGGTTTCCTAATGCGCCATTGGCATTTGCCAGAAGCATCTATTAAATTTTGAGCTGTGCGTCTGAATTGCATGTTGCAAATAAGTAGTTTAGTGCTTGTGTTGCACAAATATATATTTTCTCGATGAAAATGTCTTCCTGACTGGTTGGATGCCAAACAAAAGTGGTTTAGAAATGTAGGCACACCTGAGGCAGCTGATAGTCTGGGTGGTTTCTCTGAGCTGGATGCTGTAGGTGGCACTAGTGGCGTAGCTGATGTTAAGTTATGCAGCGTTTATCCCCTTTTGGCTGAAGTGGTAGGTTTTTGATTGAGGTAGAGGAGTTGGCAATTATCTGTAGGGCTGTCACGTGTTAAGTTGTTCTAGTTTTATTTGTTTTAACTTCATTAATACTCTGCTGCCACTGGAATGACCTCAAAAAGCCCTTCCCAGAAAGCTGTGATTGACACAACTCTCATATCCCTGCAAAATGGAAAGGTATATTTGGTATATTGGAGCCATCATCTGCAGTCTGTGTTGAGTGAGTAGAGCCAAACATGTTTGCTTGAGCTGCAAAAATGTCTCACTAAAATAATTAGTTTCAACATGAACAGGAGTCGGAGATTATTTTGTAATCTGCTGTGAGCATCAGTCAGTAGTGTTGCAATTAAAAGGGCTCGCTGAGATGAATAACACTTTGAATTTACTGTTGTGATGCTACCTACCTGACTGCTAAGCTGCGGTAAATCAAGTGACACTGCTGGAAGCGTGTGGATGAATGCCAACTGGAGATCTGGCCCATTATCAGACTATAAAATTCCCTTTCCAAAAGTATTTTACTGGGCAAGGCACCAGGCACCCAAATCTATATATAAGTTTCTTAATTGAAACAGATGGCAAGGGGCCATAAATTTTTGCGACTCGTAACGCCGACAGGTAACAAGGACACATTTATCAGCATCGTGGTGAATCACAGGGAGATAAAAGGGAGCACAGAGAAATGTGCTGTCCTATAAAAGCAACAGGATGGACTCACAGCTTCGAGGCTTTAATATTCGGTATGTGTTCCTCTTTTTATATACCTGTTTCTAAATGCCGTGCTTGCTGCTGCAGCAGCGGGCTCAGTGTGGTTGGCAGGGTTATAGAGCAGGCAATGGTGTGTGCAGCGTACCTGGAATGACTGGATTTTATCAAGCATGCCTGTTAAATAGCTACAGAGAGGAAACCTGCTGTGAAATCCAGAGGAATTGAGCTTGAGCTGCTACAAGTAGATGCAGAGTGTTTGTGTCTCGGCTCCCTTTATTTCCTGCTTCCTCAGCTGGCTGAAGACTGTTGGAGCGGGGAAATGTTTAACCTGGCTTTGCTTGTCAATATTTCCCAGCCCAGCAGACACAAGCAGATAAAGTATTGATACTCCTGAATATACCCAAGGCACACACGTAGGATTTCTTCTCGCTTTTGAATTTTAATGTGTTTAATTTTCAGCACTCGAGTGCCGCAGCAGACGGATGGGCTGGGAAGGTCTGATCTTGTGCTGATGCCTGGAGCAGGAGTGACATGGAAGGTAACAGCTGGAGCTTTGCCACACTGCCACGGCTCTTCCCTGGCATGTGTGGTGGCAAAAGATCCATTTCTCCCAGCCCTGCTGTTCCACGTGCTCTGCTGATCTGGTCAGTGCCAGCTGTGTGAGGGTTTCGGCAGCTGGAGCAAACTCACATCGCTCCATACCTTTCACCAGGGGTAAGCGTGAGGTGGGCAGCACCACTCTGGCAACAGCAAACATCCCCTGAGAAATTACATCCCCTGTCCCATCAGCCAACCTGTCACGGGTCAGAACTGTTTTGTAAACAGACCATGTGATATATCTCTTTATTTTATCCTTTTTAAGTGGTAAGCTCAGGGTGTCGTTGTGTGGACTACTGAGTTCTGGATGATGAAGCAAGCAGCAGTTGGGAAGTGATTGACTTTGAGATTATATGCTGTGTTCTTTGACTTTTTGGTGGCTTGATTTTTTTGTTACTGTATATTAATGCTGATAAGTGAGTTCTCTTTCTTCTCTTTTCTATTTTTTTTTTCCTTTTATTTTTAAGTTTCGGTGTGTTAGCCTGCTCTTCTTACTAACACTACAGACATATTTTGTACTGCATTCATTGAGGGAAGGGAGGAAGAGCTCTGAAACTTTGTACGTGACCTTGGGTTGTTTCTCTGGGATCATGTTCTGTCACAGTGTGATGCCTTCCAGCAAAACCATGACTTTTTT
Organism: Mohoua ochrocephala; assembly: GCA_013398855.1. Taxonomy (NCBI): domain Eukaryota; kingdom Metazoa; phylum Chordata; class Aves; order Passeriformes; family Acanthizidae; genus Mohoua; species Mohoua ochrocephala. Next base: position 97,576 of record VZTA01006927.1, on the reverse strand, counting down.
ATTATTATTCTTATTATTCCTTCCAATTGCAGCTAGCATACATTGGGACGCCAGTTTCTGTACCTAGCAGAAACTCAGACCAAGTCTGGCTGCTCTCCAGCAGAGCTTGTTCAGTGCTACTGAGAGCAGGGTCCAAATCATTCCAGCCGAATTTGAGCCAGCAGCAAAGAAAAACCACAATTTTATTTCCCGGCTCAGTATGATGCGGTCAGTTCTGTGAATTACTTGTCAAAATAATATGCATGTTGACACCTGTGAGCACACATCATAGCACAGCTTTCCAAAGTGCTCATGAAGAAATTGCACGTACTTTTGAGGAAGCTTAGTTACCTAAATTGTTTTTCATAATTCAGACTGAATGTCATGACTTCCTTCTTCCTATTTCTTTCTCTGCCTTACTGCTGTTGACTTAGCTAACTTTTTAGCAGCTCACTTTGAAAAATCAAGTTTAAATTGGTGCTTGATTGCCCTCTCCCCTGTTTGTTTCAGAGGTGAAAACAGGAGATTCACACATCCCTCCTTGGGAAGCTGCTAGGAAACAAGCAAATATTGCTGCTGCAATTTCCCAGCTTCTGAAATGGCAACAAGTACATTGCCATGCCAGTGCAGAGCCCAGCCTGTTAGTGGGATTATCCCAGGGGAAGGCTTTTTTCTCCCTTAGGGGTGCTGGGATGGGAGATGGAAGGAGCAGGGACCGCAGCTTGCTTGTGATGGTGGCACAAATCATGTGAGCACTTTGAGCCACCCCCTCTGCTGTCCCTCTCCCTTGCCTGTGGCCTTGCCCTGGGATTTGAAACTCTGCGGGGTGGTGGCCGCTTTGCTGTCACCCACCTGCACCAGGGAGCTGCAGCTGTGCCGGGCTAGAAGTGATACTGGTGATTAGAGAGGCAGCTTTACTCTTTGGAGTAACTTAAACTTCAGCCTGCTGGGTTAAATTCTGTTTACAGTTAAACCAATGATGTGCAATTAAAGAAAAGAGCCCACGAGGTTTTTACAGAGTTGAAACAGATGGTCCCCAGTTGGAATGCTACAGCCACGGGAGCCAAGGACTTTCTAGATGTTTCTTAATGCAAAGATCTTTCATGGGCATAAATAAGCATAATAGATGCTGTTATAGCTACATGGCTGGTACAGGGAGAGAAGAACATTTTTTATGTCCTATGCCATGAGTGCAAAAATGCTGACAAGAACCTCAGCAGCAATTCACAGAGGAGCAATGCCTTTGTCCCAGTAAAACCAGCAGTGGCACAGCGTGGGCAGCGGGGAGGGACACTTAGCTCCTGTTTTCAGTTCCAATATTGCAATAACACTCAGGGACACCAAAAATTGTCATCCCTCTGGCTGTCTTTAGCTGCGGTTGTGACACACAGCTGCTCTGCTGGATGCAGTGACCGGCTTGGACACTGCCTGAGGGACAGGGTCTGGTGCTGGCTCACTTTCTCTTGGAGCCAGGTTGGCTCACAAGGCAACACAATCATTTTGCATCCACAAGATGATAAAAAACTCATCTTCGCTCAGACAATAAATTGTAACTTAGTCTTTCAATCAGGTGTTGAAAGTAGTGCCAGAAGCCAGAATTGGGATGGCTCAGGATTCCTTTAGAAGTAAAAATTTGAATCAAGATCTATCATTCTGCTGCCCTGACAAAATTTAGCATTTAATGGTGTTTTTCTTATGCAGGTGTCAGCTGGTGTCTCTCCTTACCAGCTGATGACAGAAAAAGCCAATGTACCCAACAGAGCAGCTCGACAGTGCTGATGTCTGAATGATGGCGTGACCCAAACAAAAATATGGAAGAGTATCCCAACAATATCGGTTCTTTTGCATAATTTATTTGCTTGCCTCTAACAATGTTAAATATCATTCTCACGTGAAAAATTTCATGTCCAACAGGTTAGGGATATTTTTCAGTTACATTGCTACTTCTGGATTGCGCATTTGTAAGAACCTGGAAATAAAAAGGGGGCTCCACCAAAGATGCTTTAATTGTTCAAGTAAAGGGTAAATCTGCACAGTTGGGAAGCAGATCCAACTTGCAACAAGTTCTTCTGTGCTACAGAAAACCAGAAAGATTCTGGATGTGTAATGGAAAATTATTTTTAAAAACTAGTCCGTGCAATTTATTATTGCCCCATTCCAGTGAAACTTTAATGGGTAATGGTAATTTGAGAGGGTATTGCACTCTGGGTGTGCCAGGTACCGTGGAGGGATTAGCCAGGACCTGTTTGCAAAAGTGACACTTCTCTGATATTCAGAGCTGTCTGAGATATTTATATGCTAAAGAGCTGTGAAGTGCTGATATGCTTCTACATTTATGGAGGGTTTCTCCATTGAGTCTTCTGCAGGTGGACAGAAGTGCCCCACACCCACAGGAGGTGCAGCTGAAATTCAGTGTCTTTGCTGAGAGGTCGGGGTATAGCAGCGCAGGCTTGGTTTCTGATCCAGTCAGAGTGCAGGAAAAATGCCCTCATCCCTGGGAGCACAGAGCTGGGCAGATCTTCTCTGAATTCCTCTGCATAATGGGATGGACGGTCTCATCCCTGTTTTAGCACTTTTGCAAAGCTATTGGCAAAGTCCTCTTTTGGACTGCTTTGGGCATCCTCTTCATCAGTTTGCAAAATCAATGACTGACGCTGGAGCAGGCTCAGAGAGGATCTTCCAAGATGATGAAAGGAAGTGAATGAAAATGCACCACACAGGAAAAGATAAGAAGTGTGGTTTGCTTAGCCTGGAAGAACAGGGATGAGAGAAGGTCTGATTGTCTATAAACACACCAGGTAAACAAACATCCTTATGCAGAAGAAAGCAATCCCACAAGGATATTGCAGAGACATCATCAGCCCAGTAGAGATAGAGAAAGTTGAGAGGACCCAAATCCTGCTCGGGAAATGTACTGATTTTTCCCACTTAGTGAAGAGCAGATGGCAGAAAAAAAGTTTGTCAATCAGTTGGACAAGCCACAGAACTTTATCACTCTTGGCTCCAGATTTTATCTCATGGTGCATTTTATCACTAGAGGTTTGATGCCACTAACATGAGCAGGATTTTATAAGCAGCAGCTAACTCAATAAACACCATTTCCTCCTACGGGGACAAGCCCTGGAGCTCTTTCAGTCCTCAGGACTGCAGCAGGATTTTCTACATTCCTGCCACGTTCCTGCTGGGAAGCATTTGTCATGTGGAGTCCCACCACCACTGGTTCAAAGCCAAGTCCAGAATCCTCCTGGGAACAAACTGACCAGAAGGCACCACTCTCCCTGGCATCTTCCCGAAGCCGATCGCAGCTTCTAGGTGCCCACAGGAGGGACCAGGAACTTCCAGTCCTCGTGTGCTTGTCCTAAATATGTGCAATTAGGTAAAGTTGGGTAGGTGTGGGAAGGGTTATCGCCAGGAAAGCTGCCGTGTGGGAGGAATAGGGAATGGACCACGAGCTGGTGCTGCTGAAATGTGTCAGCTGAAACTGCAAATGGTGATTTGCTGTGCTACTTATCTCGATACATTTGTATGAAGGGAAAATTACATTCCCCAGGAAAACCGGTGGTTTTGTAGCCTGGCAGGGTGCAGCACCCTGCACTGACAGGTGCTTCCGAGGGCTTTTTTCTGTCAGCTCACTTTGGATGAACTCTGCAATGCCAGGTGCTGCTTGCAGACTTGCTGAACAGATTCCTGCCAGAGAAACACAAGGCAGTTTCCAGGTGACAATAAATGTGATTTGTGATGGAAAAAGAATGGAACACCTTCTCCTTCACTACCATGTTAAAGCTTGAAATATTCACTGAATTCAAGCCTTTCTCTAAGAATTCCACAGCTAAACCTTGCTCAGAAGGTTTTTAAGGACTATGTTGCAATGTTTTAAACTTACTTCAATGGCAATAAATGTGCCCATGAAAAACATCTTAAATGACTCCTTGAGAATCAGAAAAACTACAACAGGAAGAAAGCTCAGGATTCATCAGAAAGTTGCAGGACCTTACAGCATCAAAGAAAAATATTCTGCTTTCAACATCTGCCCCCACTTTTCCCCATCAAAGTAAAATTAATTTAAGACCATGGTCTTTGTTCCTGGTAGGTAGCCAAGAAAGAGAGGGTAAATGTCTGAAATAAAAATGGTCTTTGGAATTAGATAGCGCTGCATAAGTACATACAAAGTACCTGAGACATTCTTGAATTAAGTACAGTAGTGCTGTGACCATATTCTGACTGGTTCAGTGTAGGAGCTTCCATAATCACCTCCCCTTCTCTCCTGGAGCCACCTGCCAGTCCCTTCCAAAGCAGCTGAGGGGGCAACACAAATGGTAAAAGACCTTTGACAGTGATATTGCTATGATGATAATAACAAAGCTGCATTAATGCAGGCTCTTCTGGATGATTTTGGCTGGGGTGCTTGGCCTAATGATTACTCAGCTAGGGATGAGCTGGCAAAAACTTATGACTCAGGACAAATAAACCAAGTTACAGAGGAGAAAGTAATGCCTGATCCCAGCCCTGATAAAATAGTCCAGTGGCAATGCCATTCAGCTGGAAGGTACCGTAGGTTCCGAATTTGCTCTGGCACTTCAGCTCTTTACCAAGGAGATGATAAATCATTTTGGTCACGTGCTTAATTTTGTGAAGCTGCTAAGGTGAGCAGCACTGCTGCCCTGCCCATTTAGCAGCTAATCTATGAGAAAATTGTGGTGGCTACGCCCAGAAGTGGCCTGGTTGTGTGAGACACGACGCTGAACCTTGTAGGGTCCCACAGCCTGGGAGAAACCTCACACACAGCTGGGTACGTGAGGAGAATACTGACCTCATCTTAAGATGGTTCAAGCTGATTTTGCTAAAATTTTGTTCAATTGCTGCAACGTCAAGTTTGGCAATTTTTGAGAGTGGTATTTTTCTCAGGCTGTCTAATGGATAAAGCATGTAAAGGCAATATAAGGAAAGTGAAAGCACAATTTGATAAGGAACAGGAGGATTGCTGGGATGCTGTAGCCGGATTTCAAGCAAGGTTCGAGTCTAAATGGGTGGCAATTCCTAGCTCAGTTCCTGGGCAGACTTAGCCTGCCACCCTTTCTCTATCCACACACATCTGCTCACTTCACTTTGCTATCCAGGGGATACCACAGTCAATGCAGTTTGCAATATTACCCAAATTAACTCTTAGTTTAGGGAAAGGGCAGAAGAAATTCCAGTTCTGTGAGGTCTTACACAAATATACCTATCTGCACCAAGGAAAAGACAGCAGGAGGTATCACAACGTGGATGTTTCTCTGAGGCATTGTTATCACCGATGATTTTATTACACCAAGAAATAAATCACCTCTTTTACAGTTAATAGAATCTGGGATGCAGCTCTTTGTCTCTGCTGTATCTCTCCAAGAGAAGAATGGGTCAGCAAATGGTGCATGACATTATCAGCTGCCCTTTAGTCTTTACATAGAAATTGGTCAATGCATCTTTCAAAAAAATTTAACATATATGAGCCTGTGAATGTCACTATTAAGCTTGCCCTAATTTTAGGCAATTGGTAGATATCGCTATTTAGAAGCTCTGAACAGATGTTATGGATATTCTGGAAATATGAGCTGTTTATAAACTTTAAAAATTGTTCCTACTCTATTGAATGTATAGTTCTCAAACTTCACTATTGTCTAAAGAGGAGGATTTTCAGCTTTTCCCTTTCCATCCTGTTTGTACCAGCCAGGCATGTTCCTCCCATCCTCACAGCTTGCAAATAGGTTACTCCTTTTGTGCTACAATGTCTCTTTGCTGACTGAAGTTTTCACCTAATTTTGACCTTACATCCTTGTGGCTCCAGGTCTGTATCTTCCTCAGCACCACTTTTTTTCTGGCTGCAAATACCAAAGGGAAACGTTTCATTTCATTCTGTAATTTTTCTGCCCTCAATGATCTCTGTCTACGGAGGAAATTGGACTTTTATTTCTGTGTTTCCGTGGGAGCTGAGGTGAAGAGCAGCTTCAGCAAATCATCCTAACAGCTTATTATTTCCAGTCCTCCTACATGATCTCTCTGCTTATGTAACTTTAAAAAGGATGCATTTCAAGCCAGCACAGTCAGTGTGCCCATCAGTGGGATGCTTTTCCTTGCCTTGGTGTGACCAGGGTGGGGTTGAGCCCACCGAGGGCATCCTTGGCACCGTGGGGTTCCACAAACACAAACACGAAGTGGCTGGGAAAGAGGAGAAGTGGCTGTGGGGGAAAGCCGGTGTCCCCAGAGGCAGAGGCATGGCAGCACCATCCTGACTGCCAGCAGTGGATCTTAAATTAGCCACAACACAAGAGGACTGAAGCCAAGATACCATTATGAATATTGATGTTCAATGAATCTTCTCTTTTAAAATTTATTTTTATTTCCCCTTTCCTCAAAATGTTCAAGATTGCAGGACAACAGCATAAACTACTTGCAATATTTGCCCTTTTTCTTGTCTAACATTTCCAGAAGATCTTTGATATAGTTCCCATGAAGATGTGAATACCCTCAGAAGTACTTGATAACAGAGCCAGGTACTGACCTTTGTGCCTCTGCCTTGACACCTTAAGCATGACCTTACCTCTGTGAGTTGGCCTCAGGGAGGGCCAAGGGCAAGCACAGCCACAGGAATGACACAGAGGTGAGAAAGGACAAGAAAAACTGTAAAACAGATGAGCATGCCTGGTGGTGGTGGTCTCACCCATCACTTCAGCTTCCCACCCTTGGTGTTTGCAAGGACCCCATCCAAAACACCAGGGGCGTTCGTAGCCCTGCACCTCACTGGTATCGTTGCTGCATTCAGGATTTTGGGTGCAAAAATGGAGACTGAGAAAGAACAGCGTTTTTTTCTCTCTGCAACATTCTCGGTCTCTGGCTGGCAGGGTTGTTTGTCACGCATTGGCAATGTCTACCCTCGTTTCCAGAATGATTCTGCATTCAGGAAGGTTTCCCTTCTCTCTCAAACTCACCTCTCATCTCAGAGTTGTTTCGATAGGGTTCTCTCACCTCTACCAAATCCGGCACTGCTCTTCTGAAAGAGCAATGTCCACGTTTTGTCCCCTCCACCTGGATTTAGCTCCCATGCCAGTGTCATGCAGGCAAAGGCAGAATTAGACCTTAGATCTGATACTTGTATTAGACACAGAACCAGACTTAGTGTGTACAAAAGGATCCGTGTCGTTGAAGTGCATTCATTTTTAGGAAGACAATTTTTAGTTATCAATTTGTATCTCAGCTGGAAAACTGTTTCAAGGGACAGGCTGATCAGCTGTTAATGAAAGTCCAAGTCAGCAAAAACAGCCACCAAATAAACCTTGAGAAAGTGGAGGTTTATTTTAGGAGTCAGAAATAATGTATTGCCCAGAGGAAGATGGATTAGATAATCATCAGAAAAAACTCCCATGAACTTGCATTAAGGGATCAGTAGCAAGAATGGAATTTTTTACCTTATTTTCAATGAATCATGTGAATCTTGGAGGAAAAAAAAACATATTTTGTTCCCCTTCAGCTGGGCTTCATTAATAAAAGATCTTCCGAAGAGTGACTAAGGAAAAAAAAAAGTTGGAAATGAAAACAGTCAGTTGGTAAGGATCAATTCACACATCACATGTCTGGGTGTGGAGAGCATCCTAAAATGAAGCAGTAAGAATTAGAATCATGGAACGGTTTGGGTTGGAAGGGGCCTTAAAGATCGTCTGATTCTGCATGGGGAGGGACACCTTCCACTAGACCAGGTTGCTCAGAGCTCCACCCAACCTGGCCTTGAACACTTCCAGGGATGGGGCATCCACAGCTTCTCTGGGCAGCCTTTCCCAGTGCCTCACCACCCTCACAGTAAAGAATTTCTTCCTAATATCTAACCTAAACCTGCTCTCAGTTTGAAGCCATTCCCCCTGTCCTGTCACTACAGGCCCTCATAAATACTTTCTTTCCAACTTTTTTGTTGGCTCCCTTCAGGTATTGGAAGGCCACCATTAGGTCACCTCAAAGCCTTCTCTCTTCCAGGCAGAGCTAACCCAATTCTCTCAGCCTTTCATCACAGGAGAGGTGCTCCTATGGTTTTCCCATTCAATGGCAATGTCCTTCAGAAAAATGTTCACATTTGGGTTAAAACAATTTTGGTTAATGAGGGGTTTTGCAATTCGCAGGAAAATCATTTTGAGTAACTTCATCAAAAATGAGTAAAGTCACTTTTGCAATAACTGGAGTATGCCAGAAGTATTCGTGCTTTCCAAGGGGAAAATTAAGTCAATGAAGCCTGGACTCCTTTCTGCTCCTGCCAGGAGGTGTTATTAAATGCCATCAGCAGAGATAACAGCACCAGCCACTGATAATAGATGTACTGGAACAGCGATGGTGTCTTGTGGAGTATCACTGCTGTGATGCTCACCACAGTCTGTAGATATCAATGACACACTTTCCATCAGTGTCTTTCATTAAAGCAACTGGGGCAAAGCAGAAAGCACTGTTAAACACTGCCCTGATGGAACATTTCTGACAAACCACTGATGTTCAGTGTCCCAACACTGGTAGTGCTGCCATAAAACATTCGGCAGCTGTACCAACTCCGTAGTTTGCCCTGGAAGCTGTTAATTTTTTTTAACACTTTGTCCTATCTTTCTCCAACCCTCCACTTGCTTTCACTAAAAAAGGGACCTAGTGTGCTTCCTGTTGCTGCTCCTGCCAAATATTTCCTTCCTCGGTGCAGGAAGGAGGAGTGCATATGGCAGCTCATTTAAGAAGGTGCAAAAGATGTGAGAAGGAAATCCCTCTTCATTCCCCATTTTTTTCTGGAAGAGCAACGTAATAATTAAAAAAAATCAGTAGAAAGTGCACACTCCTGTAGAAGAGAACCCCTAGCATTTTCTTCAGAGCTGTAGGAGAAAGCCAAACAGAGGATGGAAAGATATTTCAGAGCAGTAAGGAAACGGGGAGACAGAAGCAATAGGAATGCTTTCCTCATCGTAGCAAATTTCTTGGTGAAAATAAAGTATTTATACACAGTGATTGATTATTACAAGCAGTGGAATAAAGGCCAAAAGGACCATCTAAAATCAGATATATTGAACAAAAGTATGCCAATACTATGATACACGTCGTGACAATTCTTGGTCTCTATAGTAAAATCAAAACATCCCCAAAGATCTGTAATACGTTATTGACAAAATATCCGGCTCTAAAAAAACCAAAACTGTTCTGTCATCCCTCTCTTAAAATGTCTTCTTGAATGCAGGAATTCTTCAGGGTCGGATGGATTCAGTCCACCTCGCTGTTCAGCCAGGTCTCCCCCTTCATTCCCGTGGTTCAGCTCATGTCTGCACAATGCAGTATCAGGTAGGACACTTGCCCCACATCTGCAGGTCTGAACCGTGCACTTCTGATTAATAAAAGCTCAGTCAATGCCTCTCCAGACCAAAACCGCCACAGTTTCAATCAGAGGAAAAATGTCTGCTTGAACAAACACCAAGGAAGAAATCCAGTGATGACTGTGGATCAAATTATTTGTACCTTGGCAATTTGGTGAAGAAACCAAAAAATGCTCAGCTAAACGAGTCAGTCTGCAGTTTATAAATACAGAGTTCCTTATTTATAGCAAACTGTCCGTCCGTGATGTCTGCAGCAGCATCTCCCACTGCTTCTGCTGGGGTAGGAGATCAGCTCCCATGCTGATAAACAGCAACTCCTCTGTCATTCATAATACATAACAAAACTAGTATTTCCTTGTGCTTCTGGTTACAGCTCTGTTAACAGATGAAGACATTTGGAAAAATTTATATTCAGCCCTGGCAGTCAGTGTCTTTTAAATAATCTGGTCTGCTTCCATTCCTTTAAATAAACTTGCATTATTCATAGATCTAACACCAATCCCATGACTTAAGTGGTATCATATACTGGAATTAAATCATAATAATTCAGTTCTGGGGGGTTGTGGTTTAGTCAAGACTTGAAAGGACTTGGTAATGCTTGCCTTTATCACCTCCCAGCAGCACCAAAATACATCTGGGCACAGAGCCACCGGAGTTGAGAAAATAACAGCTAGCACAGGATTTTGCTGCATAAGCTACTATGAGTTCCTTATTAATCTACCACACAATACTTCAGATATCTTCCACATATTTGAAATCACGGGTGACCCAGCTCTAAGTGCTTAAAACATCACCTGAAGGACCATCATTGTGCCTGACCGCTTCATTCCTCAGGCACAGCAGGTCCCTTCTCTGCGAGCACAGAACTCACTGGTACAGAATCAAACATTTCCTTGGAGACTGCTCTGTGGCTGCAGAACAGATTCCTGCAAAAATCTGAGCGCCATCTGAAATTCAGTATGCTCTATTCAGAAAGCAAGATGCTCTTCAAGGGGGTTTGCTCCTAATTAAAGCACCCACCACAGCCAAAAATGTATCCACGCAGTGCATCGGTGATGAAAACACAGCGTGCGTGCTTTTCAGGAGGGCAGTAGCTACAAATGACAATGCATCATTGAAGGGCTTAGGTGCTGCTGATTATTATCAGTGGCATCAAAAGCCCAAGCAAAACAGAGTGGGTGACACCCAAACTTTTGGTGTTTGACCCTGTTTTACCTCTCAGGACTCCTCTGTTGTGCGGATGTGGAAAAGGGAATGTCCCTGATGCTTCTCGTGTTTATGAGGTGAATTAGGCACACCGTGTTTGGTACATGCATGATTTCCTTTCACACTTTGCTAGTCCCCTGCCCCCAAGTTCTGGATGCTGTGGACACCCAACCTGCAGCCAGAGAAATGGGACCCAGACCAAACAACTGCTGCTTCAGGGGAGACTCCTGGGTTGTTGGAGCTTGTGCACAACTTCATGTTTCTACACAAAATGTGCCTCATGGCAGTACTGTCACATGCAGTTTTTTGGTGAAGAATAAGAAAACGCTTCTTCTATTTTACAGGCCTTCCTAGTGATAATTTTGCAATGGCTTTCACTGTTTCATTGGAACAGTGAACATTTTGAAGTAGTTTCAAAGCAATAGGCAGCACACTCCTATTACACGGTTGTAATTATGATATACTATATAATATTTTTACAGCATTTCAAGATAAGGATCTTATTTTTTTTTTTTTTTTCTGAATTCATTATTGCTTTCATTGGAAAAGTGCCTCAGCATTATTTAATTTCTCAGCTTTTAAGTTTCTCCCAGAGCTTCAGTGCACTTCTCTGCACTAAAAATAAAAAAATGGCAAGGGAAAAGACAGATTTCAGGGCTCACTCTGACATTAGCAGTCAAAGCAGCAGGCAGATTTCTGACATTCCTCTTCAGAAAGAGAGAGTTACCGTGTTTTTATGGGTAACAAGCGAGACATGAACGGAGACCTCAACTTTTAACTGCTCTGCTTTGTAAATCAGATGTCGATGTATGCTCAGCCTGTGTCCTGGTTGGGACGATTTTTTGTGGTTCTGGCAAGTTACAGGGGCAAGGAAAAAAGCAGCAAAATTTTGTGAGGAAAGGAGCTTGTGTGTTTCACTGTATTAGCTTTGGAGACACGTTTCCGTGTTACCTCCTAATTACATAAAACTTAGTCATGTGTTAATTGTAACTACCATTTGTTACCTAATATCTCACTTTACAGACTATTATATACTTTTTAAAATATTCTGCTGCCTTCTTCTTATCAGCCCACTTTGTTTTAAACAGGAAACATTTCATATGGTGAGGGACTAAAATAATTCCTGAGTGTGAAGATCCTTAGCGACATGGCTGCGTGGCATGAAACGGAAAAAGAATAACATTTCCCTCAGAGTGATTTTCACAGAAAGAAAAAAAAAAAAAAAGATGGTTTGGTGAAACCTAAGTATTTCGGGGCAAACACATTCATTGGAGCCAGAGCTTTCTGCAGAGTGTAAAAACATTCTCTCCTTGGGTTGCCCAACCTCCCCGCTGCTACGGGGAAAGGCTGGCAGTGGCCCTGGTTTCCTGCAAAGCCCCTGCCTGGTTTTGAATGATTTGGTTACAGAAAGCAGCCCTGTTTCCTTAGAAATCGTGCAGGGCATGGCATTTTTTTTCTCATCTATTGTCCCATTGCAATAAATATGGACCTTTATTCCATCTTAGAAAGACCTCCTTTAATTATTTCTGCCGCTGTCACCCGTGTAAGTGATGGATGAGGCTGACCTACACATGCAGAAGGGAGCTAACAAACAATGTGTAATATCTCTGTTAGCCCGGGACATTACTCTTTGCTCATGTCAGCATCGACAGAGCTGCTTGCTCAGAGCGAGCACACCAGGGAGCTGAGAACAAATCTCTGTGGAGATGACTAGACTCAGAATTATGTTTCCCTTCTGAAGGATATTAAAAAGAAACCCACCAACAAACACAGCTTTTAAAGAAGGCTGCCAAATGTATAGGAGACAATCAGGTTAGGGAAGTGTAGATGCCCTGGTTTCGACTTGGCCAAAGTATTTCAGAGGGAAAAGCTACTTTGCCAGCAACTTTAGAAATAGTAAGGAATTTCAATAAGAAAAGCATGCACATTTTGCACAAAAAGAAAAAAAAAAGGCTTCAAAATTACAAAGCAATAAGCACAGAGCTAACTTCAAACAAATCAATGCTCTCACAGAACCGAAGCCCCAAGTGAACCATGTAATTCGTCTGTGCTCGTTGATTTGCTTTTGGACATGACACCTACCAATGCAAGACATCGAAATCAAACACTCCGCTGCACTAAGAAGGATTTCATTCTTGGGAATCTCTCTGAATAAAATGGATATGTCCATGGGGAATGACTCTCAGCATTTCAGGGTATAAAATAACTTTTCATGAAAACCAGCGCTACCTTCGATGTTAATATCAGTAGGGTAAAGATTTCACCTTTCTTTCCCTGAGCTTTTCCACTCTTCATTTGATTTTCTTTAACTCATTTTATTAATTTATTTATGCAATAAGATTTTCCAAAGGCTGAACTCCGTGATGCTCATTTTGATGAGCATGTGTATGAGTGAATGGAAACCTTTTGCATCTTTGCAGGTAGGTGCGATAGTGGCACCAAGGTCACTCAGCACTGTGCTGTGCTGCTTCGTGGATTTATTGGATTCATTCCTTGTGAAAGTGGTGATTTGTACATTAATAGGAAAAGCCAACACAGGTAATTTACATGGTTCTAGTAGTTGACTCTGTGTCAAACTCTGTAATGCTGAGGAGCCCAAGATTTCATTATCCATTTTGAATGCATAACAATTACTTTTTCTTTTTCTTTAGATTGTTGCAAAGGGTGCTGAATGAGGGCTGAATTTTCTTGTGTTATAATACCACCTTCAAATCCATGTTTGGATCATTCTACTGCTGCTATTTCCACGCTGGCTTTAATAAAAAAGAAGGGAACAGTAAGTTAGGCAGAAATGACAGATCCTTTTGTGAGAGCAGTAGGAAAAACACACAAGAGATCAGGTTTAGTGGATATTTTAGCTGCAGAGAGTCAAAAGAGGACAGACTTAACAACAGCTAGGTGCTGTTGAAAATATCAGCCATGTAGATAGTATTAGAAGTTATCTCAGAATCCTAAACAAGCCCCTGCATCCGTAGCTGTTTTACATTAGTCTCTGTCAGAAACAGGGAGCAGAAGATGAAGTAAGTAATTTTAAAGTTTTGGTGATTATTAGGATAAGGAAAATGGAAATGTGTGTTAAAGACATGGAACAGGTCTTCCAAAAAGAGCTTTTGGAATTTATTTATGCTGGTTAGAGGGAACTTGGAGCAGAATAGAAAGCCTCATGTCACATTTTTGAGGTGGATGAAGCCAGTTTGGCCTTTGGCAGAGTAGGAGCCTCATTATTTTAAAGAAAATTTGGAGGAAAAAACCAGAACTTGCATGTGACTGCTCAGCAGGTCAGCAAATAAGGATTACCTTGCTTTGAAAATCACACAGCCAGCTGTATTCCAGTGAATTTGTGCTCTGAAGTAACAGGCTGTGCAATGACACTTACAGGAGCATTAGTAAACAGGGCACAGATCTCCGAGAGGCTCTTTAGAGTACCACTAAATACCATGATGAGAGCTCTGAGTAAAGCAGAGTTGGACTTTAGCCCAAATTTCTCCTTTTCTGAAAGAGAAGATAAAGGCTGTGACTTGGTTTTGATCTTGGGTGTATCATGGACTAAAGCCTTTCAAGAGTGCAGGGGTATAGGTAGCCTGTGAATAAAAAAAAAAAAAAAAGAAAAGCTAAGGTTGTCTTTATTACTGTAATTACAGTGAAAAATGGGAGGTGGAGTCTTCCTGCCTTTGTCTCAAAGTCTTTAGAGAAAACAGCTTGTAATTGAGTTATCTTTATATCCCACGAATTTCAGCTGAATACAAGACTGCAAGAAAACAGCCAGGATTTCTGCCCTTGCCTTTGTGTCCCACAATAAATTACTTTTTCCCTCCGATGCTCATAGACCTTTTTTTAATGTACCTTGCTTGTTTCTTTGTGAGCAAGGAGCAAACACATTTTCCATCTTAATGGCCTTTATTTCAAACGAGGGAACATTGATAAGAGGAGGAATAAAAGTCTATGCAGTAGAGAAGAGTGGCTAAATGTTACTGTGAGACACTGCAAAGAAAAGGGCATCTGAGTGTTGCATGCTTTTCCAAATCCCTTTTCAGAGGCAATGGGCAGGAATGCTCAGCCAGGTGTCACAGACTGGGTGCACCAAAAATTCCCGCACTGTTCTGAGGAGCGTAGGTCGTTCACGCTGGGTGCTCGTTTGCAGGAGCCAGCAGAAAGCTCTCCTTGCTCCCTCCTGCTCACCTGGGCAGGTCTGGCACAGCACTGGAGCCTGGACCGTGCCAGGGACTGTGCCTGGAGGGCCACGACCTGGCTGACGCTTCTCAGCCTTCAGCCTGGGCTTGGTCCAGCCTCCTGCTCTCTTCGAATCCCTCCTTTGGCTTCCCGTATCAGCATCTCCCTCCTCCTCCCCTGGATGGTTTTACACCTCTGTTGTCGTGAGAGAGCCCAGAGGAGGATCCTTTGAGCCAGGAAGTTGAAGGCAACTAAGTCAAGCTAAAGCTTTGCCATTTTGCTTGTTTGCGAGTGGGTACAGCTTGTCCCTCACAGCTCAATAGACCTCAAGAATGTTAGTTGGCAGGTTTGGGGAATTAGAAAGCTTTTATTTGTGCTGTGACAGGTGGCCATCACACAGAAGTGTGAGAAGAAACCATCCAAAAGTAGTTACTGCTTGCTAACAGACTGACAAAAGGTTTTAAGGGAAGCAGGAAAACGTGGTGGCAGAGGAGACGAGCCAAGCCAGGATGCTCTGTCAGTAGGAGAGAAAGGAGAGCCACCAACCCGTTCCTGGAGTTAGCAGAGCCGTGTATTTTAGTGATGTTGTTTTCCTTCCTTCCCCATCCTACTTGCAGTCACTATTTACTGTGACTGTGCTATAAATAACGCCGGGGAGCGAGAGCTGATTTCAGTCCAAGGTACATATCCAGGAAAGCTCATAAAATTCAGATGCATTTCTTGAGCTGAATGATCTCCCCACCAAAGGGCAAACGTGGAAAGGTGATTCTGAGAGAATAAATACAGAGTTATAAATACATTAACCTTGCTTCTGGTTTCACTGGCAATGTATGGGTCAGGTATGATCGTGGGTGTAGTAGTGGCCACCTCCCTGTCCTGCTCTACAAAGGGCAATGTCTCCCTCCCATTGAACAGAGGAAGCCAGGGGTTTTCTAGAAGGTCTTTCTCAATGTTTTCTAGAAGGGGGAAATACCCTCACCCATAAACCTGAGGGGGCTTATGGAGACACAGAATACAGCTTCAGTCGTCTGACATATCTCCATCTTAAAATATCATCTTTAAACCACCCCAGAAAAGCCTCTTCTGGTGGCTGGTGCATGAGAACTGTGCACATCAAAGCACACAGGAAAGCCTGCTCATTGCAGCTCCTGCATAAATATATCCAAGGCAGAGGTCTGAATATTTTTGGAGGCCTTTTTTGCCGCTGTGTTCTGCATGGCTCTCTTTCTGCGTGTGCCTGGTGCCAGTGTCTGCATGAGTCACAAACTGATTTTAGAAATCAGAAGCCTTACAGGATCTGTACACATTTGCTGGACACAGTTTGTCTAAACTTAGGGAAAAGAGTGTGATCATTTTGGCCTGGTGTCTCGAGGTTTATTTTAGAGGCTATATCATTGACCCAGCAACAATGCAAATTAGGGTTAACTTCTCTAGGTCTGAAACTTCGGGGCTCAAGGGTTGGTTTGTTCCAAAAGAGCCGCAGATTTAGGAAGGGTCTTGCACTCACCTGCAGATCCAACTCTTGTTGTTCTTTTTCCGTGGGATTAGTCATGTCTTGAGGGTAATTTCAAGAGCTAAAAGGTCACACACACACACACACACACATATGTATAAAGAATCAGCAGCCCTGTACATTTTGCACATCCAGAACTGCTCGGAACAGGGAAACTGCTGGTGTCGGGCTGAGCCGGTGCCTGCTCACCTGTGCAGAATTCAGTTTAAGGTTACTTGGAGGGATTGAATATTCATAACTTTAATCTTGGTTTGTTTGGTTGGTTTTTTACAATGCCTTGTTTTTAATGTGTTTCCATTAATAAGGCATTTTTAATAAGGTCCATTCTGAACACCTGGTTTCAAAAATCAGTGGAAAATACTAGGAGAGATAATAATTTTGGTATTGGAATATGTCTGCAGACGCCGCTAAACATCCAGTCTCAGAAATGCACTGTTGTCTAGGCTGATATTTGAGGGTGTGTCAGGGAAAACTTCCCTGTGGAAGTGGCATGGGTGCTCAGAGCAGTGAGATGGATATAATGGCATCCTGTTATAACAGATCAACTATTCCCTCCATGGACCATTTCTTAAGGTTTTCCAGACACAGAACAGAACTGTGCTTGCCCCTTTTCCTCATTTTTGACTTAGGTGCTTTTACTGGGTATTGCTGACCCAGTGGGAAGGACACCAAAGATGTTATTGTGGGGCACAGGCAGTCATTATTAGGACTTCAGTCCAGGAGAAACACTGTGAAAAACCAGAAGCAGCAGAAGTTCCCAGTTAGAGGGAGGGGAAGGCAAATAGCACTGAAGCAGGAACGGGAAGTAATGGCACTGGAGAGAGGAGAGCACATGGCCAAGCAGCAAGGAGTGGAAAGTAATGCTCCTGATTTGTTCTGATTTCTGCTGTTCTTTTTCCTCTTTAGCTGTCTGCCTGCAGAGAGGAACAGAATGTGCCACAGTGAGTGATGAAAGGAGGAAAGCATCTCCTTCAGGAGTAAGTAAATTCAAAAGGAGCTCTTCCTTTTGCATTGCTAATCTTGATGGCACGTACAGCTCTTGAATACACAATCCATTTATTAAACCTGTGGAATACGTGCAAATTGCTTTTTTAATGCCGTCGGATTTCTCAGAGCATCTTTTTGATTTATTCAGTCAATTTTCAACAATCTATCTAAATGTATTTCTTAAATAGCCATTTAACAAGTTATTTTCCCTTTCTTACCAGCTCTTAGATAGGTGGCCTGAATTTGCTAATGAGTTGCCAGAGGACGATTACAGATAGAACTTTCCAGTTAATGCAAGAGTTCTGTGTTGGTTACTTGTACTAGTGAACAGTGACAGCCTGGATTGACTTTGCTCGAGCACACATTAAACTCCTCCTTCTTCCTGATATTAAGAAGTTAAAACTAAGCATTTCAAAAAAGCGAAAGGTTTAGGCCTTGTGAAGAAACATGAATTGCATTACAGTCATTGGTGGTGAGCAACTCCTTTTCTTTGCATCACTTGTTTTGCTTGGGCTTTACTTTCCTCTCTGGTTGTTGGTTCATAGCAGTGCCATGAGTGAGGGGGTCCTGATGATGCCATGATGATTTTTTTGCCTTTTTTATACACCCCTTTTATACACCCCTTTATATAGCCTTTTATATAGCTTTTATATATCCTTGGTGCTTTTAGCCCACACACTTGTAACTCCCTGAGTCTGATACCCCATGTCCCGTTAAGGCAGGAGACCAAACGCCCTGGCAGCCTCGAGTCTAAGGGACAGACAGCCCCAGACACCAAGGTCCTCTCTAGAACACACCCTGTAAACTGAGATAGGCCCATCCAGGGGGAGACTCCTCAGAATGGGGGATTCATTCAAGTCTCTCATTGGGGAATCTTTGATAGATGTGCTAATTTGCAAGGCCTATAAGTCGTATATACTATCTATTGTGTGTGTGCATTCTGGTGGGCACTTTGGCACACTCCACTGGGACGGTGTGGTGCACCAAGGATCCTAAATAAACACCGAGGTGAAAACCCCTTTTCCCTTTAACCGTGTCTGGCTCTCAATTTTAAGACCAGAAAAAGGCAACACTGAAGAAACTTCCCAAGATTCAGAATGAAAGGATGATGGCCACAGGGGACAGCAATCTGCATTTCTGGAGAAGGTTCTTTATCCATCAGTGTCATTTCATGAAGTTTGAAGACTAATAAGAAGTTTTTGAGAAGAAAACACACTCAGTAAGAAAAAACTGTACCAATTTTGTAATCCACTTATAAGGCATTTTCTCACAGGAGAGTTGATCCTAAAACAACTTATTCCTGAAGTCGTCTTTCTCCGTAAAAGGTATAATATACGTTTTCACTTATTAGCTTCTCCTGCATCTCTTTAAAGTACAATTCCTTTATAAACCCCTATTTTCTGGAGACAGATACCATGGTCCTATAAGCTGTGCATCCTTCCGATGGAAGAGGTGTCCTGTTGTTGCCAGCATCCCAATTTCCCATTAGTGGCATATTTGCAGCTTGTAGCTGAACATTAAATAGACTATGTTAAGGCACAAATCCCTACAGAGCAGTTGTCCTGGGCGAACATTAAAATAATTAACAAAATCCCTGTAGAGCAAGGCAGGCCTCTCAGCTCCTTCATCATGAGGGGCTGAATGGCTTCTGAATGATTTATTGTCATTAAAGGGAATGTTCAGTCTAGTCTCCAGAGATCATGTGTATGAAATAAACTTAAATGGTTTTGTAAAGACATAAATGCATTTGTATCACCCTTATTTTATGTGGATGTATTTTATGGTTTATTAGTTATATTTTTACCACGAGTACTTGGGATTCTTCTGCAGTGCGTGCACTTTTTGTAAAATATTTTTATAAAATATGAAACCTTACCGATCTGTTTCAAAAAAAATTGGTTTTACTGTTTTTTGGTATATTTCTAAACATAATTCTCCACTATGAGCTGCAATGGCACAGAACGTTTCAACTCCTTGTGCCCTTTTTCTTCCTTTTCTTCTGGATTTTTGGAGAGAAAGGCTAGAACTCTTATTCCTAACCCACAAGAAGTACAATTTTTTAATGCAATCTTAGCTGTTCTTTGCTGCTGCTCTGCTATGCTGCAGGCTCAGCCTTGTTTACTGACCTCGGGGTTGGTGCTGGTTAATGCAATGGAAGTGCTTGGACGAAATGTAAAAGACTAAAGGGCCACACGCAGAAAGAAATTACTTTCTTCAGGTCACAAGGCAGACGTGGCAGCAGAGCTGGACCTAGAAATCCGTGGGGCTGCATCCTACAATCCAATTGCTTGGCAGTAATATACTGTACAGTTTTCAGGGCCTTTGATTTCTGTTTTTTACTGCCACTTTATTCTGTTTATTTCTATTACACGTAAACAGTCTTTAGTTTTTTCTTCAGCATGCCTTATTTTCAAGAAAAATCCAAGTGGAATGTACAGCTTTCTATGAAGAAACATAGGTTTTGTGTATAGGCTTCAAGACAACATTGTATTTTCCCCATATGGCAGGCAGTTGCTTACTAATAAAATAGTTTTTTTCAACCTAATAGGGATAATAAAGATAAATATTCATGTGGCGGGAATTCCTGTGTCTCGAGAGACATCCTTAGTTTTTAAATTCACTGCTCAAGTGGACACGTGATGTTTCATACAGGTTGCCACAGGGATCCCACATCAAACCCTGCACGGGTGCTGGCTGCATGAGTGAGTTACAGCAGAAAGTTGTAGCGGCACCTGTGAGGGTGATGGGGAGTTTGAAACACCCCAAAATAGATGTGGTGCTGTTCCTGCAGATGGAGATATCCACGTAGACATCAATGTTCTGCACAGAGATGTCAGTGTTGAGGACAAGTCCCTGACCTCTTGGTGTTTTCCCCATAACATAGTGCAGCAAAATGAAATCCTGGCTGTGCTACAAGCTGAGAGCACGAGTCCCTCACACAAACTCCTGGCCCTGCACAGAGCAACCCCAAGAATCACACCACGTGCCTGGGAGCGTTGTCCAGTTTTAAATGATAACAGCCAGGGGTCCATCTGTTTTCTTTTTGTCCCCAAATTCAGTTGTTTGATTTTTTTTTTCCCCAGAGCACTTGCAGCAGGATAAAATTAACTGGTTTGTCAGTGCAAGCCTAGAATTTATTGTGAAAAAAACAACACAAGCAACAGTATTTAATCATCTACCTTCCACGGCAGAACTGGAATTAGTTCTGCAGAAACTCCTCTTTGACATTAAAATGGTAGGAATGAGTCTGTGAAAGACTCCAAATTCTAATGTACAGTGAGGCTTTTGAATATTAAATAAAAGTCAATTTGACAGTAAAGGGAGGGGCAGGCTCACCCCAAAGTGCTGTCCAGGCTGGAGAGGTTTCCTGAAGAGACACACGGAATCTTAACGAGGCAGCAGCTCCCTTAAGTGTTGCCCCATTTGTCCAGCGAGTCACTGATCTGCAACCCTTCCTTCAGCCATTCATGGTGGGTGACATGGGCCTTTCGAGATAATCCCTCCTATCTGAGGTTCAATACTTCATCCCTTCCAAAAGGGATAAAGCTGAGACTTTGTTCACGAGACCTCGGCTCAGGCGGAACGTAATGCAAAATGTTGAAACTCACTTAAGCCTGTATTTCTTACCTACAGATTTAAGGAAAGTTCCTTATTTGGTCTCAACCTCTTTCTTTTTCTCCTAACATGAAGCAAATACAGTTTAATTTAAAAAAAAAGGAAGCGTGTATAGAATAGCAAGTTTTTCTTTTCCCAAATGACACCGATTTGAATCTGAGTCAGGCAGGGCATATAACACAGTGAAAGATGTTTTCCTATTTATACATATACTTAGGTGAATATTTGGATATACGAACAAACACTTCAATAGCCAAACCCCGAAGGTGCCTTTGCTTTCACTTCTCTGCATGTTTTCCACAAACTTCCCCTGCCCATGCTTCCCCTGCACTCTGTGTTCTGCACACCTGCCTTGACAAAGATCTGAGCAGCACGATGCTGCTTTTCCTTTTGACTTCACAAAAACCTGTGCTGTGCAGGAAGTCATGAAGCGTTACAAGAAATACCCCAGAAGGTGAATGCAAATCACATTTCCAAATTGTGCTGATGCTAGAAAATACCCTCCTCTCCAGCTTTAAAAAGAAACCATGCATTAGCTTGAGCCGTACAAAATAGGGCACACCTCAGAAAGTTTTAGTTTCAATGGTTTTGATATCCAATTTGAAAAAAAAAATCCACACCAAACCTCTATTTGCATCTATATTTTAAAATATTCCCACTCTGGAACTTTTTTTTTTATACTTTGCTTCATACCCATGGGGGACATGTAGGGATTTTATGGAAGCATTATTGAAAATGAGAACATAACTTTGACTGTAAGAATCCAGATACCTTAGCCTTCAAAATTTACACATATTAGGTTGAAATTGCTAACTCAGGGCTACCCGAAGCGCCTGTTTGCCAACTCAGCAAACAGGGAGTTAGTTGCACCTATTACCAGAACAATGCCTACACACAGAGCTTTACCCATCAAAAATCACAGGAGGGCACGAGAAAAATGAGGAAGGATGTTAGGACTAATGGAAATGAACTGCTACACTGCAGTTTTATTTCCCAGCCCAAGGAAGGCTGGGGAAACGGACGTGAAAAAATCGTGCAGTGCAAAAAGGAGCAATTTATTGTTGTGCATTGACAGCAATTGAATCTGTGCTCCCCCAACAAGGAGCGCTGCTGAGTGGGGAGAGTGTCAGTCACTCTGACCAAAGCAGCCCGTGCTGGGCTCTCCTCATCTGCCCACTCATCCCCCCACTCCACGGCGACTTTAAATGATTCACATCCCGAGCTTCAGCTCCCTCACCCTAACTAAGGAGGGCTGTTGAGAAGCTGAGCAGTTGGATGTCTTGGTTTCGTTTGATTTGGTATGTTTTGGGGTTTTTTACTTGAAAAGTCAGCATCAGTGAGATTTGGCCTGAGGGTGCTCTTCAACCTACTTGTCACCAGTACCCCAGAGTCATTAGGGAACAAATGAAACACCCCAAAGGTTAAATGCCAGTTTTTGGACTGACAGATGAACTGTTGTGCACTACACCATGGAGCCAAGCTGATATGGGGTCTGGAGAACACAGAGCCAGACTCTCCCTCCAGTGCTCAATGAAAGAACAAGAGGCAAAGGACCCAAGCTGCAATGAGGTCGACCCCACCAGCAACAGGAAACCACCTCAGGGAGAGTGAAGCCCTGGCTGCCCACATCTCCTTCCTGACTGTTCTCAACACTCAGCTGGACGGTGTTGAGCAACCTGCCCTGACCTGGTAGGCAGCCCTGTCTGGAGCAGGGAGCAGGAGATGAGACCTCCACAGCTACCTCCATTTGAATAGCCCCCCAGGACACTCAGGAGAGAACAAAGTTCCTTCACCCTTTGCTGAGTTCGCCCTGTGAGTGCTCACCTCCTACAGGCTCAAGATCACAGCAGTCATGACATGAAAAAATAATGTAACAATTTTTTAAACACCCACAAATCAAGCAGCGATGGTCTGCGTGTTTCTTGTCTGATAGCTCAGCATCTTTTTGTCTTTCCTTTGTCCCCAAATGGCATTCCAGGAGCTACCACTGACTTCATCCAGACAGCAGGGTGCCGGGGTTGCTGTGGCACTGATTTAGAGCTGCAGCTGCTCCCTTCTGCTGCTGTGGATCTGTTGATGCCTTAGATGCACTGTTCCCAGCCCTACTTGCTGTTCCACAACAGCTCCTAGTGCTCTTCTGGGAATGGTAGTGCTCTTGCTGGGTGGGATAATGGGCAACAAGTGCGGCCTCCTGATACAATATTCAATATTCTTGAAGTTCAGTGGAGATCTGTTTCTATGTATTCCTCTTCCTGCATTTGAGTCCTTCTTCCTCCCCACCCATCTGGTTTCTGATTGCCTCAGCATCATCAGGGCTGCTGTGTCCAGTCTCTCCCAAAGGCACTGAGGGACATTCAGTGGCACTGCAGTGGTGATAGGAGTGCAGGGGTAACATCATCCAAGCTCACCATGCTGGGCTCTCCCTTTTTTTGTGGTGGTGTCAGCCCAGGGTGAAAGCTGAAACTGAAGCTGTATTCGCAGCACCTTTGGTGTGAACGTGCAAGAATAATTAAAATCTCCATCAAATCACAGACCTGCCTGTGCTCAGACTATTACAATGTTAGACATTCCTTATGTTCTGCTAAGTTCCTTACAAAATTCAGTTTTCACATTGAATCCAGATCAAACAGTCCCATTTTTTCCCATACCTTTTAACAGGTTCAGTGTCAGCTAGTTTCCCCCCAGGCAGCTCCCTTGACAGGTTTATCTTACTTTCCAGTTACAAAATCCAATCTATCCTAGTATTTTAGAGCTTGTTATCAATTTCATTTTCCTGCAAGGAAACAAAACAAAGCTTAGAGGAGGCACATATTTTTAGGAAGGACCATATGAGGATTTGCCTGGCTTGGTCAGTACTAAATACAGGCTGAATTTTCCAGTTCTCTGCTCCTTCTATGGCAATATCAAAGTCAGTTATTTTAAATTCCAAGATGTGCTGAAGGTCACAAACACGTTGTGTTTTTCCACCGTTCTCTACGGCAAGATATATTATAGAAGAAGAAGATTGTTTTCTGTGCACCAATTTATATTCTCCAGGGAGCACTGCTTGCAGCACCGTGCAGACCTTTGGTCCACACTCGAATCGGGAGGGGAGAGGGTGTTTTTCCCTCTAGACAGTTAATTAAGAACAGAACACTGTTCTGAGCTTGCATGTTAAACTTGGATGCAGGATGGGTGGCATCAGGCTGCATCCATCCTTGCTCATCTGGACACATTTGTGCAAACTTAGGGCCACTGGTCACTGCAAAAATCAGATTGCAAAGGATTGGGTAGGAAGTCAGATCTCAGGTGTGTGTCTTTTTCTACTTGATCTAAACATTAAAGCCAGGTTCAACGTTCTGTTTGTTAGCAAGATCTCCTAAATGTTTGCACGCCAGTTCAGTTCATTATCTAGCCAAGTGAAATTTAACTTGTTAAAATAGATAGCATTATTAAAGTGCTAAAAGTCATTGCCAAACAGCAAGTTTATGCCCATGGTTTCTTGCCTGGTTGTGGAAGTTACAGAGCATTAAAAAAAAAAAACCCTGCCTTTCACACCCATGCAAATTCCAGAAGTTCTGAATGAAAACTGGTTGTTTACATGTTTGCCCTGCTCAGGTCCCAGAAAAAGTCCTTTATGTGCTAATTGTCTGGAAATATTGAGAATTTACAGCACTTTCTTAAAGTAACAGCCACAGCAGCTCCCCAGTGCCTGATTATTCCTGTTGCTGATTTTCCCTGAATTCACTTAAAAAAACCATTTTTACGTTCTTTTATTACCGGATGCTCTAACGGCTACAAATACCACCTCAAAGGGACAATCTACTCAGATGTTTTACTCCCACCAGTGGGAAGAAACAGAAAAAGAAGTTACTACTGCCTGTTCTCTGGTGTGCAGGAGTCCTACACGCTCCGTGAAGGATTTCTGCTGGTAAATTTCTGGCTTTTTGCTGAAGAAGGGGTTAACTCAGGGGGTGACTGAGCCCAAGCTGGTTCCATCACTCTGTGCCTGGAACATCTCAGGTTTTTGTTTCACAGTGCCTGTCCTCATCACCCCATCTCCTTTCTGCAGTCTTTTGACCTCTGGATATGTTATAATGCAGTGGGTTGCAGGTAATTAATTATAAATCACCTAGCTGCTTAATTATAAATGAGCCAGCGCCCGGATCAGATGGAGCCTGACCGTGACAAAGCCGTAGCTCAGAGCTCCAGCTGTGCCCGGAGTGCTGCCAGCGCCCGGCTCGCTCCAGCCTGCAGTCAGCCCAGGGCTGTCCACACTTCCCTGCAATCCCTGGTGAGGATACACCTTCCAGCAGGAATTTCTAACTTTTGGTCCCGGGAGAAAGCAGACAAGGAAGGACAAAGTCTGTTTAAAAGCTCAGCAGAGAGCATCTGTTGTATCAGCCTCTGAATTGCTCCGGTGCTGAATGTGAAAGGAGGGGGGTTGAGTTAGTGCTCGGCGTTAATCCAACGCCTTTCCTACCAAATGGGCAAAATTCTGGTCAGTGTTGAGTGTTTCTGGAAGCCCCAGCAAAGCAGATGGAGTCTCTAGAAATCTGAAGAGGGCAATGAAAGACATAGAGCCCACGCCAGAAACAGTCCTGCAGGTCTAACATGTCCTGAGACTGAGTTCACAGCACAACTGTGAGGGAAAAGGAGCTGCAGGAAAAATTTAAATCAGTGCTGAGCATTTCTCTGTGAGAGATCTTTGCTTGGGAAAAAAACCAACCCTGTGATAATTATCATATTTTCATTTTTCCCATATTCATATAAATGGTAAGGAGAATTCCCCTGGAGTACATTATTCAGATTAGCACTTCTCACTGCAAGGGGACACAATGTTAATTCAGTCTCTGTTCTGTCTTTATAATAAATTGCTAAAACACCATCAGACAAAAACAGCTTTGTTTTGGAAAATGGTAGTTTTTAGAGCAGTTGTCTCACATAACTTTAATGCCTATTTTTCAAAATTGCTCCTTATTTAAATGCCACTTATTATGAAGGCAATTCTACAGCTTTTTTTTTTTTTTTTTTTTTTTTTTTTTTTGAGTCAGAAATATTTGCTTTAATTTTATTCAGGACAGGCAGCTGTGCTTAATGCAGCATAATGAAGAAAAGTGTCCTACCTATATGAAGTCAGGTATCTCCCTCCACTGATTCTTGAAAAGACACAACAGTTCCCAAAACCTTTTCTTTTCTGGGGATAAATAATGCACAATTAGCTCATGTTTTGTTTGCCAGCAGCTCTAAAGTTTGAATGTTTCTATTTGCAATTAAGGTTTGCCCAGCAGCTGAGATGTCTCAATTAGAGGGATCAGATCACTCATAGCTTGTGGTCCACATGGTTTTCAGTGTGATCATTTTCCCAGCCAGTACATCCTTGAATTCCTTATTTGAACGCTTTTGATCGGGTGCAGCAGCTCTGATCCCAGGAATCAGTGCTCCCCTGCTAAACAGGGGGAAGGCAGGAATGTTACTGCACAAACTTCCTGAGAAACCTTTCAAAAAGCTGATAAAGCCAATGCATTGGTGTGGAGGAATTGGCTCCTGCATGTCTCTCCACAAGGGTCTCTGAGGGTGAGTTTAGCTAATTAGAATTTGAATTAGAATTGTTCATTAGAAGTTTTTTTTGGTTTTTGCTTTTGCTCTATCTTTCTTCATAAAGTATTCCCCAAACATTGAGGATGACAACTCAATAGATGTTGATAGATGGTACGGGCCTGTTATTTACGGGCATTATAGTGTATGGTATTTTAAGCACCCCACAGGGTATTACAGATGACTATAAATCACAATTAGAAGTTGCCTGCTTTATTCTTTTAGAGTATGCAGTGATCTGCTACAATTTATTAAAATATCTATTAAATATCCTTACTCTTGTAAGCTGCTGTAAATGGGATTAAAATATTAAGTAACTAAAATGCAAAATTAAAGTGATTTGAATACATTCATTCTTATGACATCTTATTATCTTCTGCTCTTACTTCTGATAAGATGCTTTTAAGTTCTGTATTTACTCAATTGCAGTTCCTCCCACGTTCCCACCTGGAAGCTCAATCAGCTAATGCTTTTTCTATCATACAGGTTATTGATGAAAGTATTAAATAATGCCAGGCACCGTGCAATCAAAATGACTTCAATTATAGATATTAAAAGCTTCTAATAGAATATTGATAATCCAGGGCAGCACTTTTCTGGGGGTTACATCAGTTAATCTGTGACTTAGGATGCTCTTAGCAGAAAATTTCAACCACGGTGCTGGGGAAGGAGCTGAGGATGGCAAATCCGTGCGATCTCACCCGGATCCTCTGACACAGACCCCTTGCAAAGCTGCTTCACAGCACCCTCAGCGCCCACATGGCCCTGCAGGAAAGGGCCTGGAGCTGGCAGGGGATGATGCCTTCAGAGCGGTGGTGATGTCCCCTGGAGAGCTCAGCATGTCCTGAGGGAGACAGACAGAGGAGAAGGGCACAGCCACAACCACAAAGGGAAAATCACCTATTGCTTGGGTCATTCCCCTGCCCTCTTGGATGTAACCTCTGCTGAAGTTTGTTCAAAATATGAATCATGGATCATGAATGATTTGGAATAACTGGTAATTAATTTACAGCTGATCATTAGTAAGTGTATTTTCACAAGTGCATACACATATCTACGGCATACACAGGCAATTTTTCACTCCCCTTTTTCAAATTACGTTTCCTGGATCGAAATTCTTGTCTCTGGTTTATTCTGTACCCTTCACACACCATTTTCAGAGTGGAATTCATGAAATACAAACTGCTCAGCAAAGCACTAAAACAATTTTTTCTCTGCAAACATTTGCTGTTGGAATTTAAACAAAAATCCTTTGGGTTCCACTGTGCTGAGAGACTTAATATCCTGTCATGCTTTTCCTTATATTTAAAAATTAATGACTTTGTGTTTGCAGTCAGTTTTGCATCAGAACATCCTTGCTTGCAATTAATTCCTTGTAGTCTCTCTCAGAGATGCTCCTTGCCCTGATTCCTGATGATGATCCAATTCTAGACTCCACTGAGGCTTCAAGAAATCAAGAATGAGGAGGTTCTTTCATTTTTTTGGAAGCTGGTTTATTCACTCCTACTGAGCATTTGTTCCAGTTGCTACCTCCCATCCTCTGATATATATATTTCATATATTTAGAGATCTATATGTATACAGACATGCATATATATATGTATATTATATATATATGCTGCTAATTAAACGTTGCAGTATGGGATGACCTTCACAACAAGCTGTTTGAATACTGGGCTTCATTCCATTAGACTGAAATGAATCCAGACCCAGGAAAAAAGGTACCTACTTCACTTTGGGTAGTGTTATTTTGGCAGCTACTTTGGCAAGTCTGTTTCTTGTCCTTGCCCATGCTGGCTTCAAAGTAACAGAAGGAAAGGACGCATCAATAAAGCAAGAAAATGGAGGTAATTTGGTCAAAGTGTAAAGACAACTAGTGTTGGAGAAAAGTAAATTATATGTCTTGCCTTGACTGAAGCCTAGTCATGCTGTGTAAATTATAATTTCCCAACTCCCTTAATTTATTTCCAATTTTAGCCCATTGAGCCAGATTTCCCATTGCCTTTTCTGCTGTGGCAGGCTTAAACACTGTTGTTCAAATTCGGGAGTGTCCTGCTTTGCCTTTGCTGCACTAACTACAGGAGATGCAAAGCTGCTGACCCAAATTGGTTCTAAAAACACGCTTTGTACCAGTGGGTAACTGCACTCTAGAAGGTTTGCCAGCATGGGCCTCATTTCAGTAATGCAAATCCCTCATAGAAATAGAGTAAATGTTTAACTACTTCCCTTAGTAAAGAGGCAGTTAGAGGTTTTGTAGCAGTGCGAGGACCAGGGGGTTGAAAGGCTGCTTGCAAAAAAATAGATGAGCTTTTTCTCTCATGGCCAGTAATACTGAGGCAGAAACAGAGATTTCTTTCTGCAGCATGAAGAAAAGCCGTGTTTTACTGCAGGATTTAAGATGATGATTGGTAGGCAGTTAATTTAATAAGAAAATATGCTGCCTGGAGTCAAAATCACGTGCTGAGGGAAAGACCATAAAGACATCGCCTTGAAAAGCTGAAGAGCAGCAGCATGAATACACAGAAGGAATGTGTCTGCACCTTCTTTAGTCTAAGCAAACCGCAGGGAATGAAACAAATCCAGCTTCCCAGAATCAAGATCCAGGCCATCTCGGAATGATAAATCAGATTCCCAGATGCAATACCACCAGTGATGCCATGAATGGAGTGTGTGTGTATTAAGGTGTACAAGGTCAGCCAGACAGAAACTCCCTGAGGAATATCCTTCCCATTGAGAATAAACCCAAGCAAAACGTTCTGCAGAGACAGGAGGGTTCTGGCGGAATTTCTATGCCTCTGTTTTTACCGACTTGACCTCTCCTTCAGAAACCTGTGAGGAGGGTTGCCTCAGGACACTGGAATTCCTAAAAACCAAGTTTATGCCCTGCGGACTCTGGTCCACTTCCTGAGCGACCTGCAGGGCCATGGTCCTTGTTTTTGGAGGAGGGCTGTGGACAGGGCCAGGGCAGTGCAGGACAGGGGACAGGAGGTCAGGCAGATGTGGATTGGGCAGCACTAAGGGTTGGAGGGCAAGGCCAGTGTCCCTTGTCACACCCGTAACAACTGGAGGTACTTTCAACGTAGTTTTCAGTCGTCCTCTCCAGCCAGCTGGCAACTGACTCTGTCAATATCTTTTTAGGATTTGCTAAGGAAGAATGAGTACCAGGTCACCAAAACATAAATATAAACGTATAGAGTGTAATCAGAACAAATTTTAGGAAAAGTGCTGTGCTTATCCTTTTTGTTCTCCTTCCAAGACCAGAATTTTCAAGGTCTAATTTGGGTAGTAAACTTGTAAAGAAACTGGAGATGCTGAAAAACTACTCTCAGAAGGTTAATTTTAAAAGAAGTATTTTTAGTTCTTTGGAGATTGGTGGGAACACAAAATAGGAGAAGTTAGTCACATCACCACCATTTTCTAACTCACTATTTCCTTGGCAGTCTTTTTAAAGTTTATTTACAGTTCACAAAGTGATTTGAAACGTCTCTGTTACATTCATGGAGATGATCATAGCTTTCTGACATTTCCTGACAACAAGCTCTTTAAGAGTGATCATGAGCATTTTTCTAAAGTTAAATTGTCCTGACCTGCCTAAAAGATGAGTGCAGCCTATCCTGGGAACCAGTTAACATTCCAATCTGCATTGCTGCCAAGGCTTCAGCATCTTGTGAACACTTGAGGGAGAGAAAGACACTACCAATTACTGATCTAAAAATCATAGTTATTCAGAACTCGGAAGACTGTGGATCTCCTAAAGGTTGTTGATACCAGCAATAAACTTTGCAGTTGTTTGCCCCCTGTTGCTCAACATTCGAGGCAAATCTTAGCATCCTCTCCCTTCAAACACCACTTTTTAAAATTACTTTTCTGAAGGATATAATTTCTGTATGTTTGCTGCCTAGCCTGGCCCTGGAAAGGCAATTCTTTCTTGGGGAGCTGAGACAGACTTCACTATCAGTGGACTCAGAACAGCATGGGCAATTTAATTTAACTGGTTTTGAGGTTTTTTCGAACAGTATATATAAAAAGATTGAAAAGTCCAATTGAACATTTCTGCAAATACTGTCATTTTCAGGGACTATTTGGACTTCACTTTTTATTTGCCTGAGTGATAAAACACTGGCACATGTTCAAAACAGAAATATAAAAGCTTGGCCAGTACTACTTCTGAATAGCAATGGTCAGAGAATCCTTTTGCAAGGTATTTACAAATGCAAGATCTATATTAAAAAAAAAGTTGTATGTGATAGCTTCTTGATGCATTAGAAGAGTTATTCTTTGTTTAATAAACACAGCCTCTTCCAGAGGAAAACAAATACATCTGTAAATGTCTTTTGCATTGACCACAAGTAAACTCATTTGTCCCTTGTTACTGTCAAGTGCCATATATCCTCTCTTTCTTCATGTGGATTTTTTTTTCCAGGCATAAGAAACGTGGATTTTTTTTTTTCCCAGGCATTCCACTTTAGGGACACTCAGCTTTCAAACCTCAGTTCTGATTTACGAGGGGTTGTACAAACCTGATGCTGGAGCAGCTGTGAAAGAGCTCACCCACAGACCCGTTAGCACCTTGGCTGCTGGAAAGGGAACGTCAGTAACAGCTGGCCAGAGTCCAGCAGCTCTGCTAATTGCTTCAGAGAGGTGCTTTGCCACCAGGAATTCAGACTAAAAGTTACTTGTCCTTGCAGCTGACGGAGAAATTTCACTCAGGTGTAAACTGGCAGGGAGGAAGATGCACACCGTGGCTTTGTGGGTGAGTACAGAACAAGCTGCTGGAGAATGAAGATCCTTGCAGGGTGAAAGCCTCTGGAGAATAGAGCAAGAGCAATTTTTACTACAGCTCTGCCCAAATAACCCTCCCTGCTCTCTCCTCTCTCAGTCAGTGCAGCAGCAAGTTCACGGTCCTTCTGTGCATGGGCTGGTATTGGCTGAGGAGAATGAGAAGGCCAGACTTGCAGTGTATATTCTAGGGGAGCATGCACCTACAGCTGAATTTGATCTTAGCAGGATAAGACAGTTTAATAGGCTTTTCCTAACTTTAATACATGCTGGAAAATCCAGTTGACCCTGTGGGTGCCACTGAATAGGTTTACTACATCTCGAAGCTAACTTTCTGGAACATTTAAATTTGGAAAAGCTGAGACTGAGACAAATTCATAGCAAGGCTGGCTATATTTAATCCCAAAGCCTCAGGAAAATGTCAAAGATGGCATTGCAGAAGGAAATCCTATTTTTCTCAAGAACTGTATGTGGCCTAAGCAGACACATTGTTTTCTTCTGGAACACCAGATGCCGTGGAAAATGTCAGTTTAGAAGACAGACCTTTGGGGCTGCTAATACAGCATTGATATGGATTCATGAGCCTGTAAAATGGATCATTACACATTGTACAAAAATCCATACCATCTCCTTAGCTTAATATAGCACTGGAAGAAATATTTCCAAGATTTCACTGGAGGAACAGATTGGAGATCATGACAAAGAATGAGCATGTAGTGTAATTTATAGCTTGCCTGAATTAGACTTCTCATGTCTGATCTGCAGTTAAAACTGGATACAGTAGGCTTAAGTTGGCTTCGTCAGCTAATGAAGAACTTATATCAGGAGAGTGGCTGTTCATTTAGCCTGGCTGTGTGCTGCGATCCGGTCCCTGCAGCTGTTTCCTGATCTTGTTGATGTGTTTAAAGAACACACATTTGGTACTACATGCTTCTGGAGGTGGTGTATCTTCACACTTCCTGCGGAGACTTAGCACTATACTTTGCAGAGTAGTAGAAACAAAAGCCTGGAACATAAACAATCAAAATTCTTCTGGGAGAGGGATCTTTAATTGAAAGCAAAGTCTCAAAGTTCAGCCCCGCAAAGGGGCTCGTGGCCAGTTCTGCTGTAGCTCAAAATTAAGGTCTGAAGAATGTGTGCAAGATGTTGCTCTACCTTAAGTTGGTTTGTCAGGGTAAATATTTATGTGTTTTGGAATATGAAATAGATAAGGGTCATAGTAATAGACAAAACAATCCAACAGGTAACATTTGCATGCAAGATTCATGTACGGATGTGGAATTTTATACAGGACACCAAGACACCCCCCACTACCATTTGTAGTAAAATAAGGTGTTGGACATTTGACTTGAATGACAGATTAACACCATACATATTTATATCTAACCTGTTTGTTAATTGAATGTACCCTGAAACAGAATGGCCACCTGATTCTCCATTAGAAATACTGTCTTGCTTCTTTACCTAGAGAGCCATGGCAGCCTCATGGTGTTTCCACAAGCTGCAAGCCTCTGGGAACCCTCGAAGGATAATTTGGTTTCCAGACAGCCTTGTGCCCTGTGCTGATGGATCTGAAGGGCTGTGGGTACCTGGAGCAGCCTTCTCGGGCTGCAAATGTTCGCCCCTCTGGCTCTGAGGGCAGTTCATGCTCAAGGTCAAGTGTGGCAGGGGACATGTGAGTGTGTGGGAAACAACAGCTGCAAGGGGCAACCCTCTAAAAAAAAAAAAAAAAACCACCAAAAAAAAAGAAAGAAAGAGCAAAATCCAGTCTGGAAAGATGTATGAGGACATATGGAATGGCAGAGATGTAGTACACAACAGGAGGATACTGCAAATCAAGCCAGCGTGGTGCAGAGGCAGATGGGGGACAGAAGGGTGTGCATGGAAAGCTTGGAGAGGGATGTGACTTGGGCAGCAGCTTCTCCCAGCTCAGGTGAAAGTTACAGGGAAGGAGGGAGGCTGGAGTGACACTGCCTAGGTTTTCACTGAAAGGCGCTGCCAACAGTAGACGGGAAAACAATTATGAATTTGCAATAAACAAGAAAAGGCAATTCTGGAGCCGTGAGCTGAAATGGATTAAACTTGTGGGGTCAGTAAAGCTTTAACACCATCGCAGGGGTCTCGTGTATGGAAAGGAGAACTCAGCTCTGCACACAGACTGTGTCTTTGGAGAGGTTGCAGCAGCTCTGAACTGAGTACATTTCAACACCCGGTAGGGAGAGTTGAAAGGACGACCAGCAGAGCAAGGTTTCATTTTTTAGAGGATTTGGTTGCTTCTACCTAGCACTAACCTTCAGATTCCCAACATTCCATCAGTATTCAAAACACAGTGGCATCTCTCTTGTTCCTGAAAGCAGTGGTAGAAGTGGTACTTTCAAGCTCTCTAATTGTAAAAAATAATTTTCAGTTTCATCAGTACAGGGGGAGGATATGTGCAAAGAAGTTAAAGGGTTCATTAAGATGAGATATTTCACTTAAAAGATTTATCTTTGAAAGAGGCTTTTACAGAACTTTTTTACCACCACATTGCTTATCTCGCTTTATTGCTGACCCATGACCCTGAAAGGGGAAGGCTTCTTTTCTTGTTTTGGGTGTGTGCTGCACCTGTTTTCTCTGCACCGTTAAATTCATAGCCTTCAGGAACTCTAGAAACCCTTTCCGGATGCCCAGGCAGAATGGTGACTCTTTCAACATTTTTTTTTGTTAACCTGCCTGCAACT
Source organism: Mohoua ochrocephala (assembly GCA_013398855.1). Classification (NCBI taxonomy): domain Eukaryota; kingdom Metazoa; phylum Chordata; class Aves; order Passeriformes; family Acanthizidae; genus Mohoua; species Mohoua ochrocephala. The sequence goes on along the minus strand of VZTA01006927.1, from coordinate 63,671 downwards.
TCCTTCAACAGAGCATTCAGAAATTATTTCCACATGTGTGCAATGAGGACCGTGGAGAAAGTTAAGTGCAAAATGTAATGAGTGCCAGGGTACAGCAGAGGCAACATTTGTGCCTGCTCTCGCCACGCTGCGCTTACATGTGAGAATTATGTCAAAAGAAGATGCAAGTTGAAGTGCCTGCCAGATAAAGGAATGATTTATGCCTGGTATACAATAGGAAGAAATGCAGATACGGAAAACTTGTCCACCAGGACTCAGTTTGGTGGGGATCTAGCCAGAAAAAACTCTTCCAATACAAGGGAAATCTAATGGACAAGCCACACATAAGATCAATAGATGTCACATCAGTAAAACAGTATCATCAGTGCCTGGGATTGCTGGACTGCTCATCATAGAGTAGACTAAACGTGGTGTTATAGCAAGGATGTCAGAAGAAACAAAAAGAAATTCTGTGTAATTTTGGTCCAAAATGGACAGCCATGGATCTTGTTCTCCTGCAACTTGAAGATCACCGACACTGCAAATTAAATTTTTCTGACCAACAGATCCTATTTCTTACCATGGTCATTAAAGCCTCTTTTCCCCCGTTTCTGTGAGGAATGCAGGAAATGACTGGTGACTCTTCCATGCTGCTGCTTCTAGGGCAGGCATTTCCATGATACAGGACAACATGGAGACGTCTGCCAGGGAAACAAGATATTTCCATGTGAGGTTTTATTTTAAAATCTGTTGTTTTGAGCAAATAGGGGGTTCACAGCCTGTACCTATGAAGGGAATAAATATCTTTTGCAGGGCTTTCAGAAAGCTCTGTTTAGTTGACAGTGCAGCAGCTATTGCTTCAAAAGCTGGTCTCCAAGGCAGTGCCATCCAAAAGCCAGAGAAATTCCCTTGGAGTAGAGTTGAGATCAGCATTTGCATTCATATGTTGAATATGAATTCATATTCATACATTCGTATGTTGTTGTTCCAAATTTCTGGAAGGCAACGTATTTTTGTGGCCGTGGCTCCCTGGGAAAATCAAATTCTGCTAAAATAAAGAACTTTCTACCCAAGGGAGGGAGCAAAAGTGCACGGGAAGGAACTGCCCTGGGAAATAAATTTTGATTATGCGACTTCTTTAAAAATATATCAAAGTGATCCCAGTTCTCACTGTTTTCAAATCTCCTTTGAATTAGCATTTCCTTGAAAATGCATCCTCATGTACAGCCTTATAATGCTGGTATAACTTCTCTTAAAGTGCTCAAGCAGTTTCTTCCCTGCAGGTTGGGGGATTGGAGAGATTGGATTGGATTGGATTGGATTGGATTGGATTGGCTTGGACTGGATTGGAGACGTGGGATTGGAGAGTCTCAATGACTTGACTACCTTTAGCTACTTAAAGCAGCCTAATCCTACAACTCTGAGGCGACAAAGAAGATCTTAACGCCTGCATAATTTCATGTGGTCTTATTGTACAAAGATAAATTGCCTTTTCTGTGGAGCCTTGCCTTCGGATTAATAACAAATGCAAAAGAATCGGTAGAATTGTATTTCTGCAAGAGAAATTGATCCGTTAACATTTAAATTCTTTGCCACGGGCTTTAGTAAATCTTTCAGTAGAAGGTAAGATTAACTTCTTCCCTACGGTTCCAGCATCTTGGCTTGCAGTGCTTTTAAAAGATGCATGAAGGATAGATAGCTTTGCCTTTCAGCTTTTTGATCAGATCACTTTCATTTGGCCAGATGCTATCATGGCCGTAAATTTCAGAGCTAAAAATAGACTCGACTTTTTTTTCCCCCCTTATCTCTTAATTCTTTCAAATAGATAATGATTCAGTGCTACTTTGTGACCTTTCAAGTCTAGCTCACTGCATATTAAGTGAACACACTGATTTGGAGAGCAGAAGTCTTGTAGCTTAAGGTTTTTAAGGAAAGACTTAGGTTTTCTGATCTTTCATTTAAAGCAACAAGTAAGAGACAGATCATTTTATTCCCTCACTGCAGGACATACACGGAGCCTAAAAGCCTGATTCTAAAAGCCTGATTCTGCCTTTTTGCTTTGAGTCATCCTATCACAAAATCTTTACTTTTTACAAGACCTCTTCATAGTATGTAGTATGTGTGTAATATTTAAAACCTTAGGTCCTGCTTTCACTTATACTACCTTGTACCGTGAGTTATTGATCAAGGCAAACTGACTCCAGATTCGTGTCGTCATAGAAAAGAGCAAAGTTCAATTGCCAGCTCCCGTGTGCTGTGGCTGCAGTATTAATTGCTACAAAGGGACTTTGTTATCATCTTGCTTATGCTGTGACAGGAACGCCCTGTGACAGGCTTTTCAGAAAGAACAGACAGTAGCAGAATATTTGCTTAAGTGTTTTAGGTGAAATCCAACAGCACAGTGTTGAAACTTGAAAGATCAAGCAGGACACATAAAAAAAATCAAGAATTCAATCTTTGTGGAGGATGCCCCTCAGTGTCAGATTTTCTGCCAGTTTCTTCAGCATGCCCTTGTGGGTTATCTCCCAAAATTTCTTGGCAGCCTTAGACAGCTGGTGTTCCACACAGACTGACATGATGCATCTCTACAGAAGGGGCTTTTAGGAAGCTGGGGAATTCAAGACTGCAAATCCATTTTGCTGACTGATTTTCTGTTTATGTGCAAGAAGGGAAAAATTGGTTCTGGTCAAATCTGAATGTGAAAAGTAGACATTCAGTATGAAAAAAAATACTGACATCAAACTGAGCACTGGGTAAAATTGGGGTGGGGAGGGACAGAGAGGGATTGAGTTTGGGAGAGAAGGTGGCTGTGGCAGCGAGGATACTTACAAAGGAACTGCATTGAAATCAGTGCATTGAACTCTGATCTTACCTTACTCCTCCTGCAGGGTTTTGCTGTTTCAAATGTCTCTTTCCCACTCATGCCCATAAACCAAGGAAGAATAAAAAACCAAAACCAAACCCAAAAATCTAGTTTCCATCACACAGGATGTGTGATGTTTATAGGATACCTCACCAACAGGAACAATGAGCTAGAGCAGATAGATTATTTACGTGCCATTTGTTTCTTCTATTCTCTGTATCATCCACCTCCTTTGTCTTTAAAATCCCTGTGGGAAGGAACATCACAGTATTTGTAGTTTGCTACAGCACAGGTGTGTTTCTTGCTTTGTTTCTGATGGTTAATGAATTGACTTTGCTTTTTAAAGGGCGAAAGTTATAACTAAGACAAGATATCAAAACAGGTAAGAGTGCTTAGAAAGTCTATGTCAGTTCACTAATACACACTATTCAGAGAAATCAGTGAAGTGTTTCCAGGATTGGTTTTGTTTATCTGAATATCAGCTGGTGTGGTAAACGTAGTCCTGCTAAAACTGTTGTGCTCTCCACCTCTCAGCAAAATTTGAGAAGCATCTCTTTCTGAGTGCACGCTACTCTCAGTGAAGTCGTGATGCTTTGTGTGCAGTAGAAACCATGTCAAAGTAACACCTAAGCAGCCCAGAGATGAACAGTCTGGGCAGCACCTGTAGGGGGGATCAGTAACCTTTTCCTTTTCAGTGTGACACAGTCTGTCTTTTTTCACACAGGAGTTCTGTTACAAAACAAGATTGTGAACCTGCATCACAAAACTGTTCTCAGGAGTTCAGAAAATGCCAAATTCATAAGCAAACCTAAAAAAATAAACAGAGGACTCTCTTTCTGTTACCACCCCTGGTGAGACCTGGGACTACATATACCCATTTGATTTTGCCCATAAAATAAAACTAGCAGCTTCTTTGGTGTGTTGAAAACACAGTCACTACCATGTGAGCACGGGATGAAAATGATTTGTTTGCACTTGTCCTGGTTGCCTTCCTGGTGTGTCTCCACCTTTCAGCTGCATGAGAGAATGATGGGACTCCTACAGTAAGGAAAAGCACAGTTCCAAGGGCCACTCCTACCAGGTTGGATGCAGCTCTCTCCCATTTAATGAGGAATGCAGCCAAGCAAACAAACACGGAAACCAAACCAAAAAAGGTTGAAATATCACATGCATTATTCAGAACTCCTTGTTCCATATGTCAGTGACATTTTCCCTGAAGGGACATACCTAATTCTCAACTTGGCCCAAACGAATTTAGGAGATCCCCAGCCAAAGTGAAAAAGCAGGAACTTCTTCGGAGGCAGGAATAAATAGCTCATTCTCCCAGCTGTCTCCTTCCCAGCTCACCAGTGTCCCAGGGTGCTGTCAAGGATCACTCTTTCTTTGAGAAGCAGTCCCTAGGTAACGTGTAGAGAAAACTGTATCATGGAAGAATTTCTGTTTGGAGCAATCCTACAACAAACTAAATGAAAAAATGCCAAGTCCTTCATCCTAGATCTTTGTTTTTTCCCCTTACTCCTCTAAGCAGCCACCTGTCCCTACTATCATTTTATCTGGTTTTTCTGGGGACAGATATCTGTGCTGGAGAGTAACCATCAAACTCTGAATTGTGGCTAAAGGTTATTATCAATAGTATCTCACATATCTCATTTTAAGACAGGGAAATGAACTCCAGGAACATAAATTTTAATTATCTATTTAGAAGAATATTCAGATTCCAAAATCTCCAAAACAGGGACTGCTGGAATCTTTTTTTAATGCAGGCATAAACTATTGGTAACTTCCCCCCTGGCCTTGAAAATTTCTCTTAATTACAGATCTCTGTCCCAGTAGCTGCTCTTGCAGAATTAAAAATCCATGCAGAGAAAACTTCTAGTTCAAATCCTGTGAATTTTAATTTGTTTACATCTCCCTTTTCGGGCTTCAGTTTCTTTTCCTTGAGCCATGCATCTCTGCCACGTGTTATTTTAAATTTTGCAGTTGAATACAGGGAGAGTTAGTTTCCCCTTTATCCAGAGCTCAGCTAACTGGACCTCGAGGGAGGAGGCTCGGGAGAAGTAGTTTAGGAGATTTCCCCAAGCCATGGTACCTGTAGGATGTCAGGGCAGAACTTTGCTCAAGAGGTGACTAAAGCAGAGGAAATGTCCTCCTGGAATGGGGATTAGCTCACTGCAAAAGGAGGGGGATGGAAAATAAAGGTTAAGATGCACAGAGCATTTCTGACTCCTACGAACAATTAGATGAGTGGGTACTGCAGGAACACCCCTCTTGCTCACACTGAAATTTTCTGTCCAAGAGAAAATGTTGGTGAAGAGATGCACTTAGCACTGCTGCTACAAGGGAAGAGAACCCTTTTTCATCCATTTCTAACACAGGAAGCACGAGCCAGGGCATCCTGCACCTAACACCAGAGAGCTGCAACCAAAAATGCCCCACACTCTGGGTTTCTGGAGTCAAAGCCATGGCTCATCATGCACTGTGCACTCAGGCCACCACTTTTGGTCTCCAAACTGCTCCAGGAGATGAGTGTGGCGTGCTTCCATCAGATCAGGGTGCTTCCAGGATTAACCTTGTTATAATAGACCTCTTAGGTCTTATTATTGATAAATTATACTGCTTTGTTGCTGGCACTCTTCGAGCCAGTGGTTACCGTCTAGATGGCCCATCCTTACCACGAAAAATAAATGGGAGCAAATTTGCATGTGGGAAAGTTCAAGGTCCAGTTTTCGGAAGGAGATAAATGCCTCTTAATTCTATTGACTGTCAGGAACACAGAAAATTTTCAGCATTCCTTGTGACCTGGCCTTGTATCCAACTGTTTAAAAAGAATTAAGTTAGGTTTACAAAACTGCTATTACTGTCAGCTGAAATAAGCACTGCTGGCAGTCAAGAGACCTTTTAGAATGATAACAACTCACTTTTTATTTGACATAGAGAGACTTCTTAAGTAACTCAGTTTTCTGTACTTGATGCTTTTGTTACTCGCTGATGAAAATATACCCTTTACTGCTCTGGGAAATGGTTCTAAAAAATGACCTTTTTTTTCTACAAACTTCCCTGCTGAAGTATTCATAAATTACCATGCATCACAACATTACACAGCAACATTGAAATAAAATAAATCCCTTTCCTGCTCCAAGCAAAAAAAATTCTAATCAAACCCTAAAGGTCATTATCTTCATAACATGGCCAATGCAGGAGTTCAGTTTAAAATCATGAAGAAGAAACCTGGTTACAAAAGCTGTGGTTGTTCTGTGGCTGAACAACACTCAGCTGCGGAGTAATTGCAGCACATCATAACCTCCTGCCCCACCTCTGTCCTTGAAAGACTTTGGATCAAGACCTGATTTAAAAACCACACCAAGGAGGCAGGCAGGCAGGCAGGCAGGCGGCTCTGTGCAAACTCTGCGTGGTGCTGCCAAAACAAACGAGCCTGATTGCAGCAGGGTTTTGTGCCACAGAACAAAGGTAGGACTCGACTGGGGGCAAAGGGAAGGAAACAGAGCACAGATGACAGTCTGGCACCCGAGCCGGGAAGGGACAGCGCATGGTGTCACCAGGGTAGGGCTCTCCAAACCAGTGGTGGTTACAGTAGGGCCCTTCCCCTCAACTCAACCAGGAGGCACCTTGGCATCCTCAAGGACGGAGACACAGAGGCTTTGTTGCTCTGGCAGCTTCCTCTGGTTCCAGCCAGTGCCTCGGAATGATCCGCATCCACCCATAAACATTTCTACCTTGAATCTTCAGCCATGGGGTGTTCAAACAGCGCTCAAGGACAAATATTTGTCACTCAGCAACCTGCTCACAGATGTGAGTCTGGACCTGGATTTTTGTATATGGAAATCTGTTGCAGATGCCAAAATATATTCATTTCTCCTCTTTCCCGTTCTCTTTTTGGGAATTTGATTTGATGATCCTTGTGGGTCCTTTCCAGCTTGAGGTATCCTAGGATTCCATGATTCCATGACCTATTTTGCTTAACCATTTAGGTCACTTGGATTTCCACCTTTGCCACCGGTGGTTTTCTGGAGCTCTGCTGATTCCCTTTGATTTGCCTGCTCCTCCATATGTGACGACAGTCTGTGAAAGAGGTGAGATTACAGAAGTCAAAGTGAGAGCTGGGGAAGGAAGCAAACTCCACAAAAGCTTTGGGCATAGAGAAAGAGGAATTATTTGAGGGCACCTTCAGCCACCACCTGTTCTGCTGTCAGCTACCATTGACCCAGGAGAGGCTGGAAGCAGTGAGCGAAATGGTTTGTGAATAACATTCCCACTCTTCCTGAGCCCGTGATCAGCTCCAGTGGTGATGGGACATGGAAGCAGAGAGCACAGTTTCTCAACAATCTGTGCTCTGCAGCACAGCAGCAGGTTAGTGCTGGGAAGGGTTACGTTGCCTCTCAATAGGGCTGAGCTCAATGAAGGAGGAGATGCAAGGTCTGAACAGAGAGTTGGGATATTTGATCCCATACTGAGACATTTTCAGCTCAGGGATATGCTTCTGTAAGCCAGGGACAAGAATTCTGGAGGGGTTCTAGGGTATGCACCAGCGCTGCAGACCACTGCATTTTGAATACAGAAGCTTCATTACGAGGCAAGGGACATCTGGAAAACTCTCCTCTGGCCCGACCTCAAGCAACCTGCCCATGGATTTGCAGGACTTGTCATCCAGGAAAACATGACATTGCAAAATAGAAGCAAATCCAAATCTGTCAGATTGTCAAAACAGTCTTCCCGGCACAAGTGATAACAGACTGAAGTAAGAATGTAATACAGGAGGGGGTTGATGCAAGCAAGCAGAGAGCAGTGAAAAAGCAGTAAGTACTTTCCTGATAAGCTCTCAGGGAACATCTGTACTGCAGGCAAAAACAACAGAGCTGGCAGCAGTGCGTGATGGATGTTAGAGAAAATGTAGTTAACACATGTCTGCACACAGTCCAGGAGCCAGTGTCGTAGCACTAAAGCTAAGGGAATTTTGACAAGGAAAACACAAGCCACAAATGTAAAGATCACAGGTTATTAGAGAGGATTCAGTGGTTTTTTTCTTCAGGTCACCTTTGCTGCAGCAGCACAAATTCAGTGAAAGCCTAGCCCAACAAAAATAGTAATTAACAACCTCTTTTCTTCCCCTGACATTTTCTGATCCCATAATTTCCAGCAGGCCAGAGTGTGGGGAGGAAGATGGGGCGCTTCCACATCTCTCACTTTCTTCTCTTCCTCCCCTCACTCTTTTCTACCTTTTCTTTCCTACCTTTTCAAAGAGGTTGCCTTCCTACCTTTCCAGTGCCGTTCCTGCCTGCTCAGCCTGCTGCATGTCAGCAGTGGCAGCAGGAATTACAGAAGCTCTGGCATCCTTGCAGTCCCTCGATATTCCTCACGTGGGTGCAAGGTGCATATCTCCCTTGCTCTGCCCTGGGGAAAGAAGTAGGGCTTCACTGCACAGGAGATGAACGCCCAGGAGAGATCTGGCCCAGGGTGCAAGAAACATGTTGGATTCTCCTTGCTGGCAGGAGCAGCATAAGCTGTCCCACTGGTGAGCTCTGTCTGGACGAGGTTCAGGAAGCACTTGGAAAACTGTCAACCTGCCATGGAGGCAGCGGGATGCATTTCCCTGCAGTCAGGCTCCAGCAGACAAGCAGAACCAGCCTGAAAGCAGGAGCCGTGGCCCCAGAGCAGTAGCCAGCACTTATTAGGATCTCAGGAAGAATGAAGCTGGCAGGCTCGGGGAAACATATTGCTAAACATACACTTGGCAGTTGGCAGGAGAGAAGCCAGGCAGAAACCTGCTTCACTCAGCGCTCTTTGGCCACATACCCTTAAAACAGCAGGAGGCCCCACGGCAGGCGTGCCCTGACATCATCCTCCGTGGGACCGAGCAGTAAAGCTCTATCAGTGAGGCCACACCTCAAATCCTGTGTCCAGTTCTGGGCCTCTCACTACAAGAAAGGCATTGAAGTGCTGGAGCGTGTCCAGAGAAGGGCAATGGAGCTGGGGAAGGGGCTGGAGCACAAGTCTGATAAGGAGCAGCTGAGGGAGTTGGAGATGTTTGACCTGGAGAAAAGGAGGCTCGGGGTGACCTTATCACTCTCTACAACTCCCTGAAAAGAGGGTTTAGCCAGGTGGGTGTTGATCTCTTCTTTCAAGTAACAAGTCACAGGAGGAGAGGAAACAGCCTCAAGCTGTGCTAGGGAAAGTTTAGCTCGGCTATTGGGACAGATTTATTCACCAAAAGGTTGTAAAATATTGGAACAGACTATGCAGGGAAGTGTTTGAGTCACCATCCCTGAAAATGTGGCACTCAGGATATGGTTTAGTGATGGGCTTGGCACTGCTCAGTTAATGTTGGACTCGATGGTCTTACAGATCTTTCCCAATCTACACAATTCTGTGGTCCTATTGTATCTCACCTGTCAGCTATATCCTGGTCAAGGAGTGGGGGAAGGTATCAGGTAATTAAGTAACAAGCTGCAGTTGCATTTTAACTGTCAAAGTTATTTCTCCAAACTTCCTAAAAGGTGTAATTTCGTCATCACAGCCTTCGGTTTCATTTTGAAGGCACTGAAGCAGGTCAGTCTTTGGGTTTTTATGAGGAAAGTGCAAAAAATCCTCGTCAATAGGAAAGCTAGAAAGGAAGAGGAGTCAGGGTAGGAGAGCAGATATGGAGGAGGAGATGAGGGGGAGGTGATTTTTATTTACTGTCAGGGGTGAAATTGTCTCCTAGAAGAGTAAAAGTGCACAAGTCTTGCAGGGCTTCTGCTGCTCCAAGTCTTTGTATGCTGCCTCTTACTGCCTAATGTGTGTCACCCACGCAGTGTGGTGAAGCACTTGACCTCCTTTTGACATTCCCTTCTAGGGAATACCACCCAGTGGCAAATGGAGAGTGTCTGTGAGACAGAGCGGGGCTCCTTGCAAAGACCTTTAATAAATCATCCCACCCTCTTGTCAGATTTTTGCATCCTGGATGCTTCCATGGGGGCAGAGATCCTACACAGCTTTGGGGAAGATAAGTCACTCCATCCCGGTGGCAATAATGCTTAAGGAAGAACTTCTCCTCCTTTCTAAAGCATCACTTGCAGTGTCTGACTCTTCAGCGGGTAGGCCTGGTAAAGCAAACCCAGCTTAGTAGTATCATCTTAATTTTCCTGGTTATTTTAAGTTCTCCACCTCGCAGGCCTCTGCCTTGGTCTGGTAACCAGAGTAGGAAGGTAAGGAAAAAGTGCTTCTGGCAGCAGACAGGGAGGAGAGCACGTGCAGTCTCCTGCCTGGCAAAGTAAAACAGCGTTTCTGTGAGTGCCCACAAGTCACTGCTGATCACGGTCTCTGTTGGAGTTAAAGACATACTTCAATTTATGAAAAACAGCAAAGTGCCTGGCAATCCTGAGTGAGCCCCACACAATCTTTTGGGGAAAGGTTGTGTAGTTTGTACTCTTCACAAACACAGGTGGCCAGAAAAAAACGTGCAGGGACGTAGTCCTCTTCGTGTGACTCAGAGCTTCAAATCTGTCCTCTTGCTTAATCCAAGAGCTGAGACTGCAGCACAACACTTTGCTGGCAGAGCACAGTTCTGCTAAAAGCAAGCTGCTTCCTATGGGCTGCTCTGTGCAGAGAAAATCTCCTTGGAGAGCTTCTTGAAAGGTTAGTAAAAGAGATCCCCTTCTGCTTCACAATGTAAACCCATGGTACCGGCTATCCAAATAACTCCTGGGGGGCGATGTTTCGCTTCAGCAAAATTTAGGAGCACACTGAAATTCTTACATTAAATTGCATCTGATAAACAAGTTTCTTGTATTTGACCGATTCTTGGTCAGAAAATTTACGACTGATCAAAGTCTAGGTCTTCTGGCCTTGATCCAAAACCAGTCTGTTCCTTTGTGTGTCAAGAAGTTTACACGAGGTTGGGATTGGTGCATGGCATCTGGAGAAGCAGCATTATTTAGCTCATTCAGCTGTTTCTTTTTTTTAAGTGTACCTCATATTTGATAAAATGTTTTCATTGTAGCCATTGCGATGCCACAGATGTAAAAACTCGGCAAACTGCCTGGAATACTGGAATCAGATGAGAAAACCTCAGGACTTCAAATGATGTTTTTTAACTCTTCTGTAAGGCGCTGTAGACGTGTCCCGCCCCATACACTCCTTGCTGCTTTTTATCATGGGTCGTCAGTTTCATATGGTAAAAATGTGTAAAATCCCAGTAGTATATTAATTCCATTTCTCTCAGTGTTCAAAACCTCTGAAGAGTCTACTTCAAAATGTCCTGTATTTTGCCCCTGGTAGTTTCAAGTCCTTGCTACAGGATGCTGATGCCCCCAGTCTGAAATGAGGAGACAGAAACCCTGCAAACAGGAGTGCTGCAGTTCCCTGCCTGTCATTAGTACATGCCAACACTTCCTTAAACCGTCCAGAGCCTGCAAGCATAAGACAAATGGACTTGATTCTGCAAAAGAAGCAGAAGCAAAAAATAATCTTTTTTCATCCTCTGTGTTTTGTGGATTAATTGGACAGACATTCAACTGATTGGGGTAAGAATCTGAAAGGACAAGACAGGCAGAAGCTTAAAATATCATATTCCTGTAGCTGGAAGTTGGGTGTCTGCGAGCCATTAGGCCTTGTAAAGGTTGAGAGATTGATGTTTCCTGGCATGGGCCATGGGATAGCTGCCTTCAGATGGCCTGGGAAAATCAAAAGCTATTGTGAGGTCCATTACCTGCAAACTCCAGTCTGTAAGGTCAGGGCTGAGGCACAATGGATACAAGAGCACATGAGACATTTAAATTGGTGTTGCACCTCTTCCGTAGACAAAAATCTTCAGTTTCTGGTGGTATTTCTCTTGCTGAAAGCCATCCTGCATCCCTGAGTGTGTTCATGAGTTGTAAATGTAAAGGTTTGGAGCCGCTGAATTGCAGAGGCGCATTACGTGTTGGGCACAGAGATCAAGGCATTCCAAGGAAACACACTGACCTCAGAACCGAGGAGAGAATAAAGGCAAGAGAAATGAAGCAGCAAAACAAGCACATTTACGGACACGATTTTGAAAATGTAAAGCTAAAATAATATTTTGTAAAAAATAATTTATTGCAGATATTGAATATACTTTTATCAGTTTGGGAAGCAAAGGCAAATCACATATAGGGACTGAACTTATTTTTAGTCTACAGGAGGAAGAGAATCTAGCAAAGAGGATAGAATCGTGGTGAAAGGATGCCAGATAATAGCATGAGTGAACATAGAGGAGAAAAAAGATAATTATCATCCTGCAGCAGAAAATGAACCTTTGGGATGACAGGGGTTGCTGTGTAGGATGGCTCAAAGCCTCTTCATGCTGCTCAAATTCATGAGTGACCAAAACCACAACTTGTTTGAAGCCATCCTATGTTCTCAAAGGAAATCTAAAGCACTATTTCATTAAAACACTGGGCCAGTCTTTAATTGGCTGAAAGACGACCTGTTTTTCCATGTCTATCTGATAAAACCCATTTTTTCTCCTTATCACCCTTGGTGCTTCTCTTAGACCAGCAACACTGCTACTGGTGCTTTAAAACACTTGGCGATGACAAGACCTGAAACAATCGGAGCGAGAAATACAAGAACATTGAAAATCAGGGGGGAAATTCGTAGCTTAACTCTGTGACAGTTTATGGGGAAAGAAATTCTTTAGTACAGTTAAACTAGATTTCCCTGAAAATCACAGATTTCCTGCAGGAAGACAAAAACCATTCAGAAGAATGGCAACAAGGGCACAGTCTGACTGTGAGATCTCAAAGAGATGCAGAGCTCCTCGGTCCAGCCGCGTCCCACCTCTACCCTAGAGCACAACATGGGTATCCACCATCCCACCAAGAACAGAAGGCTGGGTGAAGGTGCAGGATTTGCAGATCTGAGTAGTTTTGCTGTCTCCTGAAAGAATAAAATCCTTTTATTTCATGAGCTGCGTCCAGAGGGCTTTGTACCATCTCATACTGTGTTTCAAAATCGATTTTCTCCTGCTCTGCTTGCACAAGTTGCAGCTTTAACACTGGAAATGTTATAAACAAAGGCTGAGGGAGGAGACTCGTGGCTCTAGCTCCCTGCTTAGTTTTCATAATATAGACCTTGCTGCTTGAGAAAATGGGAGCTTTTTTTCCCAGTGCCTCTGGAAATTTTTTTTCTCCTGAACCTCAGTCTGCTTACAGACTGGAAAAAGACCCAGCTGGGCAAGACAAGCAGATGTAGCACCACTAGTCACAAAATTACAGCAGATATTCATGGCCATCACACGGGTTCCAGAGAGGGAAAAGCTTCCCACTGCTAGAAATTATCTACCAGAATATCTTTATAAGTTTTGACGCTTTTGACAAGTGTGAGACTAACCCTAATAAATTACTTATGAACTCAGACCTATCAGAACTTATGCAGCAGCTGTCTGAGAATCTGAGAAGGGATAGCAAGCTCCTGAACAACTGATTTAATTGAAGGCAATTAAGGACTAAGAGGTATCAGATGCCTGCAATCATACTCCCTCAATCTAGAAATTCATATTAACAACTCTCGGAGAGCATTTTCAAATTTGCTATTTGCTGGCTCTCAATTTTTTTGTGTGTGTGAGATTTATTCCCAGGATACATCTCATTGTATCCAACCAGCAAATTCTGCTTTATTGTGTTGTTATTTATTACTATTCTCTTCAGGGAACACAAGCCAGGCCTAGCAAATCCAGACAGCAAGGGGTTCTCCCTGTGGAGAGAACCAGTGGAAGCTACCTGAAAACTAAAAATACTTGCTCCAAAAAATTTCCTGTGAGTATAAAAGGCAACCCTTAAAAAACATGTTTGGACTCATTGTGTAAGTAATTTTCATGTGTTAACTACATTTATTTGCTTTGTCTCACACGTGGGTTGGTTACCAGCTCTATCTCCAAATTATTTTGGCAAAATTAGTGCAGCACCCTTACAGAAAACATAGTTTGAACCATATTATGAACTCAAATGTTAGAAGACCTAACAAGTAATTCCTTCTTAGCAAGTAACAGAATAGAAACAAGTATTAGATATTTACTACAGAGGAAAACTATTATTTCAAAGCTTATTCTAATAGAAGTATTAAGAGAATTAGACCTGTTTGGTAAAATAATAAACCGAATTACTTTTCCCACCCATAAAACTGATACATCTTTTTTTAGGTGATGAAGAATCTACCTTGTGTTTGACGTGTTACCCCTTACAATTTCTTTAACCCACATCCCAGAAATAATTAAACTGAAATTACTCTGTGCAATGCAGAGTAAAATAAAGGTAATGGTTTAAGAATCTGAACATCAGTTTTGGCAAAGTCAAGCTGTCAGCACTCATTAACAGCAGGTTGGAAACTGAAAGAACCAGAGAGTCTTCCCACTTAAAAAAATTAAAAACCCCACACTTCGGTGGGTGCTTCCTTGATGGGGGACTGCGTTTGACAGCATCACACAAAGACCAAGGAGAGCAAATGTTGTGTTCCTGGAAACCTTTCATCTCTTGCTTCACTGAACGTGCCAGACAGCTTGAACTCGCCACACTGGTGGGCATGCCCAGAGTACCATCCAGGCTTTCCAAGTTTCCATAGGTATTTTGCAAAGGAAGGCCTGGGCTCTCTACAGTGGCGTGGCTCTTCTTCCATCCTCAGTGTTGTCGCAGAGCGTGAAAGGACAAAGGCCTTCCAGGATCCCTAAGAAACGTCCCCTGTGAAGATGGGACCACCCCATGGCTGCCGGTGTGGGGCTCCTTGAAATACTTCGGGAGCATCTGAGGTGACACAGTGGGATGCACACAGGAGACACTGCCCAGTTTTTTGCAGTCCCTGCACTGTTTAAATGACTTACAGTCCTGTTAGCTCTTGTGCTAGTAGAGCTGTTCCTCTGTAGGAACTTTTAGGGAATACTGTAAATCTTTCAGCAATTTTATGGTCAAGGCAGTATAATGCAGTTATTTTGGGCTCCAGCTCACAGTGCCACACGATTACATCAGGTTCTGCATTTTCATGAAAAAGAAATGGCAAGTTTCTTGCCCTTACAGAGAGCTTTAAGCTTTAAAATATGAAATTGATGCAATGTCATCTGCCTGAGGGCCTGAAACAAGAGCTCGAAAGAGACTGATGCAATGTGATATGCTCGAGAGCCTGAAATGTGCTCCGAGGAGTGTGAACTCCTGTATGCAACTTCATTTCATATTTATTCCTGAATCCGTGGTCCCGGCAAAGCCAGCGACGACCATCCCTGCAAAGAGCAGTGAAAAGGTAGGAACAGATAATTGTGGCAAGCCCTGCCTACTCACTAAATCATCGTGCCCTGCAAATTAATGCAGGCACTACAGGTTACCCTGCTGCTCTTCCTTCTTCTCTTGCAAAAAAAAAGAATTCTTTTATTTTCCACTGCTACTTGCACGGGTTAAGTGCAACCAGGAGCAGAAGGCTCCTGAGCGGAGAGTCGTGAAGGGCTCGTTGGCAATACTTATGGGCTCTGAATTATTTTATTCCAGCCACCATATATTGGGAATGTCATTTAATAAAAGGGTGTAATGAAAAGTAATGTTGAAAGTTCATGAATGTTGCATAGCTCGGTAAACTGTTATTTTTCTGTGTAAAGAGCCCTGGAAGTACACACGGGGATAAGGGAAAGCTGAATCTGTCAGGAAACCGTGTTGAACAATTAGGCACTTAAGGCTAGCAGCAGAAAAAAAGCCAGGACTCTGCAGAAAAGTGGAATTAATGAAAGCCATTCTTCCCTTTGAGCCATAACATTATCAGCCTGCTTTACTCCTGCTTCATAGAATTGGCTCATCTCCATTTTTTAAACTCAGTTATGTGATAGAACCGAAAGCATCATCTGGCCTTTTGGTACTGGTTACTATTTTCATCTGTTAAATCATTTAAGTATTTTTGTAATTAAGAAAGGCTTTTAAGAGGGTTTTTAAGTGTGTGTGTGGGGGGGGGTGTTCCCTCTTTGGGCAAAGCTGTTGTAATTGCTCAGCTGCTAATCAGCTAATAGTAGTTGGTTTGAACATTTGTGATCTGGCAGTGTATTCTCAGGGGACTGAAAATGTGCTTATTTCTGATTTACTAGAAGAAACCACGACATTTCACTGACTGAGGTCTCTATCCCACTGTGAACTCAATATAACCTTTGGTGTGCTACTGGCTTGCGGAATAAAGAAAACCTTAACAGGGAGCTAAAAGAAAATAGAACCGAAGGAAGGAGTCGTAGTAAAGCATCTGGAATACAAATAGAAACAGAAATATAACTATATGTGAATTCATTTCTACTTCTCCTTACTTCTCTCTCAGTAGCCCCATTTATCTGGCTACATTTCTGAGGAAAAAAAGCTAAAAGAAAGAGGTGTTCAGGCTTTATTTTTTTTTTAAGTAATAAGGGAAATAAATTGACAAACAATAGAGGCAGAAAGAATGGAGAGAGCGGCGTAGGCTGCAGCCAGATTTGCTGCCGTGACTTCAGTCAGGCAAGGGGTTACAGTTGGAACTCTGCTCACCACCTCCCCCTCAGTGTTACTGCCTCTCCAAGATCTGCAGGCGTCGCTGAACATGCAGATTTGAGTTGTGTTCTCTGACTTCAGGGAGTCACTGAATGCGTAACCCTGCCAGCAGCTCCAAAGGCAGCGCCGCTGCAGGAGCAGGAGCACCCACCCGAGGATCTACCTTTGGGGTGGTAGTGACCCCGAGAACCCAGCTCAGCTGCCAGGACAGCACCTCTGACCAGCTACACTGGTGTCACTCCCAACCCACCCGATTTTTACTACTGTAATGAGAGCAGAATGTGACGCAAAAAAGCTGCAAACAGAATGGGAGCGAAAGTGCATCGGTTTGGAGGAATAGGAAATGAAGGAGAAAAAGTTCAGAGGAAAAAAATGAAATGAGGCAGAATCTGGCTCAGATGTATAAACCATCTGTAGTGTGTATCAGTGTAGCAACAAAGATCACAGAAGCACAGAATCACAGAATATGCTGAGTTGGAAGGGACCCATCAGGATCATTGAGTCCAACTCCTGGCCTTGCAGAGCTTTGTCCAAACGCTTCTTGAACTCTCTCAGGCTTGGTGCTGTGACCACTGCCCTGGGGAGCCTGTTCCAGTGCCCAACCACCCTCTGGGAGAAGAACCTTTTCCTAATATCCAACCTAAACATCCCCAGACACAGCTTCGGGCCTCGGGTTCTGTCCCCGGTCACCACAGAGGAGAGATCTACAGCAGTACGAGCTTCAAGGCCACATGGAAGATGAAGAGACTACAAGATGCAGTGGTTTGTTTATAACCAAGACCTGTTCCAGAGTTCAAAAAGTTTGGACTTCCAGAGGAGTCTCCGGCAGTGGTCTGTGCTGCACAGGTTGCTAGTGAGTCTCCACTCAGGTTTAGAGAGGTTTTTTTTGACCTAAGAAACACTCCTTTTGCTAGATCAATATTGTTATTCCGCTCTAAGATGCAGCGTGATTCTGCAAAGCGATCCTGGCTTTTTTCTGCCTGAGTAGGGACCTCACAAATTTGTCAATAAACCGTGAAATCCCTCAGTCCACCCTGCACAGAGGAGCGTGAATGGAGGTGCTGGGGTGAGACACTGAGAGACCACTTGAGCACGAAGTCTTCCAGTTGTGATGCTCTCAGAGATACCTGTTTTAGTGGGAAAAACAGCTGCTGAGTGTTCTCTCAGGAGCCAGTTGAAATGTGGGAGGGTGCTTAGCATCGAGCTAGTCCTCAGCACAGTAATCCTATAAATCCAAATAAGTTAAGGGAATAAAGAGCTTTTTTTCATGACTTGAGAGCCCCCTGTGGCTGCAGATTTGGCAGCAGCATCTGACTTCATGTTCCAAAAATCTCACAAAAAATCTTTATGGTGGAAAAGAGAGGCACATTAGATCCCTAAGCCTTTAACACGTATTTCTCATCATAAACCCTTGGGGGTTTTGTCCTTTTTTGCAGGCTTGTGGATTAGTTTTGAATGCCTTACATAAAGGCTGTAGCTTAGTCGTCCATATTACTGTGCCCTCAATGCATACCTGCTTTTCTCTCCCTCAGGCAGTATTGGCACCCCATAGGCAGTCAAAGCATTTGACACTGTGGGTTGGCTTTTACACCGAGAGGGAAGGGGTCTTGTGCCAGCCCAGTTCCTGTCTGCTGGAGTTACTCCTTGTTATTTTTTAAGAATCAGTACTTTTCAAATTGGCTTCCACAGTTATGAGCCTTTCCAGCACAGCACAGCTTTGAGATGTCATTTGGACTGGGCTGGTGACTCAGACAGGAGTGTGTCTTTGCTAATTCACAGTTTATTCTGTATTTTAAAAAGCTCCACAGAAGGGGCTGTCACTGTCTCTGAGAAGAGACTTCTGAGAAGTGACTACTCACTGTCATTTCATGACTTTCACACACAAGTAAAAAGCGTGTTCTCACCTCTATAAAATAAAGGTAACATGAGAAAACTTTAGACTGTGCCCAGGGAACCTGTGAAGATGAGCAACCACTATTCTCCCCACTTTTAAAACCCCTTAGTCTGGTACAGAGCCCACCCTGCGCTGGGGTGACAGCTCTGCCGAGCTACTTTTAGTACTGCAGGGATTGACCAGCCCAGACTTTACTGAAAATGTGGCACACAAGGATAGAGGAACATTCTGGCTGGGTCCCACTGCTGGGATCATCCAGACCAAGTGCTGTGTCTCCAGCAGTGGCAATAGGAGAGACCCTGAGAGGAAAGCACCGCAGCCTGGGCACTTTCTGCAGCACATTCCCTCAGTATCCACGACTGCTGGATTGGGGGTTGTCCCGGTTTCAGTCAGGATAGAGTTAACTTCTTCTCAGTGACTGGTACAGGGCTGTGTTTTGGATTCAGAAGGAGAATAATGATGATGACACAGTGATGTTTTGGTTTTTGCTAAGTCATGTTTATCCTAAGTCAAGGACTTTTTTTTCCTTCATGCTCTGCCAGGGAGGAAGTATGGAAAAGAAAAAACCTGTGAGGGAGCAGAGCCTGGACAGGTGACCCAGACTGGCCAAAGGGATATTCCACGCCACAAAACATCATGCCCAGTATATAAACTGGGGGAGTTACCCAGAAGAGGAGACAACCCGGGTTCAGGAAGGGGATCTGGCATCAGTCAGTGGGTGGTGAGACAATTGTATTGTGCATCACTTTTTTGCTTCTTTTTTCTTCTATTTTTTAATCATTATTATTCACTATTTTTATTATATTTTACTTTGTTTTCAGTTGTTAAACTGTTCTCATCTCAGCCTGCAAGCTTTACATTCAAGCCCAGACCTTGCCATGTAGAGCAGTACATCTTTCATCTCTTTTAAAGCCATCTCCTGCTGGTTTCCATTAGTGTCCCTCAGCCCCCACATCGCACAACTTGGTGAACAACAGTTCCCTGTCCAGCTTAGGGTGACTTTGTAAACTTCAGCTACACCCCACTCCTCCTTCTCCTCTCCTCTCCACACCAAACAGCCCCAGCCTTTTTGGTCTCTCCACGCAAGGCAGTGGCTCCGACCTTTGAAAACCTCGTTGCTGTGTGTCCAGTGCCTCTCTGCCCAAGCTGAGGTGCTGGGACCCGACCTGCCAGCAGGCAGAGCACAAGCTGTGGGTTTGCCCTGCTCCTTTGTGAAGGTACCAAGGTGCCACCTGTTCTGTTTCCAGGACCCTTTCTGATGGTGTTTTGTTGCTTTTCTGGCTGTTGCTGTGCTCTGAGCCAAGGATTTCAGTGATCTGCCAGTAGTGGCTGCGGGAGCCCTTTCCCAGGGGCTCTAATTGCCTGCTTGAAGCTCAATTCTGTGTGAGAGTGACTTGGATATAGTAAATATACTTCTGTCTGCACTGAAGCATATCTGCCACCTTTTGGACCTTCATCATCTGCCACCTTTTTGACCTTCATCATCAGTGCCTTGTTTGACAGCTAATCCCCATAAACTCGGGCATGTCCGTTCCACCAGCCTCCCCGGGTTAAGGACAAAGATGTTGAATAAAGCCTGCCTCACATCCAGGTTCTGAGAGAACTACTCTTGACCCTTCTCTGCCCTGAAAAATGACAGTCTTGCCTTTCCTTTTGCTTCTTATCCCACAATCGGACTTCAAACCATAAGAGCACCTCTCCTCCAATCCCAATGGAAACCTAATTTCTGTAATAGCTTTTCACGAGGAGTCTTGTCAAAGGCTTTTTGAAAACCCGGGCACATAATATCTACTAACAATCTTTGCTGTAATTCACAAAATCCTCCTTTTCCTTGTAAGTCATCAACACACGGGGTTACCCCTTGAGAACTAAGCCCAGTTGTCATTTGGTTTCAGAATTACAAGCACCTTTAAGTGGTATGCTTTTATTTCTCAATGCCACTCTGCAAGGAATAATCCAGGTTCCCCTCCCATGTGATGCACCTGCAAGCAGGAGGTGAGTGACAGAGCCTCATTTGTATATTGGCAGCTCAGAGATTTTCTAAAACGAGACATAAAGAAACAAATATATTCTTTATTTAAATAAAGAAGTGGAACTAATACATGGGGTTTAAGGGGTGATTATTTAAAGTCTACTGAAAAGAAGAGTCTGGGGTTTCGTCTTGATCGAAAGAGAAAGTAACAATGATTTAGGTCAAACTAAGTAGTTTTGAAATCAAATACTATTATTTTGTTAGATTTTAATATACTTTCATGCCATCTTAAATAGTTAACTTCAAGGTTAAACATTATTTTAAAATGAAAAAGTGGAACACCTGATTATAATACATTACATTAAATTAAACTTTTTTAAACTTCAGGGTGTTTTCTGTATTTGTTGGCTGAAGCTTACTGGCGAAATTCTGGTCTGGATTTACAAATAATTCCAGTTGATCCAAAAGTGCATTATCAGCAAATGAATTTTTTGTATGAAAAGTTTCAACAAACTTTCTATAAAAATCTCCCCACCTGTAATCCCAAACAAAATTCCGTGTACCACAGCATCATGTTTTCTGACTGAATATCAAACCACAATGTTGTAATTCATGCACAGAGAAGTCTAGCTTGAAAGTACTTCACACTTCTTCCTCTCCAAACTGTATAAAGCCAGACTTTCAAACCGCTCCTCTCACACACTCATTGACATCTTGCTCATGTTGTTTCCGTGCTGAACTACAAAACTGAACTAAGTTGGTGATTTGATGCTCAGAGGGCTGGAGCCCCTCTCCTGTGGAGACAGACTGAGAGAGCTGGGGCTGTTCAGCCTGGAGAAGAGAAGGCTCCAGTGAGACCTTAGAGCACCCTCCAGTACCTAAAGAGGCCTGCAAGAAACCTGGAGAGGGACTTGTCACAAGGGCATGTAGTGACAGGACAAGGGGAAATGGCTTCAAACTGAAAGAGAGGAGGTTTAGATTAGATGTTAGGAAGAAATTCTTTACTGTGAGGGTGGTGAGGCACTGGCACAGGTTGCCCAGAGAAGCTGTGGATGCCCCATCCCTGAAAGTGTTCAGGGCCAGGTCGGATGGGGCTTTGAGCAACCTGGTCTAGTGGAAGGTGTCCCTGCCTGTGGCAGGGGGAGGTGGAGCTGGGTGATCTTTAAGGCCCCTTCCAACCCAAACCACTCTATCGTTCTATGGATTTGCAGTAATTCATTTTTAGGTGTCAATCCTCTCAAAAGCGGGGTTGTTTTGTGCTATAACTTTTTCCTGTCCTTAAATCTGAAAAGCTCTGCAGTGTCACCTCTGAATAGACCTCATATGACATCTAAAATTTGAAAACTTTTACTTATAACATCTTAGGAACCCAGGTTACAAGAGCTTATCATCAATACTCAAATCGAAAAGTCAATCAGGAAGAGGGATTTGCACAGGGAGCAAGTGTGGTATGAAATCACGATCAACTATGTATGAATCACTCTTTCAGAAGACAAATGCAAGTACTTAGTGATCTAACCACATGCCTAAGGGAAATTTACATGCCAGTGATGTACTCTCCAGAATTTAATAATGCATATGCATCATTAATGTGCTACTTAGCAAACCTAGGGAATATCATTTATCAGTCAGGCAGAATTTCTCTTAGCTTCATTTTTTTCCCGTTACCTCGCACTACAATTCAAAATGAACAATCATCTAGCTTTTACTTAATAAAAATTCATTTAAAAATATTTTTAGTGTTGGTAGGGGAGCTCTTGTGTATCACACAGCAATTTGGAGATATACTGAGCAGTACCAATATTAACTGGCCAACCTTTTACCAACAGCAACAAGACTAGGGAAAGTGGGGACAAAAAGCTAAGGGTGTCAAAATGTGTGAGAAGGGGAAAAAAGAAGACAATTTCAGCATGGCAAAACCGAAAAACATTTAGAAGAACCCAATACTGACTATGCTTACTGACAGGATTTGAAAATACCACAACAGCGATGCCCCCTTGCAAACTTCTTTACAGTACTATGTAAACTTAGAATTTTCCTTAAAAAGATTACAAAAACCTGCAATATTACTGTTTTGGTCTGAGTTCTTTCGTTTTTCAACAGAACTCTGGAAGAGGGGGAATATTGAGCAATCAGGCTAACCAGTAGTCTCAATGTGTCACACAGGGATATGAGAAAGCACAATTGATAATATCGTGCAAAGGACCTCAAATTTTTTTCTATTTTTTGATTCTTAAATGTCTTTAGAAGTCCAGCTCTTGGACACTAAAAAAAAAAAAAATTATTACTGAAAGACACTATACTTACATTATCAGTCAGGGATGGTGATGGTGTGGCTCCCTCTACTGCAGTATCCTGGATGGTGTTGCTGCTCCCTGCCAGGGTTCCTGGCTCGGCTATGAGAGAACAGAAGCAGTCCTTTGAAATAAAAACAAACCGACCAAAGATTACACCAATAGATTTGGCTCACTGGGAAATAGCTGTATGATTCTCTGCAGTAAGGCACAAAGACATACCTCATTTCAGGCAGCAGAGCTGTCAGGAAGACAAAGACACTCCACTTAAAAGAGATTCAGGTGCAGCTGGAGCCTTGTAGCTCCTTTTAAGGCAAGGAGGTACCTTCAGGAGAGATGAGGTATTCCTCTGGAATCATGTCTTAAGATTCCTTTCCATCCTGCTTCCATTGATTGCTCTTCTCTTTTTTCAACTACTTTTCTTTTTCTCTCCTATGCCCTGATTCTTGCTATCTCATTTTGTGTGTGTGTTGGGGGGTTTTTTTCTCCACTTATTGTTTTGGGTCTATTCTATTTTCCCTTTTTGATCTTTTTGTCTCACCACTTCTCTATATGGCAAAATGCTTGGAAAGGAGCTGCTGGTTTTTATGACAACAGCATTGAGCATTGCCACAAAATCCTTAAAGTGGAGCAAAATGCACTGGCAGCCCAAAAAGGAACTGGTTCAGCATCCTGATGCTGCATTATTACTGTGCACCAACATCATAAAAATTAAGCATTAACCACATTCTTCCACCCACACAATCACGAGAGGAAGGGCGCTGGGGCAGATCTGTGCTTCCACATGTGCCCCATCTCGGTGTGGTGCGACATCAGTGGGACCTGATGTCACATCCCTGTCCTACACAAAGCTGGGCTGCTCCCAATCAACCAGGTGGAAGCAAGAGACTGAGGTCTGGGGGCTGTATTTAGAACTGATGTGGGAAATGGCTGAATGGCAATTGGCACTATTTTTTTTGAACAGAGCTGCTTGAAATCAAGCAGTGAATCTACACCTGCTTTGCAGGCACCTGGAATGACTGCAGGGCTTGTGCAGGAGGTCACTGCTTGCTCTCTGCAGCAGAGTAATGCCGTGGAAGTGCTGGTGCTTTGATCTTGGCACTACCAGTGGACATCTGTGATTGGAGCTGGCGTCTGACTGTGTGGTGGCAACAACTGGCTGCGGAGCTTCCGCGGGATCACCTCCATCTGAGGCAGGTGCAGAAGGTCACAACCACCCAGCTGGTGGATGACTGGGAACACTGAGCTCTCGTGCCCTTCCCAGCCGCTCCAGGCAGGTCCATTAGAAGATGTACAGCTGCCCCCTTAGGCTCTCCCTGCCTGCAGGTGTTTTCCACGGCTCGGTGGAGAGTTAATGGAAACAGACTCTGTCCTCTCCTGGAAAGGAGATCCCTTCTTTAAAAAAGAGAACTTTCTGAATTGAATGCCACGTGCCTGTGTGTGCAGACGCTAACCCACACCCATGGCCACACGCAGGAGGTGCACTCCAGGAGGGTGGAGAACTGTCCTGCTGGGCACTGCCAGCCGCACCGTTGCAAGTCTCGGGGGTTTTTTTCCCATGAAATTCACAACAGATGACACCTCCTGTGAAACCCTGGTTTTAAAATCTCCAGGATTAGATGAGAATTTATTTGGAAGGGAGGCAGGTCCTTAACTTTCATTCTTACAGGGAAATACTTGAAAATTAGACCACTCAGAGCCTTGGATTGAAAAATCACCAGGCAAATTTGAAAGTTCGTTATATTTAAAAAACTTGTTATTTTTTAATGCCCAGAGTTGGCAATATAACATAAGTCTGCTGTCAGCTCACAGATTTTACTTAAATTAGATACTAAAGGACTTCGGCAGTCCTTACAAAAAAAATATGGGGCCATCTGTTACCAGAGAGTTTCTTCTAAAATTACAAATCTCCGTTGCAAGTGCTGCCCAGCTGTAATTGGCTGCGAGGTAAGCAAGCCCTCACCTGAGGGCAGAGAAAAAGACAGTGAACAAAAACTTTACCCAGAAAATTAACGGATTTTACTGCATCTATTTAGTCATTTTTCCAACACAAACCCCTTCCAACTAGTGAAACGCATTTTCCATTTGCAGAAAAAAAAAGACACGTAAAAATATATGCATTAAAAAGTACCAATTCAATGAGCTCGTTTAACTGTGAAGCAGGATTTTCTCTTAAGAGACCCTGTGTTAAGATTTAAGGAAGAATGTAGGAGGAGATAGCAGATGCTCTGAGACAAGTGAAAATTATTTAGGTGTACTTCTATTAATACAAAACCTGCACTGTATTATTACTATGAACACAGGATGTTCAAGACACGTGGTAACAGGCAAGTCAAGCGGTGACGTGGGAGTCTTCCGGCTGAAGTTGCCTTCCTGAAACTAGGAAGAAAAGAGAATGTGTCAAACAGAAGACCATTAAAATGTGAAACTAAAAAAAACCAAAACGGTAATGAAAAGGAAGTGTGTAAAAATGAGGCCTTGTTTCCTGGTTACCCTGTGGAAAAGTCAAATTTAGCGATAGAGATTATCCCTTAAATTATGCGTGAATGAATGTCACAACTATCAGCTTTAACCTCTGAAGTTCAGGCAGCACTGACAGCAGCAGACTTGCCATTCAACCAGCATAACCTCTCAACCACTCTGTCAAATTTGTGAAATGGAGAAATACAGATATTTGCTGTCTGGCACAGGCCCATGAACTCCCCTTTCTGATGAAAATCACAGTTCACGGGTTATAGAGCCCCACAGACAAGATACTTATCATTCATGGCTGCAGCAGCTCTGTTCACAGATGGATAATTATCCCACTACAATTCAGCAAAAATATCTAAAACCCTGCAATTTTTTCAGAACTATATACTTGGTGTATTTTTGATACCCGTGTTGTACATACAACGAACAGAGGTGGTGCCCGTCATGTTTTAACACCCAGCAATGTTCTGCCATGAGGGTTAGTTGGAGCTGGCTCTGCAGAGCAGTGTAGGAAGCCCATAGGGACTATGGAGACTATTCCCTGGATAAGGAAAAGTGCCAGCAGGGTTATCCAGTACTGGAGCGGGAGAGCAGCCTGCGTGGGGTCTGGATCACACCAAGGGGCTGCCTGGATGTCAGCCTCAAGGTGAGAATGCGAGGACTGGCTGCACATCCTTCTTAAGATTTCACACAGCAGGCTACCTGCTCGGTCCTGGCAAAAAGCCTGGCACGTGTCTCTTCCAAATTCTCCACAGACAAGAAAATACTGCAGTGATCCTAAACACGAAGCTTCAAATCACGTTTTTGCTAGGCACAGGCCACCAGGGCTGCAATGGTCAGTGCAGGACTGAAGAGTTCCAGGGTAATACAATTGTCACTGGACCGTGACTGGATTGCTGGCTTTTGCAGGCAGTTAAAAGAAGGGGTGGAGAAGGACACCTTTTTATCTTAGCTTATTTTAAATATCAATCAATCTTAGGGTTTTTTAATTAAAATAGAAACTTGCATGAGAAAGAAAATTTTTAGAGCTGACCTATGGAAAGGATTAGCGTGTTTGGCACTGTCTCTAATTTGCCCCCACCTGAAATAAATTCGGTTTTAAATTCCCTGCCTCTCCAAGGTGTGGATGCCAGCTGCACAAATAGATCTAACAATTCTGTACTGTAGGCAAATTGTCCCTGCGTCACTCCTTGCCTCGCTGGTTCCCCAGACTGCTTAATTGCCATATCATGAAAGAGCAGCCATCCAGGTACACCTCGTGTATTTTTATTTTCTTTTTACGACTACAGTAAGGGATTATGAAACTGATTGCAGGTTATAATATAACTTACTATGTACCAAAACAATTATACTAGCAACTGTTTTCAATAATAATTATTAGGGACCCACTAGGAGATCGGTACCAGCTGTATTACTTGATGCCTTGGCAATATTTTTCCAAATATTAAAGCAGCATTAAAAAACAATGAACCGGACTTTATATTCAAATGTGGCGGTATTTGTCTGCAGGGTTTGCTGCTGTTTCTGTTCAGTGATGGTGGTCAAAACTTTGTGAAAAGTAGGAGGGGAATGAGGACAGATTGGTAACCACCTACAGATCAACACCTTACAGCATAACATTGTCCTCACGCCTGTGAACAGCAGCTTGGTGGAGAATGTAATATTAGCACCCTGCATGGCTTCCTTCTCAACGAGAAAGAAAAGAAAAACAGCACCGAGTGGAGCTCTTGGCAGGGACTGGAGAAGCCTGTAGAGAAAAGGAAGAGTTACAGGAAAAATAAAATAATGGGAAACCTCGTGTCTGCAGCACGTGAAGAGAGATAGAGTGTACGCAGCAAAAAAAGGGAGATAACCACGGAGGGGTCCTGAGCTCGTGAGGAGTGGCAAAAATGGTGTGGACAAAAATGGAGCAAGTGAGGTGACGCAGAGTGCACTGCCAGGCACAGGAAGGAGAACAGATTGGTGCAGAGCGTCTTTCCCATCTTGGGAATGAGCAAGATGAAAGCCCTGGTAATTCCACGGCGAGCTCTCAGCCTCCGCGTTTCCCCTGGTTTAAGTTCTACCACGCACACCAGGGAGGGATCCCTGCTCTGCCTTGGGCCAAGCACGACTCGTTTCAAGGAGAGGTGATTAGTGCCACCTCAGAGATCTCAAGCCTTGCATCCCTGGAAGGTTCAGGTTCTGTGGCTCCCAAGCCCATCTGCTGAACGATAACGCGATAGTGAAAACCAAGCTGCATTAAAATAGCGGAGTTACAAAACTGAGGCATCTTACAGAGTGAACCGCCAGGTTAGAGAAACGTGTGTTGGAGCAGCTCCCTGGTGCACCCACAAGCACACAGGCAGTGAATTTCATGAAAACAAGCTCCTATTAAGCATTTGAAATCATGTTGTGAATCTCTCTGCCCTTCTGCCCTCTGTGTGCTGCTTTACAAGCACCAACCTGGCCATTATGGGGAAAATTCATTTCTAGACTCCCTTCAATCAGTAAGCTCTCGACTGTCACAAACTCAGTGCATGCGTGCTTAAAAATAAATTTACGTAAATACAAAGCCGCTAACAAAACAGAAACTTCAGGAAGGAGACCTCTCAGAGCATCTGCACAAAGAAGTCTGCAAACAAGGGCTCAGAGTAGTAGTTCTAATGAGCTATTAATTTCCAGCAGGATGACTGGTTCACCATTTCCTCCTAAAAGCACACCCATTCAGCAAAGGCTTGTAGTTAAACTCTCTCTCTTGCTAGGAAAACCGGTTATCGGCCGAGGTCTGAGTCAGAGATGGATCTAGCGTGGACAGGGCTCACTGGGCACAGCACTCCTCCAGCCTGAAACTCAGAGCATCGTGTGACAGCAGAACAGGCCACCTCTCCCCACGTCACCTCACCCTTGTCCCAGCCTGCACCCGCATCAGAAAAACAACTTTTGGAAGACATTCTCCAGATTTAGTGCCAAAGGCACTTGGCAATAGATCAGCTCCACATAAGGAACAAAGTTATAGATTTTAAAAGGAAATAAAGAAGCCTCTTCTTTTTTTTCTGCCACGTTTTAATTAGTAGGAACCAATCTTCCTTCAGCTCTCCAAGCAGTATCTGGCAGAGATGCAGGACTGAAACATTTAATGTGACCATGCTGGTTCTTCATCACCAGGCTGCTTCCCAGGCGCCTCTCTCACCCATCACCGATGCTGACAGGTGACAACTCTGAAGAAAGAGTACATCAGTAACGCAAAATACAAATAATTTCTTTTTGCAACACCGCTTTACTGATTCAGTGCTGGGAAAAAGCTTGGAACTTGCTTAGCCCTACGCATCCAGCTCAAATTTATGTCCTCTGCCCTGACAGCTGCAAATATCTCGTGGTACTTAATTGACAGACCATTGCCATGATCTGTCTTTGCAAACCTTTAAACCAAAACTCCTTGTTTTCCGCAAGAGATCATCTGATTTAAACAGGGATTGACTCAGGGAAATTCGATGCCATGTGCTGTGCAGGTCAGACTGTTTGATTACAGCTGGTTTTTTCTCTGGATTTGCAAGTTGTTTTTTCTTTGCAAATTGAAATTATCAAACTGTATCAGTGAAAAATCCACAAGTGTTCATACTATTAATAGAAGTACAATAAAACAGAAGGCAGGAAACAGGATAACTGTGGGTGGCTACTACACTTTCAAATAGCAGGAGCATCTTGAACCCAACAAAATCAGCAGATGAATGTTCCTGTTCTGTGGGAGCAGGATGGAATCATGGAGAAGAGTTTGATCATCTTCAGCCCTGGCCCATTTTTATTTTGATTCCTGCCTTTTTTTTTTTTCCCTTTCTGTTTTTTTTTTAGGACATTCTATTATTATGCACAGACCAGAACTGTCTGCAGTTCTGGTTGTGAATTAATTTCACAGGTTATGTTTAGACTCTTCTTGATTTTTGAACTCCTGTTTCTGGTAGCTCTGCTGCATGCTATTCCAGCAGCTCTCATCTCACTTTAGATCTGCATCTAAGAGAAGGCACAATATAAGGAGAGCATCCTAAAATGTCATTTATTCAGAAATCTTACAGTTCCGTCTCTTCTTTTTGCTGCTTTCTCATGTAAGTAAAACAGTAAAAAGGTTTTAGTCATCCACTGACATTACAGGGACCCTAAATAAACATGCAGTTCTTGCCTCATTTCTCACTGCTGTACGAGCTCTTCTAAAACTGGTACAAGGAATCTGCATGTCTGCAGACATGCAAAACAGCAAGCAGTGAGGAAATTAATCATCTTCTGCTACTAAAATAAAGGTGTTTTTTCAGCCCCATTACAGGACAATGAGTTACCGCATGAACAGTCTCTGATTTACGTATGCTGGATGCTGACAAGTGGTAAACTTAGTGCTGGGGAAAAAATGCCCTTTAAACTCAACTTTAAAAACACCCCATGTTTTTTTCCAGGCCTGCACAAAATGAGTGTATTAGAACAAGTGACTTTTACCAGCCTACCACATCGATTACTTAGGTCAGAATGACTTCAGTACTCATAAACATTTTGTCATGGTCGTATTTTTCTCAAAACTTAACTGGTTGCCTTATTTGCAGCATTCATCTCGTGCTTAAATTCTCCTTTGGGGCAGCTTCTGAGGAAGGTCAGCGTTGCCTTCAGCCCTGTCTAAATCAGCACGATGAAACTATTTCTGGGAATTG
This sequence comes from Mohoua ochrocephala, assembly GCA_013398855.1. NCBI lineage: Eukaryota > Metazoa > Chordata > Aves > Passeriformes > Acanthizidae > Mohoua > Mohoua ochrocephala. Next base: position 34,031 of record VZTA01006927.1, on the reverse strand, counting down.
TTCCACCTCACGGTCTAAGACTGGCCTGGCAGCCTCTGTCACCAAGGTAAGGCCTAGACAGCACTTAGGTTACCTCTGATCACCTCACCTCTGTGGAGGCGAAAGCAGCTGAAGTCAGCCTCAGAGAAAGGACACACATTAATCAATGCAAGCAGTAGACTCCTCTTTCTACTCCCCATGAGCTATGTGCACGACAGAGTTCATTTCATGCCAGAGTTTCGCGCTTTTTTTAATAGATACCGGGTGTTTGCAGCAGCCCTATAAAATCAGTTAAATCCCCTGGTCTTTGTCCACAGCCACGTCTTGTTCCAAAAATGAATACAAAAGATACTAAAAAAAATTTCAGAGAATGTGTTTAGGATAAAGGAGAAAAGTGAAAATTGTCACATTTGTCACAGCGGGACAACTGAAGAATATTGGGTCGATAAAATCCTAACAGTTTTGTTCAAAATGAGAAAATTCTACCTGTAATAGCTAGGCCTGAGAGTGTTTTCTCTCACTTTAAGAGCTTTCTGTTAGCTCTGGAAGCAAATTTGTCACTCAGCTCAGCAGACACATAGAGAGGGGTAGTACACATAGCTGCTGCTTCGAACACACACCAAAGTGAAATTTCCTAGACTGCTCTTGACATTAACTCTCACGGATACACTCTTTTAGCAAATTTTGTCTGAAGAGCTTTCAAAAGTTTGATATCGACAATTTTTTTGCCTTGAGGACCCAGCCCCTGCCTGAGCAATGCTCCCTGCAGCTGTGCCTGCCTGCAGCCCTTCCTCCTGGATTGACCCTGGGTCTGATCCACCCCCTCGCCTGGTCTGGGGCTGTTGTGGTGATCAGCACCTTGCTCTGCCCACACAGCTCAATGTCCAAGTGGAAACCAGGGATGAGCGGCGTCCCTCAGACTGGGACCAAGGGTATTTAATATCTCCATCAACGACATAGACAGTGAGAGCAAGTGCAGCAGCAGCAAATTTGCAGATGGCACGAAGCCAAGTGGTGCAACTGATGTGCCTGAGGGACAGGGTAACGTCCAGGGGGACCTGGACAGGCTTGAAGCCCACGAGAGTCACATGAAGTTCAGCAAGACCAAGTGCAAGGTCCTGCACGCAGGTCAGGGCAACCCCCGGTCCCAACACAGGGTGGGGGATGAAGGGATTGAGAGCAGCCCTGCCATGAAGGACCTGGGAGTACTGGTGGATGAAAAATGGGACATGACCCGTCTGTGTGCTCTCGTAGCCCAGAAACCCAACCTGCATCAGAAGCGTGGCCAGCAGGTTGAGAGATGGTTCTTCTCTACTCTGCTCTGCTGAGAGCCCACCTGGAGTGCTGCATCCAGCTCTGGGGTCCTCAGCACAAGAAAGAGAGGGACCTGTTGGAGCAAGTCCAAAGGACGAAAATGTTCACAGGGCCAGAGCACCTCTCCTGTGAAAAAATCTGAGAGAACTGGGGTTCTTCAGCCTGGAGAAGAGAAGGCTCCAGGGAAACCTTATTGTGCTCTTTCAACACTTCAAGGACTTCAAAAATAGAGACAGACTTCTTACCAGGGCCTGCAGTGACAGGACAAGAGTTTTAAACTGAAAAAGAGTACATTTAGATTGGACATAAGGAAGAATATTTTTACTGCAGAGGTGGCGAGACACTGCAACAGACTGCCCTGAGAAGTTACGGATGACCCATCTCTGGAAGTGAGCAAGGTCGGATGGGGCTCTGAGTGACCTGGTCTACTGGGAGGTGTCCCTGCCCATGGCAGGGGGGTGGAACTGCATCATCTTCACAGGTCCCCTCCAACCCAGGGCATTCTGTGATTCAGATGCAGGGAGTGTGCATCAGCTGGGTCAGCAAGGGCTCTGCCTGTGCCAGGAGCAGCCTCGCTCCTGCTGCTCCCTAAGCCTCACCAATCTGCTCTTGACTGTACCTGGCAATGTCAAGAGCGAGACCCCTCACCTGAGGAATGACTTTTCCTTCCTGTCAAGCATATCTTCTAAAGAATATTGAGAGACAGCAGACAGTACAGAAGATAAACAACCAGGCACCCGGCCTCAAGTGCACTTTGCTTTTCTGTTGTAGTTATTGTTTTAGGTATTATTCTTGATTTATATGATTTCTTTTTTTTTTCCCCCAGAAAGACCTCAAAACTGCCTTGTTAGCATTTTCCTTATTCCAGCAACTAACAATCTAGAAATGAATTATTCTAAATTCTGGATTAAAACCTGGGTATAGCAGAGGGTCACTGTATAATCTAGAAAAGCTGGGTATAGCCAAAGTTGTTTCGGTTTCAAAAATTTTGAGGTGTTATCTTGAAAAAAGACAAGTCTTTGCCGTTCCCACTGTTTCTAGAATGGAAAATGTTCAGAGACACTTAGGGAGCTAAAAAGCTTGGTTGAGGGCTGTGTGGGAGTATTTGCGTATGCATTGTCAGGGGGAGAGAGAGGAAAAGAATTATGATAAATACAGCATTTTTTGGTGTTCAGATGAGTTTGGTGTAAAGTCTGCACTACAGCAACTTAATAATTCCCGATGGCTTTCTCTTCAAAAATAGGGAATTTAACAAAAGGGGGGAGGACAGACTCGCTTGTAGAGTTTTCAGTAATAACAGCTTTTGTAGCCTCCTATCAAACAACTTCAGACTTTCATGTTTTAATTGTTCTATAACCTACCCTGTTGAGATGGGTAGAGAAACGAGTAGAAGGATGTATTTTACCAGGGAGAAGATGACGACCCTGTCCTAAAAACCCCCTCAGCCTGAGCTAGCGTGAATGGCTCTACAAGGCACGTGTGTGGATGGAGAAATTGGCACCAGGAACAAGCAGGCTGAGGAGAGGGGATGTGTGTGCCAAGCAGTAGCATCCCAGTGCCTGCCAAGAACTGATAAGCTCCAGAGACTTCACAGTCCTGCTGAATCCACAAAAACTGATAAACTGAGCACAGACACTCTGCCAAATCTGTCCAAATCCACTGGCATCAGCCATGGGTGTTGTACAACCCAGGCTACATCCATGAAGGCTGCTACAAGATCCTCTATCTCTCTCTCTCTCTCTCTCTATGGATATGAATATATAAAATACACACACACACACATATATATATAAATGATGAAACAAATGATCTGGAGGGACTTCCTGAACACCCTGACACATCAGTACGCACCTCTGCTTTTAAGTAACCAGCTGGGGTTGGTCTCCCAGCTCCTGCTCCACCCGTCAGTGCAGAGGTTTGTGAACCACATGAGGGAATAAATGAATGCAGTGTGTAATGAGTCCCTTGCTATTAACAACAGCGCACCAAAAGATATCTAATAAATGCTGTTGTGATCTGTGTATTCCCCCAGCCCAATCCCAGAGAAAAGGGGATACACAATCACCCAGTATGGCAAAGTTTAATTTCTACGTTTTTGTGGGTATCACCTTGGAGAGGGTGTCTGATGTTGGATCCAGACTTTCTAAATTACAGACCTAGGTATTCTTCCAGACTGGCATTTCTTAAGTGGCTGTCACCATAAACGGAGGCATGCCCAGACACAGACACACCAGGACACCCCAGACCTGGAGAACGGGTATCATGGAATGGGACGAATTAAAAAGTTGCCAGGTCCCTCACCCAAGCTTCTGGACCATGTGGTCTGTAAAGTCTAAGGATTACAGTCTCTCCTTGAGACATCCACAGTGTTGCCAAATCGGTAACACGTCCTTCCTCTAGCAGAGTCACCAGGACTGACTCACGCTCCTCCCAGCCTGAAGAAACCCCAGAGCTACCAAACTCCACCCCAACAACAAAATGACTTCTGTGGCACTCATACCACGTTGGCTCAGGAGGCCACCAAATTCAGATGACCCTTTGTGTTTTCCTGTCATCTCCACTCCTCATATGAACAGACAGCAGTCATCTCCAGAGAGAATCCATCAGGAGTCTGTTCAAAGCAGTCTTTATCTTTAAAACTGGACCTGCTTTCAGCACTCTCCCAAGTTTTTCCCCTTGCTGCTTCAGCCCATCTCCCTGCTTCTACCTGCCAGATGGACGATCACTGTTATTCTCCAGAAAAATTCAAATTGTGTTGCCTATTTACAGCAAAAAATTGACAAAAATGAGCCACACAAACACTCGTGCAAGACCGTTCTGGTGAGTGTTTTTGACAGGAACAGCAACACCTGCTGAGGGGCTTATCCTGCAGCGTGTTCCACTTCCAAACACTTCACAGGCCACATGCAGTGGAATCTGCTGCACTTTTCCCAGGAAACTAAATGCCTTTGCTGTCGTACTTCAGTTTGAGGCATGTGTGGCAGAGAACACACCAGATTGTTTCTGAATGCAATAGATGACAAGTTAAATGGAAGTTATGCTTCGGTAGTAAAAGGAAATAGTTCTTTTAGAGGGAAAGTGCTTTCAAAATCCTTTTCAAAATCAGCTGGATTTGCATGACCTCTTGTGGTTAAAGCCCTAACTTGCACTTCCACGGTTTTGCTGGAGGTGGAAGCGCACCTGAGGCTTTTTCTCCTACAGAGTTGTGCAGAAGGGAAGGAGAGGCTTTGGCTTGAAATGTTAAACAGCAACGTTAGTGACAGGAAAAGCTGTGCTAACAGGCATCTGGCGACAGCAAATAATTTTCCTCTGGATTTATGCTGATAAAAATAAGGTGTTATTTTTGGTCTGTACTCCTGTGTCTCAAGCACACCAGTCAAGAACCATGAAATGGAATTGTACTGCAGAGTCCCAGAACCACGGAATACTCTGAGCTGGAAGGGACCCACAAGGATCATCAAAGTCCGGCTCCTGGCCCTGCACAGGACAGCCCCGAGAATCACACCATGTGCACCATGTGTTATAATGCATCAGAAAATTGCTTTTAAAGGACATAGCCTCACCAATTAACATGAAACCCCCCCCCCTAAAAACGTAGGAGAAGCAGAAGAAGGGATCCTGTTACTTTAGCTGCCACTTCTTAGCTCTGCTGTGCATCTGTTGGTGAAACCAGCTGAGAAGTGGGGCCGGCAGCTGTCCAAGCTTCTTCTCCAGCTTCTCCTCTTCCCACCACAGCGCTGCAGGGCAGGAAGGAAGTTGCCCGATGCCAATGCCACAACTTCTCCTGCCCTGAGGATGTTTTTGTGGGAAGGCCCCAGCTCACGCCATCACACCATTAACCATAACAAGCACTGTGGCCCCACGGCAGGCAGGGAGTGGGGTTTGGAGGGCCGTTGCTGTTGTCCCAAAATAGGTTCTTTGACCTGGTATGTGAAAGGCCAATCCACACACAGAGTTGAGGTATTTGATTTATTTACAGTTCTGCACAGAAAGGGGCGCCGGGTGGCAAATCCACAATGCCAGCACGAGGACTACCAAAACTTATCAATATTTATACATTTTCGTAAACAAAGGCATTAATGTTCATTGGCTACAAGTTACATAGTTCTCTTATTAATTAGCATTCTATCTTCTGCTTATTAATGATTCTCTCGCTTCTCCTGCTAACTAGTCCCATACTCAGTGTTTCTCTTCTTTTGTGCCCGTGGGTTTCTTGAGCCTGTGAGTCGGTGGTCACCATCTCCCCCTGCTAGAGCTACCTTTTACCCAGCTGGAGCTGATGCAGCAGTTGCCGAGTTGTCTTTTTAGTTTCGGGGTCCTGCCAAATGTCCTTGTGGCCCATAAATTCTGCATTCTTTGTGTCCGCTATCAGCAATGCAGCCTTCTCCCCAAGCTTTGTTAACCTCCCCCGAGGTCGGAGATCACCTCGAGCCCTAAACCTTTAAATAGGCAACTCTACCCACAAGTAATTTGTCTTTCTAACTCCTGGACATCACTCAGGGATTGCTTGTTAGCTGCTGTTTCACGGGTTAAATCTCCTTTCCGGTTGATTAGGCTTGAAAGCATATGAAGACCAAACATCAAAGGACGTCCTTTCCTAAGGAAATTTTTAGATATTCCACGTTTTGCACCACAACAGGCCAGTAGGGACAGACCCGCTGGGCCCGGCGAACCCCGTC
>VZTA01006927.1:0-27664 GCA_013398855.1 Mohoua ochrocephala | reverse complement strand
AGCCGCCGGCGGTCGGAGCGGGACCCTCGGGGTGTCCGTGTCGTCGTCCCCCCGTCGCTGCCCCAGTCCCCCCCCGTTCCCTGGCTGTGGTGCCCGGCCGGGCCCGCGGGGCCGGCCTGCAGCGGCCTGCGCTCCCGGCGGGCCTGGGCGGGCGGGACAATGGGACACCTGCGGGGATGGGGGCGTGCGGGCGGCTTTTGCTGTTTGGAAATAGCGTTGCACTCGCGTTCTAAATTTGCTTTCCGTGCTGTAGCGTAGAGTGACACGGTGGGACGTCTGGCCCAACCTCCGTGCTCGAGCAGGGTCATCCCCGAGCACGTGGCACAGGATTGTTTTCAGACAGTTTTGAATGTCTCCCGTGAGGGAGACTCCACCTCTGTACACAGTCAGTTCCAGTGCGCAGTCACACACACACGGTCAAGAAGTTCTTCCTTGTGGTCTGGTGGAACTTCCTGTGCATCAGTTTCTGTCCAACGTCTCTTGTCCTAATGCTTGGCATCACCAAGAAAAGCCTGGCTTCGTTTTCTTCGTAACCCCCCATTTGTATATTTATACACGTTGATGAAGTCCCCTCTCATCTCTTCTCGAGGCTGACCGGGCCCAGCTCCCTCAGCCTTTCCTCGTGAGAGAGATGCTCCATTCCCATAATCATCTTTGTTGCCCTCTGCTGGACCCGCTCCAGGAGCTCCATGTCTCCCTTGTGCTGAGCATCATGATGGCAAAGTGTCCCTCATGACTGCAAACTGGTTGTTGGGCCTGCTGGAGTATCCCGGCCATCATCTGTGGGAGTGTGGCAGTGGGGTGAAATCTATGGGAAGGAGGAGCGAGCAAATAAAAGCTGCATCAGATGCTTTGCGGTGCAGACAGAATTTTCTATTTGTTCATTTTTTGTAGCTTGAGGGTTTTTTTAAATCTTACTTTTTTCCTTTAGGTGCCTGGTTGATAATTAGTCTCTCTAGGAAAACTTGTCTTTGTTATGTACATTGATACTTCATATTACCTAGTCTGCAATCTTTTTGTTAAGGTCTGGTTGGACCCAGCTACTCTCTCCCTTCCTTAAGTGCACGAAGAGTCTGGTTACACATGGCTCTAGGTGGTCCAGCTTGAGGAGAGGGGTTGGACAAGGTGACCTCCAGAGACTCCTTCTGATCTCAGCCAGTCTTCTGTGACTGTGAGCTCAGAAAAGGCCATGAAGATGCTCAGGGGCTGGAGCACCTCTCCTTTGTAGGCAGTAGGAGAGATCTGGGGCTGTTCAGCCTGGAGAAGAGAAGGCTCCAGTGAGACCTTGCAGCACCTTCCAGCACCTAAAGAGGCCTGCAAGAAACCTGGAGAGGGACTTGTCACGGGGCATGTATTGACAGGACAAGGGGGAATGGCTTCAAATGGAAGAGAGGAGGTTTAGATTAGCTACTAGGAAGAAAGTCTTCACTGTGAGGTTGGTGAGGCACTGGCACAGGTTGCCCAGAGAAGCTGTGGATGCCCCATCCCTGGAAGTGTTCAAGGCCGAGTTGGATGGGGCTCTGAGCAACCTGGTCTAGTGGAAGGTGTCCCTGCCTGTGGCAGGGGATTGGGACTAGATGATCTTAAGGGTCCCTTTGAACCCAAACCATGCTGTGATAAAGCTCTGTCTCTGTGGGGATCCAGCAGAGCGTGGAGGAGCAAATCAAAAGTAGTTTAAGAGACGTGTTGGTGGTGGTACGGAAGAACTGTGTAATCCAGGTTGCACCCCCTGGGAGCCTTCCAAGACTGTAAGAGGGCAAAATGCTCAGCAGCAGCGTGCAGTTACATGTATGAAGAGAGCTGTTTTAAGTGTTTGTGTTCCACATTTGTTGTCTCTGCAGCATCTCCTGTGAGTATTCTCCTGGGGACTTGGTGTGGGCCAAGATGGAAGGTTATCCCTGGTGGCCATGTCTCATCTACAACCACCCCACGGAAAGAACAATAGTCAGAGGAAAAGGAAAGTCCACTCGTATCCATGTGCAGTTCTTTGATGACAGCCCCACGAGGGGTTGGATCAGCATCAAATACCTGAAGCCATATAAAGGTAAGAGATAGAAACAAAACTCTTTGAAATGGAATTATGCCACTTTGTTTTGGAAATATGGGCTTGGCATATAGGATGTGTTATTCTCCAAAGAGAAACAGCAGCAAAACCAAGAGTAGAATTGAGCATGTTTTATGCTTTGTAAGTGACAAGTTTAGGAGGGTTACAGGTACGTTTGTGTTTATACAGTTCTCGAAACATAAAACACTAAGCCCTTTTGTTTATTAGATTAGAACAACTAACTAAGCACACTTTAAGCTTGCTCACGTTTTAAAGGCATTTCCTTTATTTCTCCCACCAGTATGAATTATGTAAAAGATAAATCCAGTATTTCCACTTTTAGCCCTGAAATCCTTAAAATATTAGGAACGTCAAACCCAGTTTTTTAAGCAGCTATTTAGGAACTGCGGTTTGTCCAGAATTAAAAGGCTAGGCCCAGGATATTGGGTAAATAAAATGAATTCTGCTGCGGTGTTTCTTTTAAGCAGTGCAGCAGTTTTGTAAATAAAATATACAACTTGAGATTTGAGTGTTGGTGAGGGCAGTGCTTGTAGTTACAGAGCAGAGTTGGTGCTTGTCGTACTGAAGAAATGACTTGGCTAACTAGCGAAAATCAAACATAATCAAGAATTAATATTTTGCATAATAAATCTCACCTTTTTAATAATCATAATCTGTTTTTCCCTTTTTTTCCATGATTTTACTGTTGCTGAAAACGAAATCATTGGCCGTAAACTGTCTCGTTAGTCAATCAAATACTCCATATGTAATACAGTATTTCTGATGCCCTGCAGGATTTGCTTGTGTCACTGAAAACAACCCGAATTTAAACAGTTTCTTCCTTTTTACAAGTCAGAGTTCCACCTCACGATCATGTAGCCACATTTTTGTCTCCTCTCTCCTTCAGTGTACTGCGCTTCAGCCATAGTTTTAAATTAAAATGGTAGTGTTATTGCCGTGAGTGTTACCTTAATTTATTGCGAGTAAATTGGTCCGTGGTTTGTATGCGTCTGTCCTGAAAGTATTTGAAAAGAAGCAAGGTATTTTAACAGCTTGCAGTTGCACTTAGAAGCAAATACAGGTAAGGGGAATTAATCTGTTTGCCAAAAGAAAATTGCCAAAAAGTAAGAAGTTTAAGCGCAGATACACAGGTCTATCCGCAGGAAAAGTGTTGAATGCAGAACAGAGTAAAAATATTTTAAAATACCCGGTTTGCTTTAAAATTGAAACAAAAATCATCTTCATACACAAAGGAAGAGTGTTAAGAGTCTTTGGGTAAGAAAACGGAGAAGTTTCTTGGGTTGTGTTATTTTTTTGTACCTGAGTAAATGCAGACAGCACAGGGCATGTAACAGGTGGGCATGGAGAAGTGGAGGTGCACAGCAGCTGATGAAGTGAATACATGCAAGCGTTGCACCTTTAAGTGTGCAGTATATGAGGAGTTTTTCTTCCTGCCATTGTTCAATCGCATTTAATATTAATGCAAAATATTTTTAGGCCGCCTCATTGCACTCGGGGAAACTAAAAGGGAGGTCTGGGTTGTTAATGTGTTGCCTTTGTGCTGTAGAAGCAGCTACTTGTAACTCCCAGCTTTGCTACTGCAAACTCGGAGGTGATGGTGAGTAAGGATTTTGTTCCCGTTGTTTGTGAGGTGTTTGGCCTCCTCCAAGTCAGCTGCCTTTTGTCGGCTTAGAGCTGAAGCTTCAGGTGGTAGCGGTGGATGGTGGGATGCACAGGGGTGGGAAAAAGGACCTGTCCTTCCTAGAAATCGGCCTGCAGACTGGTTGGCTTTGGGTTTGTGCTGTGTGCCTGTGGTGTCAGGAGGAGCTGTGGTGCTGGGGGCTGGGATGAGGAGGATGAGGGAACGGAGCAGTTATTAATAGCAGGCTTTGTTCGCTGCCCTGCGGTGTCAGGCAGAGGGGCCAGCGCGATTGGCCATCAGCTAATCTGGCTAATGGGCTGGGGCTGGGTGCCTGGCTGCACTCAGAGCAGCAGTTTGGAGGCCAGCAGAGCTTTCGTCGAGAGCTCTGTGCCATAGGTGGCTTGTGACTAGAAAGTGAAGGTAGCTCCGTGGTGGAACTTGCCTGTCGTCGCTAAAACAGCCCCGTGGTCTCAGTCGGAGCTGCCTGCGGCACTGCCAATGTGAAGCATTAAATGCAGCACCGACTACAGTCAGTGTGAGGGTGTTCAGAGCTCAGCTTAGGACTGCTCACATGTGCTAATGAGCTACAGAAATAGAAGCAACTCTTCAAGCGTTCATGTAGGTTGGCTTTTCATTTGTGAATGTGTGTACTTTCCCCAGGGGTAGTTTATTAGGCTGAGTGAGTGATGGGTTGCTGTATTTAAGATGTGGTGGGGATGACTGGTAACAGCACAGAAGGTTAGTTATCTCAATGTGAATGTTAGTTGTCTGAATACATTTAAAAGTGAGCTGTGAACACTGGCTAAATGCTAGACTGGCTTCGGTTCCCAACAAATCTGTGGTTTTTACAGGTTCATCAGATGGGGAGACAATGAAGGGAGGTATGTTTTACAGCACAAAGCCTGAAATTAAAAGAGCCATGGTGCTGGCAGACGATGCCATGGGCAAAGACAGAACCAAGAGGCTTGAACTGGCGGTATGCAATGAACCTTCCGACACAGAGGAGGAGGAGGAAGAAATGGAGGTAAAACGTTTTCTTTACTGCTGCCATTTTCAGATATATTGCTAGAACTTAGAAGCTGTGACTTGGAACTAAAGAGGGAATGTCCTGCAGTTCTCTGGTACAGTAATCACAGCTTATCTCCTCGTTAATCATGCACGTTAATCATGACATATGTATCCATATGTCTTTTTTTTTGTACTGCTTCTGTGTTGTCAGGTCATATGCTGGTCTCTCATCTTTTCTAGTTGGAAAGACAAGTCTCTTTGGTGTTCTGTATGGTAAGGACTGACCTCAGAATCTACCTACTTTCTCTGACTCTCTTCACTCATCACTCCCTGGTGACCTACTTTTTCCCTCAGAAATGCTTTTTTCTGGCGCATCATTTTATCTTCTCTGTCTGCTATTCATAGTCCAAGTTGCCCTAAGTTTGATCTGAAGTTTTAGTGTGTCATAATGTATACATTTTTAGCTTTTTGAGTATTCGTCTAAGGCCTTAAACTGAATTTTTGGAGGCTGCCCTCATCTTGTGGAGCAGCACTAAAATAACGGTTCTTGCACTGTTAACACCAGTCTGTTGGTGGAGTAACTAAAAAGTGACGTGTTATTGTATTGTGTTCATGTTGTGTTGCTCCAGCTATTATTTCAGTAGCACCATATGCCTTTGAGAATAGATTTCTTTGGAGAGGAATGGTGTGAGGAAACTGTCAGTGGGGATGGTGGTTTCCCTTAGCTCCTCTTCTACTCAGTCTCCAGTGTGACAGTGCCCTGAGGGACAGGTGCCACTCCAGGCATTGTGTTGCGTGCAGTGGCACTTGGTTCTCACTACAGTGCCTCCACTGCTGGTTTTCCACAACTGTCACTGGAGTTATTAAAGTTTGAAAAGGCAAATTAGGGAGTTTCTTTTCTTTCTCCTACACGTGCCACATATTCTTTTTTGTGCAGTTTAAGTGTTTTGTTCATCAGCATCACATATACACAGTAATGATCACAAATAAGAGTAATTATGCCACTGGCCAGTAGCAATTAATTATCCAGAAAAAACCTGAATTCTGTTAAGGTGAATGGAATTGGCTGTGGCTCTGCTGTCTCTCCCTTGAAGCATCATAGCTACGTGCTGCATTATTGCACATGTTTGCACTTCTTTATGCAGCAGTGTCTTTGCAGCCAGAATTATCTGCAGATAAAATAATTTATTTTTCCAGGAGATGAGCGAAAACGCATCAGGCAACAGCGAAGACTGCAACAGCGAGGAGGATGTGAAAAGCAATAAGCGAGTGATGAGCAGGGAAAGAGCTGTAAAAGCCAAGAGAAGGAGAGTGCTGGATTCTGACAGTGACCACGACGGCTCTGATGTGGAGTTCAAGCCTGATGGGAAAGAAGCAGCAAGCAGTGAGGAAGGCAGCAGTGGGGTGGATGAAAACGAGTCTTCTGACACAGAGGCAGAGAGTGTTGCAGAGAGCCCCGTGAAAGTCCCTTCTAAACGAAAGAGAGGAGAGGTGAAAAAGCCAGCTGCTAAAAGGAGTAGCTTGGGAAACGAATGTTCTGTAACACCCAAAAGAGCAGCGACCGTCTCTTCAGAAGCCAAGTCTAAGCTGACGTCGTTTGTAGCGCCTGAAAATTTTGAATCTCAAGCAAATGCTACCAGTGGAGGCACCGGTGGCTTCTCGGTGTGGGAGCACGAAAAGCTGGACTGGCTGCAAGAAGGGAAGAGGAAGGATGCGCACAGGAGGCGTCAGGGTGACCCTGATTACGACCCCTGCACTCTGTACGTGCCCGAGGATTATCTCAACAAGTGCACGCCGGGCGTGCGGAGGTGGTGGCAGCTCAAAAGCCAAAACTTTGACGCTGTGATTTGCTACAAGGTCGGAAAGTTCTACGAGTTGTATCACATGGACGCAGTCACCGGCGTGAACGAGTTGGGCCTGATCTTTATGAAGGGCACTTGGGCCCACTCGGGTTTCCCAGAAACCGCGTTCGGCCGCTTCTCCGACGTGCTGGTGCAGAAGGGCTACAAGGTGGCGCGCGTGGAGCAGACGGAAACGCCCGAAATGATGGAGGCGCGCTGCAAGTCCACGGGCCACTCCACCAGGTTTGACAAGGTGGTGCGCCGGGAAATCTGCAGGATCATCACCAAGGGGACCCAGACCTACAGCGTCATGGACTGCGACCCCTCCGAGAACCACAGCAAGTTCCTGCTGTGCGTGAAGGAGAAGGACGACTCGGCCGGGACGCGCGTGTACGGCGTCTGCTTCGTCGACACCTCCGTGGGCAAGTTCCACGTCGGGCAGTTCCCAGACGACCGTCACTGCTCCAGGTTTAGGACTTTGGTGGCTCATTACCCCCCTGTGCAGGTGGTCTTTGAGAAGGGGAACCTGTCTGTGGACACGCAGAAGATACTGAAGGGCTCGCTTGTTTCTTGCATTCAGGAAGGGCTGACCTCGGGCTCCCAGTTCTGGAATGCATCTAAAACACTAAAAGTCCTTCTTGAGGAAGGATATTTCAAGGAGAAGCAGAATTCTGAAAATGGATGTTCTCTGCCCTCTGTAATCAAGTCTCTGACTTCAGAGAGTGACTCCCTGGGATTGACTCCTGGTGAAAACAGTGAATTAGCTTTGTCAGCTCTTGGGGGATGCGTCTTCTATCTCAAAAAATGTCTGATTGATCAGGAGCTGCTGTCGCAGGCAAACTTCGAGGAATATGTCCCGGTGGATATTGCTACTGCAAAAACCACGAGTTTGAGCAGTTTGTTTGCCAGAACTGGCCAGCGGATGGTGCTGGACGGAGTCACCCTGATGAACTTGGAAGTCCTGCAGAACGGCACCAATGGAAGCACAGAAGGTACCTTGTTGGAAAGGATTGATTCTTGCTGTACGCCGTTTGGGAAGCGACTCCTGAAGCAGTGGCTCTGCGCTCCGCTTTGTAATCCCAAATCCATCAATGATCGTTTGGATGCTGTCGAGGACCTCCTGGCAGTGCCAGATAAAATGTCTGAAGTCAGTGAGCACCTCAAGAAACTGCCTGACCTTGAAAGGCTGCTCAGCAAAATTCACAGCATCGGGTCGCCACTCAAAAGCCAGAACCATCCCGACAGCAGGGCCATCTTCTATGAAGAACTCAAATACAGCAAAAAGAAGATCGCTGACTTTCTGTCTGCCCTGGAGGGATTTAAAGTAATGAACGAAATTGTCGATGTCATGGAGGAGGTTGACTTCAAATCCAAAGTCCTGAAGCAGCTGGTCACCCGCAAGGCCAAAAATCCCGACGGCCGCTTCCCAGACCTGAGCGCAGAGCTCACGAGGTGGGACACTGCCTTTGACCACAACCAGGCTCGGAAGACAGGAGTGATCACCCCAAAGGCAGGTTTCGACCCCGATTACGACGAAGCACTACAGGACATCAAAGCTGTCGAGGAAGATCTTCGGAAGTACCTGGATAAGCAACGCAAACTGCTGGGGTTCAAATCCGTGCAGTACTGGGGGACCGGCAAGAACCGGTACCAGATGGAAATCCCAGAAAGCGCCGTATCTCGTAATCTGCCCGAGGAATACGAGCTGAGGTCCAGCAGGAAGGGCTACAAGCGCTACTGGACCAAGGAGATCGAGAAGATGCTCGCCGCGATGGTGAACGCCGAGGAGCGCCGCGACACCGCCCTCAAGGACTGCATGAGGCGCCTCTTCTACAACTTCGACAAGAACAGCAAGGACTGGCAGACAGCCGTGGAGTGCATCGCTGTGCTGGGTAAGAGCTTTGCCTAGTTCTGGCACACGGTAAAAGTGCCCCTGTGGTGATGGAATCCGATCTGGGGAAGCTCATTGCCAGCTCTTAACTTGTAGTTTGAAAAAATCTTGATTGTGGTAACAGCTTTGATAATCAGCAGCGATTCCCCGTTTCCTTCCTGTCGCTAAATGGCAGGACAGTTGCTGGGCCTCGATGCTTGCAAGCTCCTTCTTCGTTCCTGTCGTGTGGTTGTGGATGTGCAGCCGAGTGTTTCTCCCAGTTCAGTGTAGCCTGGCGGGCCTCGCTGCTTCCAGAGTCTTGTGTGTGGATTAGCGGCTTCTTATTAAATGGAGGTATAAAAATCTAACCTGCTGGTAAGCTCCTTTCCATCTGAGCAGGCTGCTTTTCTGGGCAGCCTTTAAAAATAAAAGTGCTCGGTGTCAAGCCTTGAAGAAGGTAGTCTACTAGGAAGGCTTCCCTAAATCTTCCTTAAATTTCTGGGATAGAGCAGACTCCTGTATTCCCTTCTCAGGAGTGGCATCCTCCTCTCCTGTGGATTTTCTGCTAAGATGAGGCACTCTGGGATGTCTTTGTTCCAGGGAAAAAGGAAAGCACTCTCTGAATGCCACTAGAGGAGAAAAGGGAGGACAGGCAGGCAGGGAGTGTTGGCTGGGAATGGATTTGCTGGGAGAGCTGGGAAGCAGTCACATCAGCTACACCACAGCCCAGGGCAAGTGCCGGGTTGGTTCCCAGCAGAGAGGAATTCAGTGTCCAGGCTCAGCCGTGTGTACATAAAGCCTCTAAAATCATAGAACAGTCTCATTTTGTAGGCGATCAGCTTTTAGAACCTCAGGGCTCAGCTAACTGAGGGGACTTGTGCTGCTGTTTTCCGCTGGGCCAACAGAGTTTTAATGCTTATATGGTTTTCCTCTGGCCCCTTTCAAGCAGAATGATGATTCTTCACGAACTAATTCACTGTCACAGAAGCTGATTTCCTCCTTACTTGTTCTAAATGAGAAAACTGCAAGAAAATAATATTTTATTACATGTATTATGTGGACTTTAAGGACTTTTAAACTATAAAATCTAGAGTGGAGGATTTTTATCCTGATATCCGTAGAAATTGGAAGGAATGAGGAAAGACAGTGTAAATACTCCACCTTTTACTTGTTCTTGGAGTGCTTCTTGGGTGTTTCCCTTAGGAGGAAAATGGAATGAAATAGAAAATTGTGCCTACAGTGTTGCTGTTCGATGAGTAAATTAATTCCCATGTACGAAGAAATTTGAAAGTGTGACTGACTGGAATTCCTCTTAATTTTCTAGATGTCTTGATGTCCCTTGCTCACTACAGCCAAGGTGGTGATGGACCCCTGTGCCGACCTGTAATTCTGCTGCCTGTGGATAATGCTCCTCCCTTCCTGGAACTTAGAAATTCCCGCCACCCGTGCATCACAAAAACTTTCTTTGGGGATGATTTTATTCCCAACGACATCGTGATTGGCAGCAAGGACGAAGGCAGCAGCAGCAGCGAGGCCTCCTGTGTGTTGGTGACTGGCCCGAATATGGGTGGCAAATCTACGCTCATGAGACAGGTGATTGTCACGTGTTCCAGGGTACCTCTGGGGTTCGGGTGATGGAATTACAGGGCCTGGCTGCCACGGGTGTCACAGGAGGTCCCAGAAGTGGCCTTCAGGGTGTGCAGCAATTGCACGGGCTGGTAGAAAATGCCCATGTTCAGACAGTTTTATTTGTCCTAGGAGAGGTGGTTGGGCAAAAGTGATAGAGTACCTTTTATCTTTTTCAAGTGACGTACCCAGGACTTGGCATCCTCTGGCAAAAGATGCTTCTGCAGGTTGAACGAGATGAAACTAGAGATCAGCAGGGAGGTTGCTCTGTAAACATTGCTCGCTGTGATAATTTGTGTTTTGAAGGCTTTCAGAGTAGTTCAGTCCTGCCAGAGACGATGCCGCTGCAGCCTGGAGCTGTTAAAGCAGCGGGAAGCTTTATGTACTCCAGCCCTTGTTTTAGGGGAAACACAGCTTCCTGCCCTCGTTGCGGGTGAGGAACTGAAGCTGCAAGCACCGGTGAAAACGTGAGTGTCCCTGTTTGCTGTGCAGGCTGGTCTCCTGGTGGTGATGGCCCAGCTGGGGTGCTACGTGCCCGCGGAAGCCTGCAGGCTCACGCCCATCGACCGCGTGTTCACGCGGCTCGGCGCCTCCGACAGGATCATGGCCGGTGAGTGTGTGACACACGGCCCCACAGAGGGCTGGTGCCACCACCTTGCTGCTCTTGCTTCGAGTGGCAGGTTGGAAAGGGGACAGTGTTTTGCAGGGAGAGGTGGGCACTCTTTCCTCCTGTTGTTCAGAATGGGGACGGGATTGTAGTTGGTTTCTTTCTCTGTGTGTCCATTATTTTTGACAGACACACAGGACCGCTTTTTAATGAATTTTAATATTAAAAGCCTAACTCCCAGCCGGACGCAAGTCTGAGGAATATCTTTCTGTAAAATCGATTATATTCCACTCACGTTGATCTCTTATTCTAAGTGTTCTGAAATAGGACAGTGATGTTTGGGCAGCTGTTGCACAGGAGTTGTTTTTGTACCTTTTTGCGAGGACTGGAAGTCCCTTGTTTCAATCGGAATGCCTTATGTTTGAAATCCGATTTCTTCTGACGAGGAAGAGAGGCAGGTGTCCTCCTTGGAAGCTGTCGTTGACAGTTCTTGGGAGTATTTTGCTGCTTTAATGGAGAGGAAAACAAGTGGAGGATGACAGGACAGTTGGAAAGGGAAAGTCTGCCAGTGGTGGTGGGCAGAGTGCCACTGGCCTAGAAAAATAAAATGATTGTTGTGCTAAGAAGAGCAGTATCGCTGCTCATTTAAGGAGGGCACAGATTTTCTGTGATCTCTCTGCTGAAAAATGTGGGTCAGTGGATATGAAAGGAGTTAAGCCCACTGAACTTGTTGCACAGAAGGAATTTGGAAATGAATCATTCCGAGTTCTTAATTTAAAAAAAATATTTACACTTCCCCAAATCAAGGCTTTTCTTTGCAGCTAGAGAATGTTATTGAGGCTTTCTTTGCCCAGCTCGTCTCCATTTTGTTTAATTTCAGTACAAGGAGGAATCAAAAGTGTGGAAGAATACTTTAAGTGCTTATGGTAGAGATGGTCTAGCAAAATGTAGCAGTTTCAATTTTTTTTCAGTTAACTGAGAACTGTACTTCTGATTTAACATTTCACATTGTGCGGGTGAAAGCTTTGAAACCTGTTCCTGATGCATTCGTTTGCACACTGTGTAGATAGGAAAGCACAGCAAAAGTTGTTCCGCGGCAGCCACTTTGTAATGGATGGCAGCAGGACTTTTATGAAGTTAATTTTTTTCAGTAATGCAATTTAAAAATTGCCTGTACAATTTTAGGGCTTTATTTTCTAAAGAGAATAAATGGTTGTTCTTAAATATTGTTAAAAACATATTAAATCTTTAAATAAATGCAGAAAATCAGGATTGGTGGACGCTGCTCAATAATTCACGTTGGAAAACTTATGTTAGAGCAAAGCAGTGCGCATGCAGCATGTGTACAGGAAACAAATGCTTGCCTTTAATGGAATAAATTGCATTAATTGCTGCTACTTGTGATTATTTGTAATGAACCCCGCAAAGAACTAGTAAATCCTGACTTTGTAAGTGTGGCTTTATCATGTGTAAGGGTGTGAATAATTGTGTACTTCTGCTTGTAATCTGCTCAAACCAATTTCAGGTGTAAATTTCAGGCCTGGTATTATCTGGGTTGCTGAAACTCCCACGAGATGCTTGAGCCTTAGCAGCAGAATGTTGCTTTTGTCATACTTCATTCAAGGGGAGTGCATACAAATAAAGCTTTTACTATCCAAATAGTTCCCTCATGACATCACAACCAAACCAGTAATTCCAGTCTCTCAGTCTTTTGACTTTCTGCTTGTTTTTTTACTGGAAAGCCACACACACCTTAAGGCCTGTCCTGTGCGATTAGAGCAAGAAAGGGACAAAAATTCTCCCCATCTTGTATCCTTTGTGCCCCTCTTTTTGTCCAGCTGGTACTTCTGACTGGTGCTATTACAAGTAAACAGGTGTGTTGGCTTTAAAAATTAATTCATTGTGCTTGTGCCTATACCTGTACTCTAAAGGAACCACAACTTGTTTTTTCTGGCAAATGGGAACCTGCCCTTTTCACACTGGAAAAAAAAATGTTATGTTTTTGTTCATCTTCAGTTTGCTATTGAGTTTCACTTTAGCTTAACCAAGATTCTAGTGCAGATTAAATGAGGTTTTCGTTGCGGTTCTCAGATCCTGGACTATTTAATGGCTTTTTTTTTTTTTTTGTCATTTCCTTTAAAGGTGAAAGTACCTTCTTTGTTGAATTGAGCGAGACTTCCAGCATTCTCCAGCATGCAACAGAGCACTCCCTTGTTCTCGTGGATGAACTGGGTAATTAGACTATTTTGTAATAGATGGAAACTAAATCTTGAGAGATTAAAGACTGGCTGCAAGGTTTTTGGGCTGTCTGAATGGCAACCGAGTACACGGGGCCAGTTTCATCATGATGCTGCTGGTGTTTAACTGGTCAGTGTCTCAGCCTCTCTAACATGAACACATTTCGGGTGCCCTGGGAACCCATCACCACCTCCCACCCCCAGTCATTATTACCCTATTTCTAGCTGTGGTTTCCTGCTTTTCCTTTGCATAATTACTTGCAGCAAACCTCAGGAGAGCAGAAACATCTTTTTTTCTGCAGTGCAGAGGAGGGTGATTGTTCTGGGGCCAATACTCGGGTCACTTCCCAGAGAGGGCTCTCACCCCTCACTGCTGTTTGTTTGTCTTCCTCACAGCAGGGAGGGGAAAACACAAACACCACAAATGCGCTGCTGCGTGTGTGTTTAGGGTGCCTGTCTCTCTAGCAGCACGGGAACTGTGGATTGCCTTCGCTGTGCCACAGAGTGTGCCACAGCTGTCCCGTTGTGTCCCCAGGCAGAGGCACAGCCACGTTTGACGGAACAGCCATAGCGAGCGCGGTGGTGAAGGAGCTGGCCGAGAGGATCCGGTGCCGGACGCTGTTCTCCACTCACTACCACTCCCTGGTGGAGGACTATTCCCACAGCAGGGCTGTGCGCCTGGGGCACATGGTACGTGTGTGTGTGAGCATGGGATTGCTCCTTGTGGGATTTCTCCTGCTTTTCTGTGCTCTTCTGCCCCGAGTCATGGGTGTTTTGAGAACAGGACATGATGTGCCATGCATTTCTTAGTAGGCTGCGGGTCAGTACTGCAAACTCTTGACTTGTGCCTTGCTCTTCCCAGGCATGCATGGTTGAAAATGAGAGTGAAGATCCAAGCCAGGAAACAATTACGTTCCTGTACAAGTTCATTGAAGGAGCCTGCCCAAAGAGCTACGGCTTCAACGCGGCAAGACTCGCAGATATTCCAGAGGAAGTCATTCAGAAGGGGCACAGAAAGGCCAAAGAATTTGAAAAAACCACCATCTCGCTGAGAGTATTTAGGTAAGGCCCTGGGTTCCTGTATCAAAGTTGCACATGGTTTACAGGCATCCATTTTAATATTTGGGCAGTGGCTTTTGCTCGGTCACAGCAAGAGGGGCAGTTACAAGTACTTTTGTGAACGTGAGATGTTCAGAGGGAGGGAGGGAGGGAGGTACTACGGGAGGGCAGATAGGATGAGCAGTATTTTGAGCCTGGGGTCAACTGTGCCAGTCTGATTTGCACAGAGAGGGTGCTGGGGGGGGCACTGCTGGCAGCCTTTACGGCAGGCCCAGCATCCACGTCTCCCCTAAAGATGTGGCAGGAATGAGAATCTTAGGCTCTGCCCCTCAGCGTCCATGTCGGTAAAGGCGGTCATTTCCCTCAGGTACCTGTGCCAGGTGGTGGATGGAGCAAGCGGCGACGCAAACGCGGTTCGGAAACTCGCGGCGATGATCGACCGGCTTTAGGGACTCGCACGGGTTTCTCAAGAAGGTGGGAGCAGACAACATTATGATCTAATAAACTTTATTTTTTAAAAATGACCATTTTTCCATTGTCTTTCCTAGGAAATTAAACCCTTTAATTCATACCTACCCTCTACATAATGGTTATTGAGTACTCCACAATATATTAAGTCTAGATGTTATGGTACATGCATACACTTTCAGGCTGTTGATTACCCACTGTCACCAATACACATAAATGGAAAAAAGCTATGAAACTGTATAGGGCTGTATATATACTTGTCTCAGCTTCATTAGAGCAGGAAATTGCTGTGATTTCCAGCAGGTTATGTAAGTAATGTCCAGACTGTTCAAAAAAAACTATGAACAGAGTAAAGTACAAGACTGTTTTGAGGAGACTTTCTACTGTGTACTTTAAAACATAGTAAAATTTCTTTCACAAAACTTAGTTACATGGGTACTTTGTTTTATAGTGCATTATAGTCTAGGAAGTCTCATTAAAACACTCGCTTTTCTTTCTTTTGTTAGGGTGGTTTGAGTACAGACTATTGCTGGGGCAGGGGAGGA
Source organism: Mohoua ochrocephala (assembly GCA_013398855.1). NCBI lineage: Eukaryota > Metazoa > Chordata > Aves > Passeriformes > Acanthizidae > Mohoua > Mohoua ochrocephala. Next base: position 12,717 of record VZTA01006927.1, on the reverse strand, counting down.
GATTATTCTAACTTCAGAGGACACCAGAAAAATTGCTGGATATAATTTAAGATTAGTGTTTTCTCTTTCATAGAAAGAACGTACATACTGGGACATGAGTACAGTTACAGCAAGTCTAGGTGTGCTAACAAAACAGGACACATTCAAGTACAATAAGATTTTTTGCTTGAAATTAGAAACAAACTACATGAGATTAAAGCATTAAAATCATATTTCTCAATCTGAATAAATGTTAAAAAATCAAAAGAAATGCAGAAGTGCTAGCTCACATTTTTACCATGTTACAAAAGCAATTGGTACCCATGTCCATAAAGGCAGCAACAAAGAATGCTGCTTGTCTACAGAATAGTACTACTGCAAATTGGACTGCGTTTCAATGCTACTTGTAAAAACACCAGCTCTCAGAAGTTGGTATCTGTACAAAATTGCAGCTTATTTTTCTTCACTTCTGTCCCTTCAAAGTCTTTGTTTACACAGTAATGCTAAAACGCCCAGTTCTGTTATCCTGAGTCAACATATTGCCACTTTCTTTTTTGGTAGGTTGAGCTCCATAGTGTCAACACCTCACACATCCGCTTTAATACAGTCTCTTTCTGCAGAAATGGGCAAGTGTAACTTCCTCCAAAAGAAAAGTTTTAATAGTTATGATATTAGAATGGCAGGACTTTCTCTCTGAAAAGGAATTCAGTTGTGCTGCAATGTATTAGATTCTATAGGTGGAGCAGAGTCATATAGTGTATCTGTATCGTGTGTAGGCTCTCCGGCGAGCGTACAGGGATTGGACAGTGTTCCAGCACCACAGTCACAGAAAAACCTACAACACAGAGAGACAGCTCTTAGTGGCCATTCCCTCCTGCTCCTGGAGCAGCCCCACGCCCTGGCCGGGAACGTACCTATCATGTCTAATGAATTCTACGTCGTGTCCTTGATGGCACTTCTTGATGCAGTTCACACAGATGGCGTTACGGTCTGTGGTGTTGCAGGTGTGACATCTGGAGGGAAAAAGCAGCACATTAGGCAGTACCAAGGCCTGACCAGCCAGCTCTCAAGGCAAGTGCCCCAAGAGGGCGGAGGGGCAGAAATGCACTAAAGGAAAGAGGGCGCACAGGACCGTAAAGTTTGAGAATTTTACACGAAGTTGGATTTCCCAGCACGCTTTTGGTTACGTGTGTCGCAAACACAGTTGTGCCGTGCGACCCCTTGGGCTCAGGTTCACAGAAACAATCTGTTTTCCTCCAGCCCACGGTTAATTCCAGACAACGGGAACTTGTTTAATGCTCTTCCTGTTGCAGCTGAGGAAGAGCACACGCTTGTGTGTTCACTGACACCCAGCAACTGTTCTTAGAGGCCTTGCTGGAAGAGGAATGGGGTTTATTGGAAAGCCCTACTGTAGGTGACGGGAAAGAACCTGTTACCTGTAGAAGTCATGCATCGGGTAGCTGGTATAGCTTGAGATCTTATATAAACACTGGCCTCTACTGACAGCTTTCTCTATGGCATCTTGATTGTTCATTATTTTGTTATCTGTTGGGGGGGAAAAAAAATCCAGAACTAATCACAGCTGGATCAAAGACCTTTTTTTTTTTTCTTCCTTGAGGCATTGAAGCAAAGGGCCCATTAGGAGCAGTTAGTCCTATACCTGCATTTCAGTTCTGGCATTTAAGCACATGAACTCCTCAAGGGCCACACGCCCAGAGTGCCATGCACTCCTGAAGCAAGCAATACTGTTCCTCTTTGCACATGTGGCATAGAATACCTGATAGCCTCTGTTTAAATACTCTTTATGAACTGCGCTGTTAATAAATGCCCAGAGCCACACAAGCCTTCCTAGCAGGCTTAAGTTTTCTGCTGAGGAGCCTGAAACCCAATGTTTGAAAGCCTCTCATTTACCGTGAGGCCTTTCACACATCCCTTAGAAAGAGGAAAAGGATGGCTCTTTCCCCAGGAAAGTTTAGGAATAAGGTACTTTCCACCACGATGATGGAAGTGGAAATTAGGTGTGACCATCTCCAGTACTTCAAAGATGGGTCCAAGGTACCGTGAATTTGATAATCCCCTCTGTTACTCAACTACATGATCTTCTGTCTAGTCCCAAAGTGCACCTCAAAAAGTTTTGCCCACTCCCAGCAGCATCACAGCACTGACTGATGCTGTCAGGAAACCCAGGAGATGGGAAGCAGGGAGCCAGAGCTTGTGTTCTAAGAGGTGCAAAGCATCCACAGGAAAAGGTTTAACAGCTACAGGCAAGTATGTAAAAATCCTGCAAATGGAACCTTTTTCTCCTTGAATAACCTCCTGGAGCTGTCTGGCATTCAAACCATCATTCCCATCTCGTCCAAGAGGATCCTGTCTGATGCACACTTCCCCACTATACAAGGGAATTTTATGGATGTAAACTGTTCATAGTTTCTGCAAGAAGTGTTTTGGGATTGTGAATATTCATGCTTTTAGATCCTAAAAGCCAAGTGAGGCATGTTTCTTTACTGGACACTTGGTTTTGGATATGTGAGAAAAAAGACTTTCCACTGTACTAACTCAGAACTGGAGATGGGCCAAAGATCAGGAACCAGTTCAGAAGCGATTTTGAGACAGAAGAGCTTAACACAGCTTTAATACGTCAGCAAAACCTTAAGATACCCTTGAAAGTGTCTGTTTGTCTAAAAATCTTAACACAGCTCCATGTGGCTCATTACCTTCACCTGAACCTTAGTCACACCTCAGTCTAAGGTGGTACCAACTGTGAGCCCCAAAGGGTACGATGAACCCAAGACCCAGCACCAAACAAGTGACCAAACACAAGCCAGGAGGACTCGGGCTCACCTTTCATCGTGACATTGACACCAGATGCTAGAAATAAACCTCCAAAGCGGTTGTTGAAAATCTGATTGCCTTCTAATGTTGCAGTCGCATGATTTGTTATTTCAATACCTTTAGTGGGTCAGGGGAACAAAGGAGAGAGAGAAGAGTGGCAAAGTTAAATCCCCGGTGGTTGTGCATGTGTACCTCTCTCGTGATCTACAGCTTGGTTGGTTGGTTGTTTTTTTTTTAAGCCATCATAAACTCAAGGGGAAGAAAGGCAAATGACATAGCTACAAAATTGCACTGTAATTTGTTATAAAACCGAGGTTAAAGTGCTGCTGTTGAATCCTTTCAGAGAGCTACAGCTGGCATGCATGGTTTCATGGGAGGAACAACACACTACTAGTTTATCTCATAAGAAAATGGTACTATGATCATGTACATTTTCAAAGGGGATATGATTTTTGGGTGCTTAGAGTTGTCATCTTCACGTACATTTGAAAGTTCTTGAGCACATACCTTACCCTTTTTAAAATATCTTTTTAAAAAAGTTCTCAAGATGGGCACCTAAAATTCATTTCTTTAATTCTTAGCTTTTATCAGTAACCCGTGTCTTCCAAGTCATTTGTCCGGGACTGCTCTTGACAGCAACCTATCCTTCCCCCCCACCACACTGAAACAACACCTTTAGAGGCTCTTCTCAGAAAACTTGCTTCTTCTGAAAGAAAGATGGGAGAAAACTCAAGAATGCAATTTTAGTTGAAATGGAATGGAATGCAAGACGTATGAAACTGCGATGATTAAACAGTAAAATTGCAAAAAATCACTGTTAAACATTCTTCATCTCTCTTGGAGCAAGAAACGCTCATTTTTATAATTTTTCAACTTTGTGGAGTGAGAAAGCTGAACCTGAGATGCCATTCAAATCTCTTTAAAATGTATATTTGCTCAGTCTCCTAGGTTTTAAAGCAGCGATAAGATATTCATACCAGCATCCAGCACATCAACTATGAGTATGTCCTAGACAACTTTACCAATTGCTTCTAAAATAAAATAATGGAAAGTATTTCACAAAAAAAAAAAGAGAAGACAGAATATGTGTCATTTCCCAACATGCTGTAAATTCCAAGACTGCTGTAAATATACCCTGACTACAATTCTGAATTCTCAAATGACTTTTACAATACACTGAAGGATATCCCAGTCTCTTTTAAAATGTCTAAATACCACGGGGTAAGAAAACTCAGAGTAAGCTTTGTGAAGAGCTCACGCCAAGCTTCCAAATTGGATTTAAACAGCACAAACCTGCAGCAAACCCATCGAATATTCGGTTTTTCCTTAGCACAGGGTGGCTATTGGTGCTGATAAGAACACCAGCTTGAGCATTCCTGAAGATATCATTCTCTTCCAGAAGACCTATGACGGACCAACAAATGTGACATTTGAGCTTGGGAACATTATCTGACCTGTAACCTTTCTGTGAAATATTTTCAAAGGATCTTATGTGTCGTAATCCTGCTAATAACTCCTTTCATTTGGAGAATATGCACCAGTAGCACTGACATCAGTGATACCAGTTTAAAGTAATTCTCAGTGTATAATTTTGGAAGTGTATTTTTTCAGTACCCAGCACGGAATTTGGGATCATAGGCACCACTGCAGAAAACTAAGTCAGTCTGCTTTCCAAATTTTTCATTAATTTTTAAAACACCTCTCTCTGTTCTTGTCTTCTAAAACGAGCAGACTGCCAAAGCCAAGCTTCACTTGCATTTTTTTGTTACAGCAGGACAGGATTACTTTAAAATGCTGACCTAAAATTAAAGCTCACTCAGAGCAAGTGATTATCTACAGACAATCAGAAGCTGATATCAGGAGGCACAGCAGTCAGGGGACTTCAGACAGGGACCACTTTTACATTTACAAGAATATAAAAAAGATTCCTTAAAGATCTATGGTTTTGGTTTTTTTTCCCCCTGAATCTTGGACACACTGTCAAAACCTGAACTGCTCAGGTGCATGATTTTGGCTACATGACTTGAATTCAATACTGGGTTTCAATCAAACGGCAAAGCTTACAAAAGCAAATGGGATAAAAGGACTGTCCTAAGCAGCAATCTAACAGTTATCTTGGATGAGATTAATTACCTCTCTGCCTCCCACGGATTTCGGTATTACTAACGTAATTAAGGCTAAAAAGCATTAGGCTATGTTCGCTATAACTATTTTATCACTTCAGAAGACATGAGCTGTGTTTCTAAAGAGCACTTCAAAAAGAGCACTGCTTAAACTGAAATGTAACTCTTATCCAGAATATTCAGTGTAAAACAGTAAGGGAAAAAGCTACCTCTTCCCCCATTAAATATACAGATGCCTCCATCTCTTCCATCATGGATTTTATTTCTTCTTAGTGTAGGATTACTGTCTGTTTTAATCCATACACCAGCCATTGCATTATCAAAAATTTCATTGTCTTCTATAAATCCAAGCCCTAAAATTGAAAGAAGGGTGGAAAAAAATAAAATCAAAATGCTTAATAAATGAGAAGATAACCTAACACCACAGAACACAAACAATGCTGGATAAACGTGAAAAACAAACCTACCAGAATTATAGACAAGAATACCACCATTCTGACCACCCCAGATCTTGTTGCGTCTAATTTTGGGGTTGCTTCCAGTTCTAGAGTGAAATGTAAGCAAAGAAGTCATTTAAAAGTCATTAAAAAGAAGTAATTTATAGTCATTTACTACATCCCGAGGCCAAACATCTCAAACACCTCTAAAGAATTGCCCCGTGGATCTCATTGTTTAAGAATCTTAGTAAAATACAGTTCTTTCCAAACACGCAAACGTATTTCAGCTTTACGGACTTCAAGGGCCACACATTCCAGTCAATACCCAGGCTGTATTTGTGGTAACTTTCTTGTAGGTTAAAGCAGAGGGTATTCAGACATATTGGATTTCCAAAAAAGTTATTTTTATAAACAAAATGACAAGAACAGCTAAAAAGACACAATAGAGCACATAACAAGCTACGTCTGTTTTGGCACAAAATCAGAATAAATGTTACCTTATCTGAACCCCTGAGTACATGTGATTATAGATGTCATTGTCTTCTAACACGCCATGTCCATTGTCATAAAAATAAACTCCAACCTAACACATCAAGAATTGTATTATTAGTTCCAAAGTAATGAGGCATAAAACCACAGGACTTTCTTTTCTGTGCCCCCCTTGTAACCGCAGCGCAAAACTCACTTGTTTCCCACTGTGTATTCTGTTTCTCCTCAAGACTGGAGTGCTCCCTGTTGTCACCCAGACTCCAGCCAAGGTATTGCTGTAAACTTCGTTTTCCTCAATCACACCTTGTCCTTTTTCATGCTAAATACAAGATGGTTTAAGAGTTAAGAGAACCTGCTAATCACCAACACTCTTTCTCCTGCTGTACCCATCCCTGCCACCCCTGGCTTCTTTACCGTACCAAAGTAATTCCTTTCCCTTTGAGTAAGTTTTTTCACCTTTTTTTTTTTTTTTAAATAACAGTGTATTTAACAGTAACGACTTTGAATGTTTGCCATGAAACAAAGAACACTCTGCACGTAAATCATTCTGTTTCAAGGCTCTGCAGTGGTATTTGCAAATGTCTGCTGGCTGTTGGTAGGAGAGGTGCCTCCCCAGTGCTCTGCGCTCACATGAAAGCCCCGGCTCATGGCTCTTAAACCTACACCCAGCCCTGTCCCTCACATGGACAAAAAGCTGGCATGGCTCTGAAGGTCACCATCCCCACCACATGCCTGGGCTCAGAGGTCCAACAACAGTTTTCTCAGTCAGGGGAAGAAGCTGCTCTGGTTAAATTTACTCAATGAAGAGATGAAGCTGCACACTTGCAGCGTTAGCTGGACCTTAGGTAACCTTTGGCAGAAATACAGACACATATTTCTCAAAATCTGGTATTGCTTAAGGGAACCTGACATCTCTTTCAGTTCAGTTAGCAGAGCCCTTGCACACGGTGGGAATTGTGCTTCATTCCCCACTTTTTCAATACAACAGTTGCAATTTCTATCATCCTGAAGGCAGTAGAAAAAAAATCTTCTCTGAGGTTAGTGGTAAACACATTACACTCCAAAAGAGCTGAACAGAGGGGTTTTTTTTAAAAATGATGACATACTACTATGACAACTGAGCCTTTTCACAAAGCTTTCAACCAAGCAATGATGAAATTCTGTAATCTACCCCATTTTAAATATTTTACTCTGTAATAGGAATAATTTAGTGGCATTCATAAAATGCCGCTTCATCTTTTAAAGAGCAACACCGGCTTCAGTCTCTTACCATGAACGTGGTTTAGAATGTAAGAAACTCAAGCATTGCAAGCACAAACATCTCACACGGGGTACTTTTTCCCAACATTTCTAAAACAGAGCACAAGTTCGTGCCTGTCTGTAGGCTGCACTTACTACATAAATTCCTCCATGTTGACCATCATGAATCTTGTTGTGTCGAACGATGGGACAGCTGTTTGTTCGAATCTGTATTCCTGCTAATGCATTACCTGTCAACAAAAGCGTTATTTAATACAACTTACACATTCATTTTTCCCAGAAATCAATATGCAGCAAGCAAATCAGCTTACCATAAATGTCATTTCCTTCAATAAGGCCTCTTCCATCACCAAAGATATAAACACCACCTTGATTCCCATTAAAAATTGCATTGCCCCTGAGAAAGAAAAAAAAATCCGCATTATGAAGTGATTCTAATACACTGTTCAATACTACATATGTCTGTAGTGGCCAGGACTGTACACCATTCAGATTTAAAATAAAGAACTTATGTTCTGTTGCTTTGAGGAAGACCTACCTCTAAGTGTACGCACAGATTAAAAATGCAGTTCAACTGAACACAGACAGAAATTTCATTTCTACATATACAGGAGTATTTACAGCTCCTCATAATTAAATTAAATTCAAGTGCACTTATCCCACCCCCATCAAATCTCTTCTTCTTCTACACAGTAAAATATCAATACCTTATTGTCGGGTCACTGTTTGAGGTAATCCAAACACCTGCAAAATTGTTTGCATAGATTTTGTTCTCTATGAATTGTCCTCTTCCTTTTTCATGCACGTAGATTCCTCCAGTCTGGCCGTGATGGATTTCACAACGCACCACCGTTGGGTTGGCATATGCTTTCACTTCAAAGCCTGCTATCCTGTTTCTGTGGATGTTGCAGCTTTCAAAATAACCCTTAAGACATAAAACATGCAGTTTCCTGTAAAAGTCCTTTTTTAAATGAAGGTTATTCCCTCCCCTCCCTTCCCTTTAAATACAATCCTCATTTAAAAGGAAACGGTACCAAAATTGACAACATGTAAGTACTTCTATAGCTAATTAAAACAACTCCTGACACTATGTAATTTCATTTTTCCAAAAATAAAATACTGTTTCAAAGACACTGTGTTTGCATTGCTATTTATGACTACTCATGGAATACCAAGAAAAAATGGCAACTCTAGATATAGCACATTGAACAGGACTCGGTATCAGGTTTCCTCAGCAGCTCCTAAGGATCGGACTCCTTTCTAAGGCCAGAAAGCCCACAGGCCCAACACAGAAGGGACAGTGCTGTGGAGAAGACTACCTACCTGTTTTCAGACCAGGAACTGTATACATTTGGCAAAAACATTTCTTTAGGAAGAAGCGTGCTAAATTTCTTTGAACCAACTGATCAAAATAAATAATATGAATGTGGAAGTTCAGTAATTTCTCCAGGGTTGGATTGGTCTGAGTTGGCCAAGTGGTACCATTTAAAAAGGTGTACACTTAGACACTCTAACAGTAGCAGCAGGCCTACAACACAACTGTATTTAAACAAGAGCATTATCAACAGCACTGCTTGGGGCAGGGAATAAAAGGGCCACTGCACAAAGCCATCCCAGGCACTCTCCTTCCATGCCAACCATGGAGCACCACCATGAATTGGCCCATCTGAAAATTCATCTGGCAAAATAATTGTTTCCTGCCTGATGATTTCTCTGATTCTACTTCATTCCAGGGCTGTGCCAAGTAACTGTGTCAGCTCTTTCACAGCATTTTCCTGACATAGTCCGAGAACATTTTAATATTAAAATTCAACCTATTCTTAAAGGTGAACTTTAATGGTATTTCATGCCCATTTTGCCCAACCAGAAGAAAAACTAAACTGAAAGATAGGAAGCATCTCATCACTTCTGTCTCTGAGCACACTCGAGCTGCCCAACCCTTTAAGCTCTGTCCAGCTGTTGGGCAGCTCAAGCCCAGATCCTTTTGGGAGACTCTGCCAGGCAGCTATTGAAGTCAGGAAGGTCAATACCCCTCTCCACTGCACAGAAGGACTTCTGCATCAGACGGTGCCAGGATTGCTAAGGAAAAAGAGGTCCCTATGATTAATAAGGAAGAAGGAATAAGGGATGCATGTGGAAAAAGTATTACAATCTCACACAAAAATACCAAGTAGCTTTCTGCTTGAAAATCCTAAATACTAAAAAGCAGCTCTGTACATCAAATTTATTTACAATCCCAGGCAAAGCATGAGCTGTGGACACAAAATGACAGCTACGGTGACAGCTCGTGTGGGCAAGAACACTGCTACAGCCTGGCAAGATCTGAGCAGGCAAAGGAATCAGGAACAAACACCGCAGCAATGATGATGCTGATGTTCCCACCTGGCACACACTGCACAGAAAAAGATGTGATCACAAAGATGGGATCCTGCACAGCTGGAAAAACTCAGAAGACTTTTTAGATCAAGGCTAACTCAGTAATTGAACTGGGATGTTTTTTTCTTTCTGCGTGTTGTCTAGCCTAACAAACACCGCTTTGAAATGCTTTAGAGTTAAAACTTTTATCTGATGAGATTTTGGTGCTGCTTTTCTTCTCAGAAGATTTTTCCTCCCTTTATTTCTAAAAGGGCTTTTTCTTCCTTTCTGTTTTGAAGATCACAACATTACAGAAACACAGAGGCATTTCATGTTACTGTTTGAACAACACATGTATTTTAAAAAAAATGATATAATTGTGTAAGATTTAACATTTCCTAAATATTTATTGACTCTGGTGTTCTCAATAGGGTAGGAAAAAAAACCAACAAAATAAAAAAAAAAAAGACAACAGGAGACCAAGAGAGAAAAAAGAGTAACAACTGCCTATGCTCATAAAAATTTGCCTTCCAAACCCTGGAAGGGTCCTTATTTGAGAGTTAGAGCATTTTATGAAAATTCAAATGCAACATATAAAGAAAATCGCATCCAAGATGCAAAACAAACCCTTTATTTTTAGGCACAGCAAAAGGCAAATTGAATTTTTAATGTAGCCTGTACAGAAACTGGCATATGCCTAATAATTTGTTTTGGATTTATATACACATTTCTTTAAAATGATATGATTTGTAGTATTTAGAAGACTGAGCTGTAAACTAAGCATGATCACCCAACTTAGACACATGCTGCTACACTTTTATTTCATCAGAAAGAAAGCCCCCAAGCTTCTCATTTGGGAGCAATGAAAATGAAAACGGTTTTGCCTAGAGCTCAGCTTTCAACTGTAAAATTATGCCTTTTCTTACATTAAACTGGAACTTCTCCGTTGTCTGCACACAACTACAAAATACAATTTATGACAGATGCCTGGTAACTCATCTCAGGCACCTGAGAGGTCAGGGTAAGGCACCCAGGGCTGCCAATGCCACGCTGCACTTTTAAGGCCAGCTTGTTGAACGTTTGCCACAGCACTAAGGCAAACGTCAGGATATTGCCAGTTTAAAAATAAGAGGTTAAGTTTCTACAAGTATCAAAACACAAAGAACAGTCTGAGAACACAAAACTGAAAAACAAAGCACTCTTGAACCTTTTGGAGACAGCACTCCAGCACAGAAACCCACGGGAAAAGAATGTGTAGGGTAGGAATTCAGCACTGGAATGTACTTATCCCACTTCACAGCCACAAGCAATATAAAAAAAAAATTACAGAAAGTAACAGAAAAGAAGTGAGAGAAGCAAACACAGAAAATCCATTAATTTGTTTAGGTATATAGGATTTGTATCTGAAGGATACCACGTCACTGTCACTTAACGAGCATATAAACATTGCCAATGATGTCATTTCATTGACTCTATCACTAGACATGATGCAAAAATAGAAGATGCTAGCAAAGCAGACTATGAGACATGAGGGCACCGGTCCTTTCAAAGGAGTTTATGACTATGAAATATTTCAATAATATTTGCAGCTGAGATAGATAATATTCACATATTCTCTTTAATGTGCTACTGTTTCCCTTAAACAAAAGAGAAACATTTATTTCTATTCCGTTTTGCTTGTGATACCACACTGATCACAGCTCTGAAAGAGGCATTTCATCAGTAAGAAAATAGATCAAATACACTTTTATTTAAAATTAATCAAGTGAATTCAGCCTGGCTTTTTAATTTTTTTAGTATTTCAGTACTCGTATTTAATATTTATACTTCAGTACTTAAACAAGAAGCAGCTCCTACTCAGACTTTCCAATTAACCCTCAAGCCTACACACAGACACCTCCCCTGCAGGAGTTACTGAAGCACTTTCCTTTACCAGTTTTTCTATAGCTGAAATCACTTCATTCCACGTTTCCAAGCCTGTTTAAGTCTTGAAGGGATGTATGGATATATGCACCCACTGAAGCGGATTAGAAGTGCTTGTACAGTATGTTAATACAGCTTAATGCAGTCCAAACAATGAGATAATATAAACCAAGGACATCTGCCACCACTCTTTGCAAACCAGCCAAACAACATCATCTCTAGAGAACAGAAAATGATGTAAAGCCATCCATCAGAAGGCGGCTGCCAAGCAGGGCATTCTCAGCTGGTGCAATCTTGCCCAACGCAGAACAACCATGGTCCTTAGGATGTAACTATATGAGTGGAGAAGAGGCACCTACCAGCAGAACCCCACCATGTTTCACCTTCCACTGGCAAGATTTTATGCCAGCAGCAAAAATGGCAGCACTCTGTGACCTGTTTGCCTTGCACTGAAACCAGAAAACCACAAATCCAACAGCTACAAGTAGCGCTGTCTCGATCCTTTATCCCTGCCTTCCCAGCAACCTGGGCAGAAAGGAGAAAGGCCTCACTAGTTGCTATCCACAGGACAGAACAGGATTTCCTGTTAATGCTATTTCCAGTCTGCCAACTCTCATCAAAAACCTGAATAGGCCTGGGTTAGAACACTTGCTGAGGGTGCACTTGGTCCCACTGTCTGTATCACTGATGAATGGTACTGGTCCCAGCACAGACCACCGAGGGACGTGATTTAGCCACGGGCATCTACCCTCTGGATGCAACTATCCAAACAATTCCTCATCCACCAAACAGTCTATCCATCAAACCCATATCTTCACAATTTAGAGAGAAGGATGTTGTGGGGGCCTGTGTCAAGGCCCTACAGGAGTCCACATAAATGACATCCATAGGCCTTCCTTTCTCCACTGATGCAGTCACTCCATCACAGAAGGTCACGGGGTTGGTCAGGCAGGACTTGTCCTTGGTGAAGTTGTGCTGGCTGTCCCCAGTCACCTCCCTGTCCTCTATGAGCCTTAGCACAGCTTCCAAGAGGAGCTGTTCCATGATCTTCCCAGGCACAGGGGTGAGGCTGACAGGTCTGTAACTGCCAGGGTCCTCCTTTCTCCCCTTTATTAAAAATGGGTGCAATGTTTCCCTTTTCCCAGTCACCAGGGACTTCACCTGACTGCCATGACTTTTCAAATGTCATTGGAGAGTGGCTTGGCACCTCCATCAGCCAATTCCCTCAGGACTCTGAGGGAATGCATCTCACTGGGCCCCACAGACTTCTGTACATGCCGGTTCCTCAGGCAGTCACGAACCTGATCTTCTCTTACAGT